>QRFJ01000018.1:435672-1035672 GCA_006176705.1 Cocos nucifera
GTCAAGGTTTAGGGCATCCATTAAATCTGACCCATATGCTAAAAAAAATAACATAAATTTTATTTGGGATGTATTTTACCTACAGGATGTCATAATACTAACCCTTAATGTCATAATTTTGACCTAGGATATTATAATATCGGCAAAACTATCTTTGGATTGTATTTTACCAATGAGATGGCATAATGTTAACATAGAAAATCATAAATTTAAACTAGGATGTTATAAAAAAATTAAAAATTATACTTGGAAGGTATTTTACCTATAAGTTGTCATAATACTAATCCACAATGTCATAATTTTTACCTACGATATCATAATATTATTAAAAGTACCTTCAGAAGATGTTTTACCAATAGGATGTCATCATTTTAACTTATAATGTTATAATTTTGATAAAAGACATAATAATTCTACGTTCGAAAATGCTTCAGTGCAAGAATGTCAAAATTTTGATCCTTAATATCATAATTTTGATCCTTAATGTCATAATTTTGGCACAGAATGTCATAATTCTATGTTTAAAAATATTTCTATTTTGAAATAATTTTAATTCTTAATATCATAATTTGGATCTACAATGTCATAATTCTGTGTTAGGAAATGTTTCAGTATCAAAATATCATAATTTTGATCCTTAATGTCATAATTTTGATCCATAATATCATCAATTTGACATAGGTTGTCATAATTTTATGCTCGGAGATTATTCTATTTTGGAATATCATAATTTTGATCGTTAATATCATAATTTTGACATAGGATATCACAATTATGCGTTCGGAGATGTTTTTATTTTGGGATGTCATAATTTTAACACTTAATGTCATAATTTTGATCCTTAATATTATAATTCTGTGTTAGGAGATATTTCAGTGCCAAGATGTCATAATTTTGATTCTTAATATCATAAATTTGATATAGGTTGTCATAATTCTGCATTTGGGGATCGTTCGATTTTGGGATGTCATAATTTTGATCCTTAATATCATAATTTTGGCACATGATGTCATAATTCTATGTTCGAGGATGTTTCTATTCCGGGATGTCATAATTTTGACCTACAATATCATAATTCTGCGTTAGAAGATATTTCAGTACCAAGATATCATAATTTTGATCCTTAATGTCATCAATTTGACACAGGTTGTCATAATTCTGCGTTCGAAGATCATTCTATTCTAGGATGTCATAATTTTGACTGTTAATGTCATAATTTTGATATAGGATATTATAATTATGCATTCGGAGATGTTTTTATTTCGGAATGTCATAATTTTGATACTTAATATCATAATTTTGATTCTTAATATTATAATTCTGTGTTAGAAGATGTTTCAGTGCTAAGATATCATAATTTTAATTCTATGTCATAATTTTAACCCTTAATATCATAAATTTGACATAGGTTGTCATAATTCTACGTTCGAAGATCATTCGATTCTAGGATGTCATAATTATGATTTTTAATATCATAATTTTGATCCTTAATATCATAATTCTATGTTCGAAGATATTTCATTATCAGGATGTCATAATTATGACCTACAATATCATAATAATATCAAAATTATGACATCCTGAAACAGAAACATCCTCGAATGCAGAATTATGATATTAAGGATCAAAATTATGACATTAATGGTCAAAATTATGATGTCCCATAATAGAATAATTTTTGAACATATAATTATGATATTAAGGCTCAAAATTTTGATATTAAGGATCAAAATTATGATATCCTAAAATAGAAATATCTCCGAACGTAGAATTATGATATTAAGGATCAAAATTATGATATTTTGAAATAGAAACATCTCCAAATATAGAATTATGATATTAAGAGTCAAAATTATAATATTAAGGATCAAAATTATGACATCCTTGAATAGAAATATCTCCGAACGTAGAGGTTTGAGGTTAAGGATCAAAATTATGACTTTAAGGATCAAAATTATGACATTCTGAAATAGAACGCAGAATTACATTCTATTTTAAAATTATGATATTAAGAATTAGAATTATGATATTAAGGATCAAAATTATGATATTCTTGAATAGAAATATCTCTGAACGCAGAATTATTATATTATATTTCAAAATTTTGATATTATAGATCAAAATTATGATTTTCTATATGCAAAATTCTTTCAGATGATAGTTTTAGATATTATTATGATAGCGTGTTCAAAATTATGATATTTCAGATTAAAATTATAATATCATGTAGTTAAAATACTTTTTGAATATAGTTTTTGATATTATTAAGATATTCTATTTTAAAGTTATGACATCTAGTAGTAAAATTATCTTCTGAATGTATTTTTTAATATTATTATGATATTCTATGTGAAATTTATAATATTTTTACTTAAATTATGTCATCGTGTTGACCAAAACAACTTCATAAGATATTCTTTAGAAAAGATTATGACATCCTATTCTAGGATTATGACCTTCCATTTATTACTTTGAGATCCAGTTGTTGACAATCTAATTCTTTCCTGCAGTGTCAAGTCAACTTTCCCCCCGGGTATTTCAATGAACGACTCTAATTTTTAAGAACTCGTGTAAACTTGGAGTTTATGTTCAAAATATCCATAATATCGGCTTTTCTCCTGCACACGTAGAGCTCATCAAAAAGACTCCATTCGACGCCTTTGTTGACATGAAGCCCTTTATGGTAGATGGGGCACTCCTCTCGAACATCATAAAATATCACATTGGAAGAGATCAATTCATTATTGTAGAAAAAGGTAATAACATTCAGTGCGGAGGAAGTGGCACTAATTGTCAGTCTTCCATGTCACGGGGTGAAATTCTCAATCATCGGAACACCAAAGAAGAAAGAGAGGCTGTTTCATAGATTTGGAAAGAGTTTGAAGCTCCAATATAAAGGGTTAGAGTCTTTAATTGATCAGCTAAAATCATTGAAAAAAGAGGAGGATATTGAGGATACCATTAGGCTTTGGATAGCCTACATGTTTGCGCTTTTCTTGGCTTCAAAGTCAAACTAGACTTGTCCAAGAGATGTAATCCCATTTTTAGATGACTTATCTCAATTGGAATCTTTTGCATGAGCCGTTTTCATTAAAAACTTGACGGTTGAGGTCCTCCCAGAGATTGTTGACTATCTGAGATCAGGGAAGCCACATAAAGCAAAGAGAGTTGACAAGAAAACGAGGCAGCCCACTCTCCTTGGCTGTTCGGCAGCCCTCGTGATAAAGTTAAATCATATTATTTTGAGAATGCAGTCTTTTTTTTTTTAACTCTTCTATAGTCTGATTTGATAAAATGCTCATGTGCAGGTGTAGTTCATGGAGCACACAAATATCAGATCCCTATCTAACCCTTTAATATTTCCAAGGTTGTTGAGGTGGCATGACACCAAAAAAAGGAGCCATGATAAAAAATTTAACAATATTCATCCCCATGAGGTAAACTTATAACAAGCTATCGTAGAATGTCATAATTTTAATACTTAAGATTTAAATTAAGACTTTTTTAATATCATAATTTTGATACAGAATATCAGAATTCTACGTTCAAGGATGTTTCTATTCCTGTATGTCATAATTTTGATCCTTAATATCATAATTTTGACTCTTAACATCATAATTCTATATTCAGAGATCTTTCTATTCTAGGATGTCATAATTTTGATCCTTAATATCATAATTTTGATAAAGAATATCATAATTCTATATTCGAAGATATTTCTATTTTAGAATGTCATAATTCAAATTCTTAATATCATAATTTTGATTCTTAATATCATAATTCTGTATTTGAAGATGTTTCTATTTTAGGATGTCATAATTTTAATCTACAATATCATAAATAATATCAAAATTATGATATTCTAAAATGATATTATCATCGAACATAGAATTATGATATTAAGGATCAAAATTATGACATTCTAGAATAAAAATATCTCCAAACACAGAATTATAACATTCTTTATGAAAATTATGACATTAAGGATCAAAATTATGCCATCCAGGAATAGAAATATTTTCGAATGTAGAATTATGATATTCTGTATCAAAATTATGATATTAAAAATCAAAATTATGACATCCAATAGTGAAATATCTTTCAGAATATCTTTTTCGATATTAGTATGACATTCTATGTCAAAATAATGATATTTTAAGTGAAATTATTACATCATATTGTCAAAACATCTCTGAAAGACTTTTTTATATATTTTAGGTGAGATTATCATATTTTAGGTAAAACACATTTGGAATATATTCTGAAAATTATGATATCTTCTGATTTTCACTTCTTCTTTTATATTATTAGATCGAAAATGTTATTCGACCTATTTCGCAAGAGCACTGGCTTCTCAGTTCTATTGAAGAAAAGAAAAATAGCATTTATAGTATTGATGAAGAAAATTAGAGGAGCTTATTCCAGTTGGCTGTGCCATGTGTGTATGGCTAAGGATTGAAATTAAGGAGCTTAGAAAAAAGATCCTCATTCATAAAAAGCTACTGAATTCCTTGATCAGAAAGGGGGTCAAGGATAAAAAATGAGAGGAGGAGATAGAAGAAATCAGGGTTGAAGGAGAGGAAGATGATGAAGAATATGATGACGAAAAAGAATAGAATGAGGAGGAAAGGAAAAATTTCAGAAAGAGGACGGAGGAGAAGAAGAGAAAGAAAGAGGAGGAAGAAAGGAGAAAAATAGAGGACAAGAAGAAGAATGAAGAGGAAAAAAATGATGGAGGAGAATAGGAAGAAACATGAGAAGAAGACAAAAGAGGAGGAAAAGAAGAAGAAGAAGAAGAGGGAGGAGGAAGAAAGAAAAAGGAAGGAGGAGGAGGAAAAGAAGAAGGAGGAGGAGGATAAGAGGAAGGAGGATGAAAAGAAGAAATAATATGAAAGGAAGAAGAAGAAGGATGAGGAGAAGGAAAGAAGAGGTCCTGAAAAAAAAAGGTAGGAGAGGACGAGGGAGAAGAAAGGAGGAGGAAAAAAGAAGGAAGAAGAAAGGGAGGAGGAGGAGAAGGAAGAAGAGGGAAGAAAGAGAAAAGGGGAGGAAAGTTTAAAAAAAAAATTCTGCACCTGAAAAAAAAAAAAGAGAGAAAAGGCACCTATCAGGTGCTTGTAGGCACCTACAGCCCACGGACAGGATTGTAGGCTACTCCTGATAGGCATCATTTTTTTCTTTCAAGCGAGGTTTTTTTTCAGATGACATTTTTGTTTTACAGGTTTTTTTTCAAGCGGCATTTCTTTTATAGATTTTTTTTAGGTTGCATTTATTTTTTTTATAATTTTTTTCGTAGGACTATTTATTTTTTTTGAATTTTTTTCAAGCGCAGGCACACATCTATCTTTTTCAATCCTACAAGTGCGTCTTTTTAGACACCTATTTTTAGAGATGCATACTAATTAAATGGTCGAAGATTCGATCGAATATGGACTGCAATCCGATCGAATGGAGCCCAGTCTACCTCTATATATATATGATATAGATGCATACATACAATTGTAATATAATATCATATAATATGATATAATAAATATTATAATTATCATATAATGTAATATAATATAATAAATATATTATATTATCATATAATAATTTCACAGCAACATATTATTTTATATGATTTTTTATAATATTATATTATTATCATTATCTTTATTATATTATAATAATTATACTGTAGCAATATAATGTTATTATACTTATGAATATTCTAATTAGTGCTTTTATAACATATTAAAAATAGTGATATCATATTATTATATAAAAACATTATTATATGATATTATATCAATATCTTCTTTTATAATAAATTAAAAATATTTTTTATCATATTATTAAGGTTAAATATCAAAAGTTCTTGATAATACAAATAATTATATAATTAAAAGCATTATATATTATCCTTTACCACCATTCCTGATACTAGAAGCATTTTCTCAATTCGGTTATCAAATAAATATTAAAGTTCTATGGCACTTCAAATATTTAGTAACCAAATAGCTGATAATTTTTTATTAAATATTTTATTAACAAAAGCTCTATTGTCATTGTTCTATAAAAATTAAAAAATAATAATAAAAAAAAGCCTCTACTACTTGCATTAATGCCAGGGCATAAGTATGCTGGTTGTTTTAAAATGGGTATCTGAGTTCATTCAGTTACACAGGAGTCTAGTTGGAGTGTATGGTCCTAGAATGATAATCAAACCCTAGCCTCCAAGCAGTTACACAGGAGTCTAGTTGGAGTCTACTTATATGTGTGTGCATGTATATATAGAGGGAGAGAGATTTTCATACATAAATATCTTAGCCAACATAGTCAAAATGAGATTAGCAACTACTACCAGCCATTCTTCATAGCTGTCAGAGACTGCAAAGTACAAAACCACAAAGATTTGATTGGAAAGGGACTCAAAAATCATAGAAAAATAAATAGGGGTATGAATGCTTGTAATGTTTTCAATCAACTGTCGTTGGATGGTAGGTCATTGGGAGATTTACTTTAGCTATTCGACACGGTCCATCTTGGCTGGGTATGCTGCACAAGGTGTTATAACTGAAATATTATAAGATTATCGAAAAGAAACTCCCTTCTAATAGATATAAATAAAGATGAAGAGAAGGGGGAAAGAAAAATAGTGACAGCAAGCCTTTAGTCATACTGCTACAAATCCATAACCGAGTTGAGATGAAAGCAAGGCACATTAGTCGAAGGAGAATTTCTTGACCTAGTACTCATCTTCTACATCCACAACTAGGAAGCACCTATGCAACCACTAATGTTAAAAAATTATTGTGTCACTGGCCATCATATATATGTATATACATACATACATACGCACACATACATACATATATAGATGTGTGTATATATATACACATATATAAATGCATTTACATATATGTATATACAAATATACATACATACATATAAATACATATATATGTATGTGTGTGTATATACACATGTGTATATGTGTATACACATATTTATACATATACACATGTGTATATATATACACATATGTATATGTTTGTGTGTATACATGTGTGTGTATATATACATATGTGGATACACGAATATATATGTATAAAGATGTGTATACACATATACATAAATATATATATAAATTAGTGTGTGTATATATATATATCTATGTGTTTTGCTTTCAATCTAGCTTCCATCCTTGTTAATGCTGCAATTGTTTCCCTAAAACTTGATATATTATCATGTCTATTTATAAGCATAAATCGCTAAACTAATTTTACGTAAAGAACTGTTGGTTCCGCGAAGCAGTTTGCACGAAGAGCGACAAAAAGAAATAGATGCTCACTTGTGTGCAATGTAAATATACATATATACACATACATATACATACACGTATATATATACATGATACATATGTATAAAGATGTGTATACACATAAACATAAACATATACATAAATTAGTGTGTGTATGTGTATGTATGTATGTGTCTGTGTATTAACGTATATACTCATATACATATGTATATATGTATATGTATACATACATACATACATACATATACATACATACATATATATATGTATGTATGTATATGTATGTATGTATGTATCTGTGTGTGTATACATATATACATACCTATACATATGTACAAATATATATAAATATACATATATGTATGTATATATATATATATATATATATATATATATATATATATATATATATATATATATATATATATATATATATATATATATATATATATATATATATACATATATGTATGTAAGTATGTATATATTTGTGTGTGTATGCATGCTCTAATGAACAATAGTCTTTTTTTGACATTTTACTACTTTTGCAATCTTTGGGCATGCATTAATCAATTATCTCACGATGTATACATATACATACATACATATGTATATGTGTGTGTATGTATGTATGTATGTACGTTTATGTATATGTACATACATATATGTGTGTGTCCTATATATATATATATATATATATATATATATATATATATATATATATATGTATGTATGTATGTATGTATGTATGTATGTGTGTGTGTGTATGTATACATGCGTGTGTGTGTGTGTGTGTGTGTGTGATATATATATAGATATGTATATCTGGTTCATATGTTGTGCAATTGGCTGAGAAAGGGCTCTGATGCTACTAGTTGACATAAATCCTCTTGGAGTAGTATTTATTCTTGCTTCAAATATAATTATTATTATTAGTGTTGCCACCACCATCAACGTGCTTGCAGTGACCATTCTCTAATTTTGCTTGCATATCCTGATATGACATCCTGACCTTGTGTTCTAGATGGAAGAAATATCAAAGCCAACCTCTCCAATTTCATCACACTGGTGATGTCCTAACAGGGTTAATGGCTCTCCGTGCTTCTAGTGGAGATTCCTCTTCTACTTTCTCCCCCCTACAGCTCAAATCATCTCTCCAAGAATCAAGTCTCCATGCTCACAAGATGACTCCAACAACACATCAAGTAGCTTGAATCACTTCATATTCAAAGATTTCACTTAGAGTATTGGCTTGCTTAGTAAGAACTTTCGTATATGTTGATTGTTCAATTCTAATAGTTTCTCGTGATAAAACATCCTTATAAGAGCATTCATAATGAATATTCAATGGAGCATTTCACTAGCAAAATTAGCATGGCTAAGCATTGTGGCGATGCAGAGAGGATTTTTGGATGGATAAGGGATAGTGCTCAGTCTGTCAAGGAGAAGGCTATCCTTTAAAAAAGCTGGTAGAATGCACCCAAGTCTTTAGCTCAAGATGTTGCTTTCAGCCTAGCTTCTGTCATTTTTAAAACTATAATATTTTTCTAAAAACTTGATATATTATTATGTCTATTTATAAGCATGAAAATCTTAAATTAAATATTTATAAAAGAAATAATTGACTGAGGAAGTATTTGCAAATGCCTTGAATGACTCAACCAATTTCTTATGAAGCACTGTTAGTTTCGCAAAGCATCTTGCACAAAGAGGGACAAAATAAAATAAATGTGCAATAGATGCCCTCTTGTGTGCAATATAAATATGCGTATATACAAACATACATATACATACATATATATATACACATATATATATATATAAAGATTTGTGTACATATATGCATAAATGTATATATGTATGTATGTGTGCATATATATATATGCACACATGCATACATACAAATACATATGTATGTGTGTATACATACGTGCATATGCGTATACACATCTTTATACATATATACACATATGTATATGTATGTGTGTATACATGTGTGTGTGTATATACATACATACATACATACATACATACATACATACATACATACATATGTATGTATGTATGTATGTATGTATGTATGTATAAAAATGTGTATACACATATACATAAATGTATACATAAATTATATATATATGGGTGTCTGTTGCTTTCAGTCGAGCTTCCATCCTTGTTAAAGCTGCAATTATTTTTCTAAAAACTTAATATATTATCATGTTTATTTATAAACATAAAAACCTTAAATTAAATATTTATAAAAGAAATCATTGAACGAGGATGGGCCTGTAAATGTCGTAAATCACTAAACCAATTTTACATAGAGAATTATTGGTTCCCTAAAGCAGCTTGCATGAAGAGAAACAAAAAGAAATAGATGTGTAATAGATGTCCACTTGTATGCAATATAAATATACATATATAGACACATACATATACATACATACATACATACATATATATACATATGTATAAAGATATGTATACACATATACATAAATTTATGTGTATATTTATATTTATGTATGTATGTATGTATACATATATGTGTGTACGTATTAATGTATATACTCATATACATATGTATATATATATATATATATATATATATATATATATATATATATATATATATATATATATATATATATATATATATATATATATATATATACACACACATATATATATACATATATATATATACACACATATATATATATATATGTATATACATAAGTACAAATATATATACATATACATATATGTATGTATCTACATATATACATATGCATATATGTATATATGTATGTATATGTGTGTATTAACACACGTGTGTGTGTGTATATATATATATATATATATATATATATATATATATATATATATATATATATATACATGCTGTAATGAACGACAGTCTTTTCTTAGCATGTCATACTTTTGCAGCTTTTGGGCAGACATTAATCAACAGTCTCATAATGCATACATAAAAATATATACATATATACGTATGTGTATATATATGCATATATCTATATGCACACACACACAGACTCACACATAGATGTGTATATATATGTGTGTGTGTATACATAAATATGTATATACATATTAATGTATATACTCATATATATATGTGTGTGTGTAGGTGTGTGTATATGTATGTGTACATGTGTGTGTGTATATATACATACATACATATATACATGTATACATATGTGTATATAAGTATATATGTACATACATATATACATACATATATATAGTATGTACAAACATACATATATACATATATACGTGTGTGTACATGCACTAATGAATAACAGTCTCTTCTTGGCATGTCACTGCTATTAAAGCCTTTGGGCGAGCATTAATCAATTGTCTCATGATGTAGATCTTCTCTCTGATCAAGCAATGAGGATTGGCATACACGCGCTAATAAACAACAATCTCTCCTTGGCATGTCACTGCTATTGCGGTCTTTGGGTGGGCATTAATTAATTGTCTCATGATGCAGATCTTTCCTCTAATCAGATAATGTAAATTGGTATGAACCCATCTTTGACTTGGATTAGGCAGATCTATGCCCACCTACAACAGTTCTTTCACCACTGAGAGGTGGCCATTTGTGATAGCCAAGTGCAAGGGGGAGAAACCTTGTTCGTTCAAGTCTTGAGCAAGTTCTGGCCTTTAGTAGAGTATTTCACTAGCAAAATTAGCATGGTCAGGCAGGACAGTGATGTGGAGAGGATTGTTGGATAGATAAGGGGTAGTGCACGATCTTGTCCAGAAAATGCTATTCTTCTGAAGAAGTTGTTAGAATGCACCCAAGTCTCTAGCTTAAGATATTGCTTTCAGTTTAGCTTCCATCAATTTTAAAGCTACTACCATTTTCTTGAAAATATGATATATTATATGGTATATTTACGATCATGAAAACAATAAATTAAAGGTTTATAAAAGAAATAACTGATTAAGAATGGACCTGCAAATGTAGTGAATCTCACTTCCAATTTCCTATGGAGAACTATTGGTTCCATGAAGTAGCATGCAAGGATAGGAACAAAAAGAAACAAAATTATAATAGGTACACATTTGTTGCAATATATACATACATGTATATAAATATACATATACATATATATACACACAAATACATATATGTTTATATGTGTATATATACATATAGACATATGGATATATGTATATACATAGATACATATACATACATGTATATATATACATGCATATATATGTGTGTGGGTGTATATATATTTAAATGATATACATGCATGCATAAAACTATAATATAAGATAATATAATATAGTATAATAAATATTATAATTATAATTATGATATAATATAATACATTAAATATATTATATTATTATATAATAATTTCATAGCAATCACTACTACAAAAAGAGCCTACGACAGTGCATACTATGGCAGCGATTTTTAAAATCGCTGCAATAAAATCTACGACAGCGGTTAAAAGAAATCGCTACTATATGACCGACCTATAACAGTGATTACAAAAAATCGCTGTCATAAGCCGACCTATGACAGCAGTTCTTTGTAACTGCTGTCATAGGTCCGACCTATGACAGTGGTTAGAAAAATCGCTACTATAGATCCGATTTATGGCAGCGGTTAGAAAAATCACTACCATAGATCGGATCTATAGCAGCGATTTCTTGTAACCGCTACTATAAGTCGATCTATGATAGCGGTTATTGGTAACCACTGCCATATATTTTTTTTTTTATTTTAAATATTATATAATTTTAAAATTTAATATCCATCTTCACCATTCATTATCTAAATAATTATCATTAAGTATCGTCATAAAAAATCACCACGATCGATGACCCTAGCTTCATCGATTAGAAAAATTTGATTTTGACAATCATGAACGACAATGCGATGATCTGATAGATGAAGACCTTCGATGGATCCAAAAATCTGCAACGATGATCTCGGTTATATTTGTAGCATACTATCAAAGTTTTACTTCAATCGAATATCGTTATCTTGATCAATTTAGTATAGGTTAACATATTATTTTATATGATATTTTATGATATTGTGTTATTATCGTTATCTTTATTATATTATAACAATCATACTATAGTAATATAATGTTATTATACTTATGAATATTATAATTAGTGCTTTCATAACATACTAAAAATAATGATATCATAGTATTATATAAAAATATTATTATATAATATTATATAAAAATATTATTATATAATTTTATATAAATATCTCCTTTTATAATAAATTAAAAATATTATTTATCATATTATTAAGGTTAAATATCAAAAGTTCTTGATAGTATAAATAATTATATAATTAAAAGTATTATATATTATCCTTAACCACCATTTCTGAAACTAGAAGCAATTTCTCAATTTGGTTATCAAGTAAATGTTAAAGTTCTATGGCACTTCAAATATTTAGTTACCAAATATCTAATAATTTTTTATTAAATATTTTATTAACAAAAGCTATATTGTCATACTTCTAAAAGAAAAAAACTCTACTACTTATATTTACACACATACATAAATGCATTTACATGTATGTATATACATATATACATACATACGTACAAATACATATATATGTATATGTGCGAGTGTGTGTATATATATATGCACACATGTGTATATGCATATACACATCTTTATACACATATATATGTGTGTATATATACATGTATGTATATGTATGTGTGTAATACATGTGTGTGTCTGTGTGTGTGTTTATATAAACACACACACACATAGATATATATATATACATATATATATATGTATGTATGTATGTATAAAGATGTATATACATATATATATAAATGTAAACAAAAATTAGTGAGTGTATATATATATATATGTGTGTGTGTGTGTTACTTTCAGTCTAGCTTCCATCCTTATTAAAGCTGCAATTATTTTTCTAAAAACTTGATATATTATCATATCTATTTATAAGTATGAAAATCATAAATTAAATATTTATAAAAAAATAATTGAACAAAGATGGGCCCATAAATGCCGTGAATCACTAAACCAATTTTACATGAAGAACTATTGGTTCTATGAAATAATTTGCACAAAGAGGGACAAAAAAAAATAGATGCACAATAGATGCCCACTTGTGTGCAATATAAATATACATATATACACACATACATATACATACTTGTATATGTATATATACATGTATACATATATATAAAGATGTGTGTGTATATCCCACAGGATCGGGCTCAAGGTTCGTAGCTAATTAACTCCTAATACCACATCAAACCCACACAAAGTTGAGATAAATAAATTAGTGGTAAAAGAATAAGAGTCTAATTCCAACTTAGCTTCCTTTTATTTGCCTGGACTTTGGATTTTTTTGCCATTAGCTACTACCACTTTAAAATTCTCTTTTTTCTCAATCGTGCTCTCAGCCTTATTTACAATAGCAGAGTCGACAAAACTATAGCTTGAACTAGAATCAACTAAAATCAGAACAGGCTTACCATTCCAAATTTTCTTGATTATCATAGTATGACGAGTGGTGATGCCCGTAATTGCATGTGTGTGTGTATATACATATGTCCAAAAATATATGCATGTACATATATGTATGTGTATGTGTGTGTGTCTATACATGGAGCAAACTTGGGGTAAGGTCCAACAGATTTGGGCTCAAATTCGATCAGATCAAAACTGGATAATGGAGATTTTATATCGATGATCCAAGCTATTAGATGTGATCTATTATCTCAAAACTGCTTATACACTAAAAATCATATGATTTGAAGACTCCTGGCCTATGCATCAAGCGATTAAAAAATATATCTAATTCAATTTTATTTAGACTGTCCAATTTTAAACTACTTGATGCATAGAATAGGGATCTCCAAATCATATAATTTTTTGTATGCAAATAGTTTTGAGATAGTAGATTATACTCAATGGCTTGAATTATTGATCTAGAATTTCTATTATAGAGTTTTGACCTGGTTGGATCTGAATCCAAATCCGATCGACCTAATTCTAGCCTCTCTATACATACATACATACATACACACACATATATATATACACGTGTGCGTATATATATATATATACATGCCCTAAGTCTCTCCTTGACATGTTACTGCTTTTGCAGCCTTTGGGCAGGCATTAATCAGTTGGCTCACGATGTATACATATACATATATACATACATGTGTGCGTGTGTATGTATATATGTATGTATGTATATTTTTGTATATATACATATATATATGTGTATACATATTAATGTATATACTCATATACATACATACATATACATATACATATAAACACACGTATGTGTCTATATACACGCCCTAATGAACAATAGTCTCTCCTTACTACAGGATCTATGCAGGAGAAGGCTACCCTCCTGAAGAAGTTATTAGAATGCATCCAAGTCTCCAGCTCAAGATATTACTTCCAATTCAGCTTCCATCCATTTTAAAGCTACAATTGTTTTCCTGAAAACATAATAAATTATTATGTATATTTATGATCATAAAAATTATAAATCAAAATTTTATAAAAGAAATAACTAACTGAGGATGGACGTACAAATGCAGTGAATCTCCCTTCTAATTTACTATGGAGAACTATGGGTTCCACGAAATAGCATGCAAGATGAGAGACAAGAAGAAACAAAACTATAATAGGTGCACATTTGTGCATAATATATAGATACATATATATAAATATACATATACATATACACACATACATACTATATACATATATATGTCTATATATATATATATATATATATATATATATATATATATATATATATATATAGATATGTATGTATGTATATGTATATGTATATTTATATATACGTATGTTTACATTATATATATATGTGTGTGTACATACATATGTATATATATGTATATACATAAATATATATACATACTATATATATACACGTGTATGTATATAGATGCATGCGTATAATTATAATATAATATAATAAATATATTATATTATCGTATAATAATTTCATAGCAACATATTATTTTATATAATATTTTTATAAGATTATATTATTATCGTTATCTTTATTGTATTATAACAATCATACTGTAGCAATATAATGTTATTATACTTATGAATATTATAATTAGTGCTTTTATAACATATTAAAAATAATGATATCATATTATTATATAAAAACATTATTATGTGATATTATATAAATATCTTCTTTTATAATAAATTGAAAAATATTATTTATCATATTATTAAGGTTAAATATCAAAAGTTCTTGATAATACATACAATTGTATAATTAAGAGCATTATATATTATCATTTACCACTACTCCTGATACTAGAAGCATTTTCTCAATTTGGTTATCAAATAAATGTTAAAATTTTATAGCACTTCAAATATTTAGTTGCCAAATAGTTTTTTATTAAATATTTTATTAACAAAAGCTCTATTATCATAATTCTATATATATTTTTTATTTATTTATTTATATTTATATTTATATTTATATTTATAGATGTAGACTGAATTTTACTCGATCGGATCTCAGTTCATATCCGATCGGATCTCAGTTCATCTCCGACTGTTGGATCAACGCGCACCTACGTGGGTCTGCGTCTGAAAAAATTTAGTTTTTTAGAGCGCCTTCAAGCTGGAAAAAAACCTAAAAAAAATTTTAAAAAATGCTACACCTAGAAAGAAAACTAAAAAAAAGAAAGAAAGAAAGGAAAAGGCACCTTCAGGCGCCTTTTCATCCTTTTTTTTCTTTCTTTTTCTTTTTTTTCTTTTTTTAGGATTTTCTTGAATTTTTTTTAGTTTTTGGCCTGAAGGTGCCTAAAAAAACTATAAAAAAAAAAAAAATTGCAGGTGCAGGCATGCACCTATTTTTTTCAGGTGCGTGCATGCAAATGCGTGCTATTCCAACAATCGGAGATTCGATCGATATGAACTGAGATTCGATCAAGCGGAGCTCAATCTATCTCTCTCTCTATATATAAAACTTTACTGACATTAATGCCAATCAAGACATAAGTACTGATTGTTTTAAAATGGGTATCTGAGTTCATTCAGTTATCGCAGGAGTGACATAAGTACTAGTTGTTTTAAAATGGGTATTTGAGTTCATTGAGTTATCGCAGGAGTCCAATTGAGGTGTATGATTTAAAATGAATATTTGAGTTCAGAAGTGTATGATCCCAGAATGATGTCAAACTGTTTCGACGAAACCACTTCAATTTATTTTCATTTTTTTTATAGATATTTTAAAAATATCTACTTATACATGCGGGCATGTATGTATATAGAAGGAGAGATTTTAATACATAAATATCTTAGCCAACATGATCAAAATGAGATTAGCAACTACTACTAGCCATTCTTCATAGCTGTCAAAGAATACAAAGTACAAAACTACAAAGATTTGATTGAAAAGAGACTCAAAAATCATAGAAAAATAAATAGGAGTATAAATGCTTGTAATGTTTTCAATCAACTGTTGTTGGATGATTGGTCATTGACATATTCATTTCAGCTATTTGATACGATCCATCTTGGCTATGCTGGTGTTATAACTGAAAAATTTTGAGTGAGATGAAAACCAGGTGCATTACTAGAATGAGACGAAAACCAGGCACATTAGTTGAATGAGAATTTCTTGACTTAGTACTTATCTTCTATATCCACTAATGGGAAGCATCCATGCAACCATTGATAATCACAAATCATTGTGTCACTGGCCATCATATATATTTTATACAAAGCTAGCTAAACCTAATATAGCTTGGACCATTGACCCCACTAGTTACTGATCTGTAGTTCTGAAACATCATAATTGCTACCTTGATTACTATAAGCGTAGCCAAGGGGACATGATAATGATATAGCATGGCAAAAAGAACAGTTTCCTTAACAATACAAAGATCAAAAAAAAAAAAACCCATCAACAAGATTTAAAAAAAAAAAAAAGAAGACATTGACAGGTTCAAACAATACAAAGATACTAGCCTATGCCTTTTTCTTGTCTCTCTGTCTCTCTCTCGGAACCCTGAACAAACATTTTGCCCATCCAGCCACAAGATTAGCTGCGAAGATCTAATAATCTATGATTCAATGCAATCAACATTATAAAAATTCTATTGGAGATAATGAATCAGTACTTTTTCAAGTGACACAGCATACGAGATCCCCCTTCAGAACATGGCTGCTGACTGCTGAGCATGGACTGCGAAGGAACTGCCGCTCTCCTCTTTCTTTAATAATTCTCCTCTGAAGCAAGCTTACATAAATAAACTGTTGCAGCATTATATGATAGTGAGATCAAACTAATTGAATTTAGCGCTGCTGTAGACCTTCAATCGTCTTCTTCCATTGCCATGCTCGCTGCTTCACATCCTCAAATGACATCACCTTCTTTGGCTGTAAATTAAATTGATATGCAGTTAAGCGAATGAATACATGCATTTTAGAAAAAAGATGATACAAGCTTGACCGAGTAACATACTGTGCATATCTTGAAATGTGAAGAATTTGATACTTGGACACTGAGGTCAGCCGGGTTATTAGACCAAGTAATGTTCTGTTTAACCATCATCTTGGAAGGATCTACACATATCAATTTGGGTTTATCTGTGAGAATGAGTTGTATTTTCTTGTTTGATAGCTTCTGAAGTTTCTTCAGCTTTGAAATCATAACAATGTTCTCTCCCGGCTCCAGAAACTCTTGCCTGCCATTTAAACAAATTGAAACGGATTAATGCAAAACTTGTAGAGCTTGCTGTCACTTCTAAGGCGTTAAAAGGATCACAGAAAGAAATGGGAAAGGAAAAAAATCATCCATTACAAAATAAATGACACGAAACATCAAAATTATATGAAATTTATGCAAAATAATCAATTGCTATATCGGAGTTGCCAAAGAAATGTGTCAGCCATATGGAGATGCAGAAACAGATATTTAACCAATCAAGTTAAGGTTTGTGTCCTAGAAAACAAGCAACTGTGGTCCTAAAAAGGCTTGGTAATATATACACCATAAATGACGTCAAGAATTAGATCAAAAATGCTTTGGGGTGCCTGTTATGTGCACAAGAAAGATTCCTCAGGCCCATTAATGCGGGCTTGGCAACACAATATCCAAGCACCACCTATATTCCACCAATCATGTGTTGCACAAATCCTTCGTGCCACATTTTAGGAGAACTTTTGTGGCATTAGGGCATGCCCTAGCACTACCGAATTAGATACATGAGGTTTTTATCCATACCATCTGGAGTCAAAAGAGTCAATTGAAGCAAGCCTAGACATATGAGAATGTGTTTCAGATGATGATGATGTGGCACCATTATTCCCATCAGGGATGGCATGTTGATGTGTCAAACCACCTCCAACATGTGCAAGGTTCCATGTAGAATCCTGAGCATCATCATCCTCATCCACCTGAAAGTAAAATCATTAGCTACTTGGGGCTGTGAAAATTATTCTAGGAAACTGTTTTTAAATAAAAATTACAAACAAACAACTGATGCAGCAGTACATTCAACTCCACAGCAAGCTTTGGTGCCGGTGTCTTTCGTAAATTCTTCCAGTCAATACCCTTGAAGAAAGGATGCATCTTGAGGGCAGCATAACCATCAGGTGCAGCACCTGGTCTTTTGCTAGGATCTGTATCCTGCAATAAAATTGGGATAAGACAAGGAGCTAGCAGGGTACTCTTGTAAAAAATAATTTTAAAAAAAACACTACTGAATAATCTTTATACAGTTGTTTTGGTTGCAGAATAAGTTAATCTGGAGTAAATGGGTTAGCTTACTCTTGACTGTCTTTGATCTGGAGTGAACTACACCCCATAGGGTGGAATAGTTACCTCCAGGTTAGATAGCAAGGTAGCTTTACAAATTTTTTAAAATGTCCACTTTGCAGCGGAATAAATTGGTTGCTTTTCTAGTGTTTGGTGGGTTAAAGTGGAATAGCAAAAGGAGCTCTATTCCATTTAACCCTCCTTTAATGCAAAACCAAACATAACCTACATGACTATTACGATTATCAGACAATTAGTAAATAAAGAGGCACATTTGGTACAGGAATACGAAAAAGAATCAAATAAAAGATTGAATACATTTTACACAAAATAAAAATAATAATACATAATAATCCATATAGAAAGAATTTGATTGGCAATTCTCTGCTCATCCCACTTCAGCCATCAGTTAACATTGTATGCATTGGGCCCAAGCTGCCCTTAACTACCCTATATATAGATAGGCTGCATAATACGCAGCCTCCATAAGCTCAGTCACTTGAATATGCGTGCGACCCAGGCAGTCATGGATCACAAAGGACAGGACACATGTTGACCGAAAAGATGTCCAGGGCTTACACAATTTGGTGTGTGGTAGTTATAAAGCCTCTGACCGCACGTTGAGAGAGGAGGGTAGAAATGTTAACACCCTAACCTCACATAGGAGCTGACAGAGGCGGATGGCCATGGAGAGTCCCACATGACAGATGGATGGTAGGCGTAGCCAGTGGATAGCAGAAAAGAGAGGCTATGCCAAACTTTGTCCAGTTAACTTTGCTTTTCCTTCCAGTCCTCTACCTTTTGCCTCCTCCATCAGCTTCCCTCCTTGGCCACCACCTTCGCCACCTCTTTTTCCCATAATCCCCCTTCACTCTCTTAATTTTTGCCTTTTTTTGGAAATATGCACTGATTTATTTATTTTTCTACTGTTGTATATTTTTTTAATCTTATTTTTTTAACACCTAGCCACCTAGGCGAAATGCAGTACCCTGGCATCCTGCATACTGCCTCCACTTAATAGAACCTTGTGTATAGCTAGACAATGCTGATAAAGACCTATCCAATGGAATTAATCTTCATTAATTCCAGAAAAACAATAAACCAACTAAAATCTGTGAGCTGAAGGGACGAAGTCCCACCATGCAAATCATGTAAAACAAGTTTTCAGTCTAAAACTCTTAAAACTTGTTTTAATAAAAATTCAATTCCCAAACTATGGATATTTTTAACCTTGATAAACAGAAGCATATTCAATATCTAAAAAAAAAGAAAAAGAAAAAGAAAAAGAAAAGAAAAGAAAAGACCTGAGGAAAGACATGCTACCATAGATACAGGACTAGTTTTGATGGTAACATAACATGCCTTGTAATGCTACATTGCCTAGGAGTTGATCATGCAAGTGACTGGGATCATTCTTAGCAACTGTATGCTTCCAGAACTGAAATTAATTAACATTCGAGATATAGGACTGTAATTTAACATTGACAATAATGTCAGGTTTTGCAAATGATGGATGGGAGGGAGTTTCCCTGAATGCAATTATAAAGTCCAAAATTCCATTTTATTTCAGATATTTTACGGATCAAAAAATAAAGTGCAAGGGCACAAAATTTTAAGATAATTAGATGCATAGGTGTTGTGATTGCAAGACTGTTGCTTACCAACAACTTATCAATAAGGTCCCTTGCTTGATTTGAAAAATAATCAGGGAACTTGAGATCCCTGGCAATAATTCTTTGAAAAATAAGCCATTCACTAGCATCTTTAAAGGGGGAAGAACCAGAAAGCATCTGATACATGGTGCACCCAAGGGCCCATAGGTCATTTCTGATACAGGAGAAAAACATTATGTCAGAAAATATTTCAGCCAAAGTTGCTTTGGTAAAACAGAAAATTCAAAGCTAATATTAATTATCTGATATGCAATTATTCCGTTTTGAAGCGGTACAAAAGGTCAGGGCTTGAACTGCACCAAGCTTTCGCTAAAAGCCAACCTGCTCATAAAAACTGATCATCAAGCCTGGCCAGACACTATTTAGCTTCTACAAAGCCTGTCTGCAATTGGCCAACTCTGAATTGAGAAGGAATTAAGCACAACTCTATCTAGGCTAAACTTTCACTAAACTGACACAATAATTGCACACAAAGTTTTTTATCCACATTGCGGTAGTCCTTTTCTACCAAACTTTGCAGTTAAGGTTTTTTCTATAAAAAAAGGGTCTGGGATTCAACGACTAGTGCATTGTCAGCCGTCCAAGCATAGAAAGTAATTCAGATTACTTGCTTGCATTGAGCTAGAAGAAAGAGAGAAAAGAAAAGGTGGTTTTTGTGGGGTGGGGTGGGGGGTGTTTGGACAGCTTGGCAGTTATCCTTACATCGCACCAATGACCAAATCATCTGCAGAAAGCAGGAATCATAAGGCCTCATAATCAGAAGCCATATTTGATGACCCCCTTAGGCCCTTAGTATGGGATAAATAAGAGGATGCATCCCTACATCCATTATTTTGTATCCTTGATACCATCAGCAGCATCTTTTTATGCACCCATCTTAATATAATCTTCTAGTTACCAGTTAAATTACAATGTTTCTTCTATTTTAGGAAAAAAAATGGACAGCAAATTGGAAATAACTTACAGCACTACTAGCTACTACTCGTTATCACTGCATCATGCTCCATCACAGAATGCCAAAAATGACCCTTGACGTAAGCATGCCTCAAGCAAAATCATGCAAAGCTGACCAGCAAAGAGTTCATGAAGTGCATGAACGTCCTTTACAATGATATAATCATTGACCAAAAATCATCCCAGGAAGAATGAAGACAGATCTTCTGTTTCTTCCATCATCCATCAAATTAAACTTGGAATTCTATATCCACATATAAGGTATGACAATAAGATCCTTTGTAACTGTGGCATAAAGAAGGATATGCCTTTCATGGTCTGGATATCTAGTTGACGTTAGAGAGGTTGAACTGTAGCTTGTATCACAGACACAATAGAAGGACCTCTATGGGGATGGTAGTGATGCACTACACAGGGTCTGCACCGCGAAGAAAACAAAGATGGACAAAAAGAAATATCATTGGACTCATTAAGACTGAGGACAGAAAGAAATTTGACTCGATAGAGAAAACTCTTATGCAAAACAAAATTCAAAGGATGAATACAGGGAATCAAATTCTTACAGTCTCCATAAAAGATTACAAAAGCACCACAAAAGTATGCTATTCAACTAATCTTATACTACCATAGGAATCCGTCAACAGATTTGGTAAGGATCTAAGAGCGCCGCATATGTGATAGCATAAGTCATGACTGTTGAGATATCTCATAATTTTAATCACTTTCAAGAAACAAAAGTCCTAATTACATGACAATGGTTATTCCCTTACCCAAAGGTTGCTGGAGACGAGTTGAGAACTTCTGGAGGAACGTATGCAGCTGTTCCCACAAAGGTACATGCCTTTTCATCTGAATTAAGAATGGAAAGAGAAACATTATCTGCTTGACAATTTGAGCACAAGTACTTCTCAGGATATGTTATAACCTTACTTGTTGAATTCGGAAGGACTGTGATTCGACTGTCCTTAGTTGGCTTCACACTACCAAAGTCAGCAATTTTAATGTGTCCATCAGAAGTGAGCAATAAGTTCTCTGGCTGGCATTATAAGATATTTACCATGAGCCATTCAGGGGAGAACGGGGGGAAAATGTGGAGATATGGGAGGGGGATATATTTATGTCCCCATATGTACCTTAATATCTCGGTGAATTAATCCCAGGCCATGTAAATATTCCAAGGCATCAATAACCTCTGCTGCATAAAAGCGGGCCTCATCCTCAGACAGACGTTTTTTCTGCAACAAGGTGCATAAGCTTGACATATAAAGCAGAACGGGCACATTGTACAAAGTATAAAGTACTAAGTAGTAAAAGAATTACCCTGGTAATTTGGTCAAATAGCTCTCCTCCTTCACAAGACTCAAGTGCCATGTCTCCAAAGTGACCAAAATAAAACATCAGGTCATAGATTCGATAGGCTGATTTAACTTTCATATGACTATTTGCAACATTTCCACAAAAAAATGACAAGTCGCACAACTTGGATGACTATGTAAAACACCAGTCAAATTTTAAAGACTTACAAAGGGAGTAAGCATCTTGAAATGTGAAAAACAATCTGATTATGCCAGGATGATCTAACTGGTCAAGTACAATACGCTCTAGCTTTACATAAGATATTTTATTCTCTTTCATGATGAATTTCTTGTCCATGATCTTTAAGGCATATATGTTTCCTGAATCCTTTTTCTTTGCTCTCACAACCTGATACAGAAGAATCAGACCTGAAACCACTTTTGCTTGCAATGTGATTTGTAAAGAATCAAGAAGAAAAATATTATGGTAAGTATCAAATATACAGCTCTAACATTATGTCACCAGAAATATAATTAAACAGAAAGTTTTGATGAGCAAGGCTTAAACAGCTCTTAGTATGTTATTTGCCTATATCAATCCCATGCTCATCATATATGTCTACAACCACACGTGTGGGTGGGCATATGCACCTTTTTAAGGACCAGCAACCAGGATAAGGAATTTAATATTTTGAATTTTGCCAGTTTTGCATCTAAAAGATGTGTACTGGAACCAAGAAGATCCTTCTTGGGAAGAGTATTATTAGATGAGTTAGGATGTGTTTATGAACATATCACAAAGGAGCTTTTGAAGTTGCATAAGTAATCAAGTATAAGGAGGAGAACTGTTGGGGATCATACAAGAACATAAAGCATCTGTATTCCCCAACCTATGGATAATTATTCACATAAAAAAGAAGTAATATTTTGAAGGATGCAGAATAGTCGGTCTGCTTCATTTAGAATTAAATAAAATAGTTCCACTGCTAGTCTGATACCAACTCATACAGACAATGCCACCAAAGAAATGTGAGTTGTGTCAGCTTTGGTGAAAAGAACTGCCTGTGACGCCTTATGACGCCTTGATAGCAGGGGGAAAACAGAAAATAACCAAGCAATTCATTTAAACATGCAAAAATGCATCTTCCATCTCCTCATGATAACCAAGAGCATTTGACTTCACATGTTTGTGATAGTATCTGATACGTTTAGATAGGCTTATGGAGATTCCACACCTAAAGCAAAGCTAGGAATTTATACAACGGCCTCTACATGGGAAAGACAAGCACAGATTAGGATGCCAACATGGAGTAAACACAGTTCACAAGGATGGATGGAAGGAAAAAGAATAAGGTGACAGTGAGAGAGGTCCTTTCTTCCATTGGAGTTACTCCATGTGGAGGAATCACAATTGTAGATATATTAGGACATTCAACTAGTTTCGCATTGGACATAATAAGAAGTTTGCAAATCAATGCAAGCTCCATCAATTCCAGATACAGAATTAGGGCTCACCTTCATGGTTGAAATAAAAATTGTCGGCATCAAGAGGACAGTTCTCAATCATGATCAGGTGAGCTTAAGTTTCTCGCTCTTCGTTGCAGTCAAAATCACTCTCTTTTGATTCCTCCTCATTCCTTCACTTGCAAGAAAGTATCTTAGGTTCACCACACCAAAATTATGCCACTTCAGATTGCCATCTTCTCTGTAACACACCATTTTAACAAACTTTTGCAACTTCATATTGGCATGTATCAAAGATCAAGGAAACTAGGATCTAACACCGTCGGGCAGAAGTCAATGATTTGTGTGATGCAGATAAACCAAAGAAAAACAATTTGAAGACGAGAACAGAGGAGGAAGACAGTGAGAAGAATGTAGTTGTGGTGGTGGAGATTATTTATTCTAATAAGAAGGATATTTGGAAAATGCTATCCTTGCTCTTTATACAAGAAGGCTTTCAAGAAGACAACTCAGGGCCTACAGTAATGACATTTTGCAAAGGATAATAGAATCTGGCTTTTGAATTAAAAAAAATAACAAACTTTAGATATATCTACTAATCACATAATTAATTCTAGATGCTATAGATTACAATAGATAATGCAACTGTATCATTAGGAAACAAAGTATGTCCATAACTTATTAGAAATAGGCAGCATTCTCTTTGACACATGTGGTCAATATAATAACCTAATATTTCTCATGAGAACTCCAGAATGAGTGATCACAAAAAGTATAAAAATTCTTTTGAGGCTTTAATATAAGAGACTGGCATGGGACACACGCAGTGCATATGAAAAAACATGGATGAGCATCTCAGAGCATCTCAGAGAGAGAGAGAGAGAGAGAGAGAGAGATCGTGTCCATATCCCCCCCCCCCCCCCTGGGCCAAAAAAAAAAAAATCATCTATTCCTCTGTGTGTGTGTGTGTGAGAGAGAGAGAGAGAGAGAGCTTGAGAACATAGATGTTTGTGCAATGGAATGTCCTAGCTGGGTGTCTAACAGGTGAATAGCAGCACTTTGTGCTACACATTAATAAAGATGGAAGAGATACTACAAATGGCTGTGATTCCCTAATTTGATAAAAAAAGAATTTATCATGGAACCCAACTTTGGGAGGTGCACTATCTAGTTTACTCCCTCAAAACTTTACCATATGGGAATATATTTATTTAGAATTGTAGTGACTATTGAAGGTGTAGATGGATGACCACATGTCCAGAGCATCACAAACCAGAGGTGCTTGGATGTTCAGGTATAGATCTTTCAAACTCCAACGACTATTAAAATCTTTAGATAGCAATGTCACTGAAGCTACACAGTTCTTGGTCTGACATAACATCTTGGTTCTATTTCTGTGTTTTTGAAGTATATCAGCCACAATAAAGCAGCCATGAACGTTTACAAGAAATATTAGGAATTTGAAAATTGATAGTTGACAAATTTAGCTTCAGTTATCAACAATCATTCAAGTTTTAGAATGCTACATGAATGTCCATGTCCATGTGATAAATTCAAAAGATCAAATAGGACCTTTCATGCAAAGGATCATATAGGGAGTTTCTTGAAGGTTAGAATATTCCCACTTTTGTTTTTATTTCGACTTGACTGCAGCAGCATCTTACAATTTTATAGGTGTCCGGTCAATAGTCCCGAAAAATGACTCTCAACCAGATATGCAAAAGGATGACGCGAGAATAACATCCATGACATCTGTTATGCCTAGTAGTAGGGATTGTGATCCTAAAGCATGAACAGGTCATATATCAACAACGAGTGCTTTAAGAAATGTCAAAGACTGGGCATCAACTTGAACAAAAAAAGAGAACAAATAGTAGCATGTTGTGGCATCTATACCATCAACCACTATAAAGCAAAACAGAAAAGAATTCACCCTTAATTTCATGGAGCATGACCATCAACTTTATGCTAACAATTGATTGCTTATATATTGTTTCCAAGATTTGACAGATGATAAAGGTGTTAAGACCCACCAAACCTTCAGGAACATGATATAAAACAAAAGCTATTATGCATGCTAGAATGACCAGCTTGCTCAGCAATGCAAATAGAGATGTCTTATTAAATGGATTAGCTTCTTTGAGTTGTGTTTTCTTTTATTAATTAGAGCTGTGCAAGATACATGGCAATGAGACATGAAAATCAAAGACCAGGATCCTCATTCTCAGAATACAATGTCAAGATGGCTTAGGGAGCAGTATGTCACGTTATTAACTTTCCTAACAAGCAGCAACTACACTTTGAGAGAATCGTACCAGAACTGCAATTATCACCTTAGCTCAGAAGATGAGCCATCTTCCTGTTGGCATGCAAACCAAGATCTTGGCCAACTCAGTTCAAAATTGTTCTCTCAATCTGTTTTGCTCTTTACCAGCTAATGAAAAAACTAAGCCTTCTCCCAACAATTTATCTTTTATTTGACTTTATCAACTGGAATCCTTCTCTACCCATAGAAATTCTTCAAATGCCATGTTAAGGGTCTTTCTCTCTATCCCGATCCTTCTCCACAAACATGAGCAATCCTAACAAGGGTGTCCTCGCATCTTCAAGGGACATGCCCATATCATCTCATTTGGATATCCATCATTTTATAAAATCTTGGAAAAAAGAAAGCAAATTTCTGATAAGTCATAGAAGGGTTTTACAATGCAATGCTATTTATACCAGGACGGGAAATCAAGTAGAACAAAATTTCTATCGGGCCTATGAATGCAAGAATCAAGCTTGTTCTTTATGCATCTTAAGGCTCCACTCAGCACTGTATTCCGTCCAGATTGTAGAGTCTCCCTACACCAGAGTAGATTTCCATCAATCCCCATCTCAACTTCTCATTTGATAAGTCAGCTCTAAACTTAACAAACCACACCAAAATTTCTCACTTCCCTTTTAAATTTAAACCTCTCACATTACCCTGTTCGTCTTCTTGCCTCCATTATACACAAACCCCATGATTTAGCCACTATGTTCTTAGGGGGAAAAAATTTCATAGCCAATTGCTGCCATTTCCTTTACGAGCATTAAAAAACTCTAACATTTCTTCCTTTGTCTCTTATCCATCTTTTTCCTCCCAGCTTCCTAGTGCCTACCCGAATCCAGCAATAAAAGAAACACCAGATCCTAAACCTATGCTGAATGCCATAAATTGGACAGAAATAGCATGCAACATGCATAGAAATACAAGAAACCGGAGAACCAACAAACAAAATCACCATAAAACCCAAGAAAGCTCAAACCTTTGAGTAGGAACCGACGCCATAGATCTTGCCAAGCTCGAAATCATCGATGGTGAATTGCTCCTGCGGCGCCCTGAAGGCAATGCTGTTGTTGCGTTGCACCTTCTGGGACGGCGACGGCGACGGCGACTGCTGCTGCAACCGGAGCTTCGCCTCGAAATCCTTCTCCATCTCGTCCCCTCCCCCACCCACCGCCATCACTCTCAAACCCTACCTACCGTCCTATCTTCTGATTCCCGTCTCCACCTCTCGGGACGAGCGACGAGGGCCCTTCACGGCCTCCAACGGCGCGGGCGGTCAACGAGGGCCCGCGAATCATCGGATTCCCCTCCTCCCGCTCTCTCTCTTTGGCCTTTGCCCCTCCCTTCCTCTGATAAAAGCGGGAGCCAAAAGGGGAAAAAGGCGAGGGTTTCCGCCTGCCACCGTCCCAGCCTTAAATCGAATCTTCCGGAGCCCCAAGGGGTGAAATTATGATGAAAAATACCCCTTTTTGCTCGCTTTTTCTCGTGGATTTTAGCCAAGAACGAAGGATTCGGGGAGGGAGAAACGAGAAGACAAGGGATTGGGATCGAATTGGAGATGGGGAGTTAGAGATTGGAGGTGGGAGATGGGGATCGAGGGAAGAGAGAGCACATGGCGTGTAATGATGGTGGAGCTCCGCTAATATTTTTAGGTCCCCAATAAAGCGGCAGCAAACATATGATTGGCGAGAGCTGTCTAACGGATTCGTTCAAGAAGCAAGTATCTGTGACACGTTTCCTCTCAATCTGTTTAAAATTTTAACTTAAAAAAATAAAATTAATTACTTTTATAGGAAATTATATTTGAATAAGACTTTTACTATAGGTGACGTGAAAGTTTTAAGGTTTGGAGTATGGGATGGGATAAGACATCCTACTTTATCCGAAGAATAAACAAGTGAACAAAAAAAATTTGATATACCGTTGAGTGCATGGCCGGACCTTGGACAGGAATTCGGTTACCGGTGATGTTTAGCTCCCACTTCAACTGTTTATTATTAAGTCTGTTCGAAAAATTCAATAAAATTAGACTGAATTTCAAATAAATATTGGATCATTTGCTCTACCTCGTTGAAGAGATCTGATTGAATCTAAATCCCACGTGTGAGTTTATTGATCTATAGAAAAACAAACAAAAAAAAAACCTCCATAAATTTTTTTTCCTCCCACAAATTTAGAAAATTAGCCTTATGCCTTAAACCATGAAAGTGAATTATATTATCATCCTTCATGATTATTTAGTTAATGTTAATTTTTATTATTGAATTTTATGATACTAATTTATTTATGAATAATATCTTACTCTTATACAAATTTGGATTAAAAAATATATGGAAATAACTAATTCCTGACTTGTACCTATTACGAATAAAAAATGTTGATATGTTTGTCTCATATAATATATCTATTTAAAATAGATATAATTTTAATATCCATTTAATATCTATATCTATATTTTTGAAAAAATAATTCAATCCATTTTCAACCCTAATCATATGATACAAGCGGCATTATTTCTTTTTATCTTTTTTCTTTAAAGAATATGAAGAAGTCATAACCCTAGATGACTATCCAGGAGATTACTCTGCGTTATAATTACCTGGATAAAAGAATTTAAGATTTTCTTTTCCTACTTCTCCACCATTTGCATTCCTAAAAATTAACATTACAAGAATCAAGGTTTTAAGATCCCTTTCTTTTTCCTATGGGGCTAAACTAAGGCTTTGGCTTTGCAACATCCCAATGATACCATAAGCTTCTAAATGAAGCTGAGAAATGACTCTACACTCCACTGGCATACTTATCGCCTGTGCCATTGAACGTTGTGAGATGTTCAGAAGGCATCACCGCATCCTTACTACATCTATACACAATTTCGCTTTTAGTAAACCACTTATTCAAGTCATTGTTTAAGACATAATTATCAGGTCGCATATAAAGTTAAACATTGATGTCAAATATTTTATTTTATGTGCTGAGCATTTTTTTTTTCTTCGGCCCAAAGTGCTGAGTACTGATTTCTATGATTAAATGCTTGTGGTATCTAAGCTTAAAATTTAATCTATTTATGTTCAGATGCAATTCTAAGCAATCTCTGAGGCTACCAATGGCTTAATCAGACTAATTTGCTTGAAGTAAAGAAGGCCGACAAAGCTTGTAAGCTTTGTAGACATATCGCTTAAAGCAGTCAAACCGCAAAACATGCAAGAAAAAAAAAAGGAACATCAAAAAGGGAAAACAGAAAGGAGTAAAGAAAGAAGTAAGAGACCATAAATTTTGAGAGCTCCAGCTGCATCAACTTTACTACGATTTTACTTCTGTTCTCATGTAGGGGTAGAAAGAGACCAATGCAGTGCAAGGAGAAAGGTAACAGGGTGTGTTGAATTTTGAATTCTTTCATGTGTATTGTAACTCAATATGCCTTCACTCAATATTATATCTTGCCAACTTGGATATGCACTGCAACTGCTGCATACAAATTTATAATTCCAAATGCCCTTCAGGGAAAATTGCTCCTCGATCAGTTTGGTGTACAAGCTTTAACATTGGCTGTTTGTATTATATGTATTAATTTCCTATTCATGAGCTCGGCAATACCGGTTCGATCGGACCTCTCTAAACTAGAGATGGATGCCAAGCGGCCAAGGCTGGTTGGCAGAGTAGCTTCATTCTTGGATTGGCTACCAAGCACTGCTATTCTTTCTACCGGCCAGTCTGATGTGAAGATTTGAATTTAAAAAATAACATTTTATCACACAATTGAGCAATGAAGATGTTAGATAATGACCCATCTCTGCTGTATAATAATGAAATAATGATTAACAGCCATTATACTTTAGGCATAAAGCATAAATGTAGGCCTCCTAAACCATTATAACAGCCAGAATTTGGCCTTGCAACCAGCTTCTATCATCACCCAGTCCCACCGTAGGAGATGCATGAATAAGAGATCTTGACATTTAAAAAGCCCCACACCAACTCAAGCTCCAAATAAAAAATTTAACAGGTTAATGGAACATTCTGTTTCTTTCTTTTAAGGGAAAAAAAAAAGAAAAAGAGACTTTTCAAAAAAAAAAAGGAGGAACTAACTGCAGAATAACTAGACTGGTCCCAGGGTCTCTGAATTAAGCTACTATGGGACGAAAGAGATCTGACTATAATAGTAATAATGCAATTGAAGCATGTGATAACAAATCTGCAATCCCTGTTTAGAAGAGCACAGAATTTCTGATAAGCTCTACGGTTACAAAAAGCTCTTCTTACGAGGCTTTATCACTTGTAGGGATTCAGGTTGGATTTACTTTTCATAGTGGGCGATGACTCTTCATCCTTCAATACCAATAAATTGAAATAAAATTAAAGGTCTGTTTGGATGATTGGGCCTAAAATATCATGGAATTTGTGGATTGGATCCATGTAACCATCAAAATCATGCTAGACTAAACCTATATTTACAAATATTTAGAGTACCTCTGGAGTGGACCAACCCAAATCTTAAAGGGAGAAAAAAAAAATCTGCCCCCTTTAGAGATACTCTGGATACTTATAAATATAAATCTAGTCTAATCTAATTTTGATGATTGTATTGGTCTAATTCTTAAGTTCCACGGAAGATTCTGGATCCAACTATCCAAACAGGCCCTCTATATATAGTAAGAGAATAGAAAATCCAAATAGGATAATATTATTATCCATGTAGAAAAAATTTGGCTAGGTGGTGAAATTCAAATTAAATTTAAGAAATATGAGGAAAACTTGTTTACTAATAAGAATTCTACAAAATCAAAAGTTAGTTTTTAAGTTGTAAAAGCATTAAATTGATATTATCACATATCAAACTTATATTATTCAATTACAAGAAACATCACTTAAAAATATAGAAAATCTTCAAGAATCTAATCAGTAAGTCAAATATTCTTGTGACTAGTCCATAACATATTTATAAATTACTGGATAACACTTATGCCACTTAATAAGAATATGAAAGAACATATACAAGAATTTATGGGGCCAACTAGTAGCTAACAAACCAATCCTTGTTTACAAACCACACATAATCAAACCAAATCAAATTCTCTCCTGATATCTTCCTTGGAAAATATGATTCATGTTGTTTCTTCTTCTAACTAATGAAGAGATCTTGGAGGAATTACCACAACGATCTTTCATTATCATGGAATCCCTCTTTTTTACCAGCCAAACTTTCCTTCTGCTTAACTCAAAGTAGACTTCATTTGACATATGTGAAGCTATAGTGAAATGAGTAATATTGTTATTTGATTGCAAATTTAGCCTTACCATAACATATAATAACCTATCTCTTCCCTTTTCCTAATCTACCTAACCTAATCTTAATTTAATCTAATTTAGCCTAACCTAATCCGAATCCAATCTAATCTAGCATAATCTAGCTAATTCAACCAAAATCAAGCCACATAATCCCCCTTACTATATCCAATCAAGGCTAGTTGCACTCGATCACGCTAATCCTAACCATAGCCATATGATCACCCCTAATCCTACTCAATCTAAACTAAAGTTAACCAAACAACCCAAATCAAGCCACTCAATCCTATCCTACCACATCCAATCATGCTCAAAAGCACCCAAGATACTAGGTTGCATCCGATGATAATCAATCAAGCCCAATCATACCCAGTCCAAACTCAATTGACTCAATCCCTAGGGCTAAATACAATGTGTGCACCTAAACACACAAACTCTATATTTGCACTCAAAATAGATCTATCTTAAATTCTAACTCCGGACCTATTTTAAATCCAATGTGGACTTAGACTAGGACTAGTTAACATGAATAAATCTATAACCCTTTTAATATCCTCAAATCATGCTTCATTTTTCTATCATGAGTGCACCCTTAAATAGAAAGTGCATCATGATAATTTTACCATCTCCTTAAGCCACCATCCCTCTCCCATCCTTAGGACCACTTAACAAGTGGCATCCATATAAGTTTTCACTTTCAACTATATTTGATTTCTTATTTCATACCTCTCTTACATCTAATCGTCACTTCACTAGAGGATAAAAGCAAGATATTATCCATAACCATCACCCCCTCTTCTCGATTCTCTCTCCATAATATGCATTGAATAAAAGTTGGTGTAATATATTTAGCATTCACATCCCTTTCCAAAGACCAAATTAGCTTTTTAAACCCTTCTTGGATCCTCTTATCCATCTCCTACAAAAGCTCTACCATCCAATATTCTTGTGCCTTATCAATCCAAAAGGAAGTGATGAGCCAATCTTATTATTCAATTTAACATCCCTATAAATCATTGGATTGGTTTCTATCCTAATTTTAGCCTTCCCCCCCTTTTATTCATTTCAACTATCCAAAGAAACATACTTCAAGAAGCACCATCTTATAAAATCCTAGCAATCTATCTTCATAATCCTCATCTCTCCCTCTCTAGCTAATAAGAGATTGAGTTTTCAAATTAGTCATGGCTACTAGATTATGAAAGCTCTCATCCTAACTCTTAAACCATCCTCCTCTCTTTCTATAAAATACTAGCCAATTGAATCTTAAAGAAACATAACCTCTCTAAATCCTAGATCTTAAACCTACCCACCTCATCAATCCTTTTTTTTGACATCCTAGCCAATAGAATTAGGCCGGTTAGCATTTCATGACAACGTTGAGATTTAGGATGATCCTATCCCTCACTAAATTCTAGCACTTAAGCCATCTTCCTCTCTGTATATATACCTCCTCATTCTATCTCAAAATTTATGAAAATCTAAGCAAGAAATTAAGAAGAAACTAGTAGAAATATGGGACATTTTACATAATCTTTTTCTTGAAATCCTAGCCTTTATCCTTACACTACACCTCCCATAGAAACTCAGTCCTTATGTCTTAGCCTCTTGCAACCAACAAGGAAGAAGAAAGAGCTTCATCAGGGCTTGGGCACCACACCTTCTCTTACTCCATTAGCATACAAGGATGCTAGAATAAAAATAGAAGACTCTCTTACTTAGAACCTCCTTAAAAGAGGGATGGAAGGGTGCACCTCATTTCCTTCCCCTTACTAACCTAGATCTAAACCAAAAGCCTTATCTTTATAGATTTTTAGCCCTCCTCAAGTTAAATGGCAACTCCTTCATAACCCATTGCATAGCACATACAAGGAAAAAGATAAAATTTTATACTGCTATATGCATAAAAACTGTACCAAAATGGCCACTAATTTTGTTATTATGAACATAAAGATGCTCCAATGTGAGTGTAAAATGCTCTTCATAATAAGAAAACTAGTTAGAAGTAGTTCAAAGAGAGAGACCAAGAACTACTAACATAAATCTACATGTTTAATTATTAAAAATCAATGGACAATAGAATATCTTAATGTATAGAATGCTCGACAATATCAAAGACATCCCATCCTTGAAATGACGAAGTAAGCCTAATTATCTCTAGATAATAGCCTAATAGGTAATGATCAAATAACTCTTTATAAACTTAATAGAGGAATCTAATTAGACAACCAACTGATAGAAACTTAGGTAAAAGAAAGGATAATAGTCATCTGTAATTGGAATTGCCAATTTTAGTCATACAAGATATAGGCTGATTTAGTTTTTCATAATGGTTGACCTAATTTAGTCATGAAGAAATTTATTGCTACAATATAAAGATGATTACCATTTCTCGATAGGTTTGGATTTATTTTTGAAGTATTTCAGTCTATTACAATACAACTACAAAAATTCATCCATAATGTTTGAATGGCATTTTATGATACTGATATAACAAGCAAGAAGAAAAGCAGACTATTTTGCAAGATTATTTTATTCATGTGACAAGCAGCATAGTACTAGACTACCTTATAAATTTATTGGGCTCTATCTGCAAATATTAACAACATGTTCCATAATTAGATTTTTTAAATTATTATCACAGCAATTATGAAACAAATCTAGACAACATACAATCACATAGTACTTAGTTAACCTAACTCAGTATTAACAATAAAGGGATGTAATAAGTGTCTACTTGGAAGCTGAATATGTAAACAATGGATCAAAAGAAAAGGATAGACATGAATTCCTAAATTATATGACTGAATAAAGATGTATCTGGAAGGCAAAAGAGATATACACAAGTGGGGTTTGGTTACTGATGCAAACAAAATTTTAATAGAGGTTGAGTTGGGGATAGCTCTTTTTATATACTAAATGGAAAATATTTAGGAGAGAGAAGAATTCAACAAAAAAACAAAAGTAGAAGGTGTAACATTACTAGAGTTAAGATAAAGAGTAATTTTTTTTTATTTAGAAAAATCTTAAGTGTTCTTAACTTCAACATCTACATTGGTTCGCACTTAAACATAATAGCAAGCCTAAAAAAATATTTAGAAAGCAAAGCTATTCTTGTTGGAGACTATCCTTTGCATTTTAGGATTTTATTAGTAATTGACAAGCAACTAGTATTCCATGAACATTCAAAAAGAGATAACTTTTATTCACATATTGGGTAAAGCAGACTTCTTTTGTGTGTGTGTTTGTATGTGTATGTGAGGATGTGTATATATTTCAAGATTGCATAATACTTATGCATGATAATCGATAAAATTTGACTAATTAAGACAAATTTGTTATCCCTCATGGCACCCCTAAAATATCATTGCATTGTATTATTGAGCAATAGGAGTTGGTGCTCAATTTAGATTAAGGAATTCAAGTTCACGAATGAATTGCAAGTTATAAAAATAAATGAAAAGATGCGGATGTTTTGAATCAAAGAAAAAATTGCTTTCATATAGCATACCTTACACAAATTTAATACCTAATCATATGCTAGTTGATGCTCATTATTTTGAAGAAGGAAATATTGAGCTAGACACACAATGAATGCAAGGACTCGACCATCATGCAAATTATGTAGCAATGTCATTTCAATATATATAACTTATTTTGTCACCCATAGCTTCCATACAAGATATATGCTAATGAGAAAAATATAAACAATTGAAGTGTGTCTTATCAAAATAAGCAAGAAAGTCTTAAGCCATCTAATTTAAGGTTGCCTCGATGGATGTAACATAACTAGAGATTCCATTTTTTAAACTAAACTACAGAGGTAGATGTTTTGACATTTGTTTCACTCTTCAACTATAGTTTTTTTCAACATGACACCTGTCTTTTCTTCAACCAAAGTCCAAAAGCAACTTCTCTCATTTAGTGATATTATAGCATGTTGTATGCTTAGATCAATTTAATTATGCTTGAAGGTGCATCAGATGTTACTAAACTATATGATTTCTTTAACAAGTGGCATGGATATTATTACTGGGACTAAAGCTCTGCACTTTTTTCAGTCTCCTGAAGATTGTGCTATTCTAATAACCAGCATGATTCTCCATCATGAGGCTAAGTATATGGCTTCTCTTAAGATTTTAATCTTTCTTGAAGTGGTGTCTTAAATTACCTAATGTTCCTATTTCTCTTCTACTGGTTGATTTTCATATTGATAATGAGCTCAATTATTTTCTTACAAAGGTAGCGACTAAGGATGAAATTGTTAATATAATCAAAAGTTTGGCATATGAAAAAGCCCTTGGTCTGGATGGTTTTTCTTGTTCTTTAAAGCTTTTTGATCTATTATTAAAATTGATATTATTACTATAGTGTAGGAAGTTTTTGTTACAAGAATTATATCGGTTGATTGAAAGAAAGCATGTGTTGCCCTTGTTTCTAAGAAGACTTCTACCCAAGATCGAAGATTATAGACCAACTAGCTTGTGTAATGTGCTCTATAAAGTAGTAGCCAAAATTCTAATCAACAAGATGAAAAATCTTATGCTTAAATTGGTGTCTACTAAGCAGGGTGCTTTTGTGGCAAGTAGACTAATTTTTGATAAAATCTTAGTAGCCCAAAAGGTGATGCATTCTTTGGAGATTGCTCCTAAGAGTAGAGAACTTATGATCATTAAAGCTCATATGAAGAGAGCTTATGATCATATAAAGTGGTCATTTTTAATCACAGTATTAAGGCATTTTGGTTTTCATGAATTATTTCTAACTTAGGTGCAACCTTGTGTATATCATCCTTCATTTTATATGCTTATAAATGGCTCTCTAACTCCATCATTCTCTTCTACTATTGGGCTTCATCAAGGTTGTCCCCTCTCCCTATTTCTATTTGTGTTATATTCAAAAATGCTAACAAAATCACTACAAGAGGCTGTTATAAATGGTGCTCTGAGAGCCTATGCCCTGGGTAGAAATGGTTCCCATATATCGCATCTTATATTTGCTGATGATCTTCTTTTAATTATGAAGGCTACAGTCTAGAATGCAAGGAATTTGATGAGGATTTTGATGGATTATTATCAATAGTCGAGACAACTTGTAAATGTTGATTAATCACATATACTGCTTATATAGTCCTAAAATTAATCCACAACTAAAGAATAAGACTAGTTTGCATATAGGGGTGAAGGAGGGGATCTTAAGTTATCTTAGTACTCTTATGGCGGGTAAGCAACTTAAAGCTGATGAGTTCTCCTTTCTCATTGATGAAATCAATGGTAAATTTAATGGTTGGAAGTGGTAGCACTTGTCTTAGGTGGATAGATTGGTTCTTCTTCAATCAAAGCTCTCCTCTATCACTAGCTATATACTTTCTCACGGTGTGGTTTCTTTAATTGTGGTAGACAAAATTCAAAGGATATTCAAATGTTTCTTCTAGGCTCATGTATTGGATAAAAAAGGGTATGCATCTGGTATCTTGGCAGGATCTCTGTAAACCAAAATATTTGGATGGTTTGGGACTATTTGATCTTAGAGTGAGAAGAATAGTTTTTCTAGTTTTTATTATTATAATTTTGATATTGAAACCTGATACTTTGTGGGCCAACCTAGTTGAATCAAAGTATGGGTTCAATGGATCGTAGGAAGCTTATCATTGTAGAAGAAGATTCTCCAAAAATTGACAGGCTATTTCGTTGGCATCCTCTTTTTTGCACCACTCATTTCAGTGGCTGGTTGAAGATGATACTAATATTGATGTTTTGAATAATCTTGGTTAGGATCTATACCTTTGATTTAGTGGCCGATCCCTATAAATACTAATTTTTCTTTGAAAGGTAAAACTCTTATCTCTAGTCACATAGTGGCTCATGAAATAATGTTTTGTTATCAGAGATTATTCTGCATGATGTGGTCAAGCAAATTGAATCTATTGCCCTCCCAAAGATTATAAAGGAAGATGTGAGAGCGTGGTATCCTTCTGCCAGCACCTCTATTAAAGTCCATGATATTTACAAGAGGTTATCAAAGAGCACTATCACTGAGATGCCTTGTATGAATACATTTGCCATAATTTGGAAGCTTAAGGTTGCTCCTCGAGTTTCTATATTTTGTTGGAAGGTAGCTTGAGGTAGACCATCTTGCAAAGAAGTACTTGTTCATAGGAGTCCGCTAGATGCTTTTAATTTGACCTATGATGTTTGTGGTGAGAGTAAAGATATTGAACATATATTATATTCTTCTCCAATAGCCAAACAAACTTGAGAAATTATTTTGTTGCCATGTGATGCTTATCATTATAGCAACAAATAAAAATTAAAATCGATCTTACTATTAATTAGAATAGTGGTGAGTTGGATGTCGATTTTCTAAGAAATTGAAGGCTGAGTTGCTTTCAACTTTAATTAAAAATAAAATTTAAAATTAATTTATAAAATAAAATTTTAAATAAATAAATTTAAAAAATAATTTAAATTTAATAGATTAAAATAAAATAAAATAAATAATTATTTAAGTAGGATTTTGGAATTAATAAGAAAAAAAATTGTCTAGGGTTTCGATTTCATCTTTCAATATTCAAGTTTATAATTGATTTCTGCAATCTTTTCATTATCAATATGTAATCTTATGTTTATTTTTTTGACCTAGTTTTAATATAACCTATTCTACCGAGCATAAATCATATCTAACACGATCATGACCCATCTCACAAACATAAATTATCTAGATCGTGCAATCAAAGAACATAAATATAAATCTAATTAATTCTTATAATTCATCCTAATCTGAGCACAGATCGTATCTTTCTACGATCATGATCTATCTTCTTAGCTATAAATTATAAAAAATTAAATATTAAAGCATAAATAAGAAAGGCATGTAAAAGATAAATAAATTTTATTGCTTAATAAAAAGATAAACATGGTTCAAATTATAAATTCTTATGATTAGAAGACTTTCTTTACTCCCCAAGACATGAGACATCTAGTCGTACATGGATTTGATCTTGCTAGCTTTCGGCATATTCAAATCTCCTAGATAAAGAAAAAAGAAAATGAAAGAAGAAAAGAAGAAAGAAAAGAAAAGAAAAATGAGAAGAGAAAAGAGAGGGAGATAGAGGACCTGTCTAGGGTTTAGAAGAGAGAGAGGAAGAAGAAAGGGGCTTGGAGAGCATAGAGAGGGGCTAATTCCCCTAAGGGAGGTCTCTGTCTAGGTTCTAGCTTGAAGGAGGGGTTAAATAGAGAGAAAATAGGAGTTTTGGAGTCCTTCCCAGGGTCTTATTTCGAGTTTGGCTCAAATTGTTCTTGCTTGCAGCTTCCTGGCCATCGAATGATGATCAAAGGGCTCTAAAATCCATCAAATCTACCACTAAGCCCTTGATTCAACATCGGGTTGAATAAGGACCGTCAGATCTTATGTTTGGATGACTATGGGCCACTGGATCACTTGATCGTGCCATTTTTGGCCATTAGATGGTGCTAAAAATCCTTGAGAAGAGTTTGGAATCAAGCAGAGACGTTCTCAACTATTCGATCACATCTAGAAGAGCTTGCTACCATCGAATCACCAGATCAAAGACTTTGGACTGTCGGATTGTGCATAGAAGGCTGGAGGAATTTGAATCAAAATAGAAAACCACCCCTACCATCGGATCTAAATTGAGAGAGTTGGGAACCTTCGATCGCACCTTCACTGCGCTGCTGGATCGTTGGACTGGGCACCATGAAGATTGCAACCAACCACAGTGTGCTGCATCATCTAAAATGATGGAAATAACCTTGAATGTTGCATGGGTTTTTCTATGGACCCTTTAAGGGTCCATGCCTATTGAGTCAGCACACAGTCCATCATGGATCGGATGGTTTGCTGGCATCATGGTAACGTTGACTTATCATAGGCTGGCTTCTGGTGGACCAGTCGATTGGAATAAGCCAGTCGGTTTAATTAATTTTATTTATTTATTTTCTTCATCTAAACTTTTGGCCTTTATTTAAACTCTATTTTAGCTCTGATTTTTGTCAAATTTAATTCGTTTGAATCCATAAATCGAGCTCTTCATATTAGTAAATTTTTTTTCTATAAATATAAATAAAAATATTAATTTTTAAAATAAATATTAATTATTATATATTTTAATATTTTTATTTATAAATTTATAATAATTATCACATCCTCCAACTTGAGTTTTATTTGTCCTCGAGTAAAAAGAGAAAAATTAGAAGTATGTACCTACTTGATAAGATATGAAAATTTCTTTAGGTCATCATAAAGTCAGTTGATACCTGATAAAAGATTTAGAAAATACATCATTAGATTATTAATTTCATCCCAAATAATGGTTAAGTGAAGAACATAAGATTTTATAGCTTTTCTTTGACCAAATCCCCATCTTTATTCTTTAAATCCTCTATCTTTAGTATGGGCTAATTTTTTTTTATTATTATTTTAATAGTCAGTGTAATGTTTTAACTTCTTAAGCTTTCTATCTGATCCTTATAGCAAGCTTTGGATTAATGACTCCCAAACTAGCTGGCTTTAGAATATTAGGTGTAAAACACCTCTCGGGCTTACTGACTTGAGTCAAATAGGCTATAAATTAAAACTAATTGTATAACAAGCTTTCTCATATTGCCTACTTTTTGACATGAATAATATTGTTTACTTAGGCAATGAAACTCAGTTACTCGATGGAAGACCAATATTTAAAATTTGCTCTCTTTTTTTTTTATTTTTTTACTCATACCCATAAAAAATATATTCTTTATTGAATATAGGCTAGAAAAAGATTTTAGAATTACTCAAAAATTTATTCTACTTTAAATCTGATCATTTATTAAATTTTTTTAATAATTTGATCCTTGGTATTTCAAAAATTCTCTAAACCATTAATTAATCATCGATTGAAATGCCTCAAAAACTTTAAATTGGTAGAAAATCAGGTACATAAGACTAATTATTACCATACTTGAGAACTTAATTAATTTTAGTTTTTCTTTTCTCCAACTTAATTTTTATTATCCTCAATGAAGAAAAGAAATATAGTATGAAGAAAAGAGTTCACCTTGCTTTAATATGTTTCTGATCTCGGCCTGGGCATTATTTTGTTCTTCGCCTAGCATGGGTCTGTAATTCTCCTCCCAACTTAGTCATGAAAGAAAGGTAAGCTAAAAATAAAATATATATATATAAATAAAAGCTGGGTTGCCTTCCAGTAAATGCTAAATTTAACATCTTCAACTGGACCCTATGAACGAATTTTATGTATAATCAACTTTAGTATATCCTTCAGAGTTCCAAAAAGATAGGACCAAGTAGAAAATCTTATCATTATGGCAGAAAAATGTTCATGAAATGCTTTATGATGATTAGCTTTAGCCTTAATTAATAAAGTATTCAGAGCAAGGATGTTATAATAAAGTTTAAAATTAACATAGTTTTTATGATGATTAGAAAGGGATTATGTTTGATGGGCCAAAATTAGAGGTGGTAGTTTTTGAATTTCTTCATCTATAACCTGATTTATCCCACTTCCTATCTTAGGTATGATATGTCTTTGCATCAACTCTTCCTGATCTAAATTATGATATTTTTTTTAAATTAATTTTAAATCTACCTCCATATATTATTTTAATATTATAGATGAATTTTGAAGTCTATCCTCAAAAGTAGTGCTGAATATTGAAAAATTATTTTTAAAGTCGTTGTCCCTTATATCAGCAATATCCCATCCAACACTTTATATACTTTTAGAACATCCATAAGTTGGTCTTCCTGGGTACGTATCATTGGTAGGGTGTTAGTAGGTTCATCGGAAAGTGGCTTCAATTATAAACCAGTTGATGGTTCTAACAAGAAAGGTATTGGTGGATTAAGTGGTAGCTCAAATTTTTCAATTCAAAGTAGGATAGTTTTTTGGTAGGATATATCTGCTTGGTCAGTAACTTCTATATTGTACCCATCTTCATCAAAATCATCCACTTCATAATGAGCCAAATAAGGATTTAAAGAATCCTAAGAAATAATTATGGGTGAAGCTTTCTCTAGCATGTTATTCATTTATGGTTCTTAGAAAGTCTCTATTAATTCCATCATCTCTGCAGTTTGTCCTCCTTTCCCATTAAAAGGATTCGATGATTCAAAGGTACTTGAGAATGGGTCCATAGGTAAGTAAGATGATGATGAAATTGATTTTCCTCACCATTTTAGTTCTTTTCTATATTTTGCTACCTCGGTTATATGGTCTAAGAGGATCTTTTTAGTTGTGCTAGATTATTCTATGATCATATTATTTTTGAGAGTTTTAATTAATTATTCAGGAAAAGTTATAGAGATATTAAAATTTTTAGCCAAGTATGGTCCCTCAGGATCACTCTCGGGGTAATTGGACAACTCTCTTTCATCCTTCTGATTGAATTTAAGTGCTCGGTTCTCTAGTTCTTTAAAGTTTTGCGTACATGAGTGATAGGTTTGTTACAAGGTCTGATTATTGAGTTCTAACTCGTTTAATGCTTGATGAACCCTCTCTTCAAAAGTTGACTCCTTGTTATTTAGAGAAGATTGACAATATAGGTAGGACATATCATAATGTGCATCCATGAATGTAGGTCCTTGTGACATCGGGGTAACCACTGGTTGTGATTGTCATAAAAAATTTAGTTGAGCCTCCCAGTCTAGATTGTAAATGTTAAAGTATAAATTATTTCCTAGTTTGTAGGCTATTTGGATTTGATTTTGATGAACTTGCTCATACATACACTCTAAAAATCGATGCGGGCATTCACTTGCATAGTGAATATACTACTACAGAATGAAGCTACGGCAGCACATACTATTGCAGCGATTTCGAAAATAACTGCTATAGGATCTAAGGTAATGATTATATAAAACCACTGCCATAGATCAACCTATGGCAACGATTTAGCCTAACCACTGTCATATGTTGATCTATGACAGTGGTTTTATATAACTACTGCCATAAGTCGAAATCTATAGCAGCGACTTAGTATAACCACTGTAATAGATTCGACATATGACGATGGTTAACCAACCACTGTCATCTGTTAGGCATAATCGCTACCATAGGTGAGACTTATGGCAGCTGTTATACAAAACCGCTATCATAGGTTGAAACCACTACCATAGGTGAGACTTATGACGATGGTTATACAAAACTGCTACTATAATTTCAATCTATGACAGTGGTTAAGCTAAATCACTGCCATAGGACCAATCTATTGCAGCAATTTTGTATAATCGTTGCCATATCTTTTTTTTATATTTTTGCTCTAAATATTATATAATACTAAAATTATTATCATCTTCATCGTTCATTATCTAAATAATTATCATTATAGTATCATCACAAAAGACCACCTCGATCCCATAGTCCTAGCTTCATCGATCAGTAATTCAATTTCGATGACCACGAACAACGATGCAATGATCTGATAGATGGAAACCATCGGTGGGTTTAAAAATTTATAACGATGATCTCGATGATGTTTGTAGCATATTGTTGGAGATAAATTTCGCTCCCATCGAAGTCCAGTCTGATGCTTAGCCTAATGCAGTTGGTAATCACGAAAGAGCTTCGATCAAAATTTCTCTTCCCAGCAGCCGAACCCCATCCGATCTCTTCCAATGGTCGAACTCATCAGTGGCCGAACTTCTCCAGCTGGACTCCGAATCCAATCAAACTCCTCAACGATCGAGCCCCAACCAAACTTTCCAGCGGTCGAACTTCTTTCGAATTTTTCCTTCAGTCGAGCTTCTATAGGAGCTGAACTTTTTCTTTACTCCTCCTTCAGTCGGGCTTCTATGAAAGTCGAACTCCTTCCAGATTTTTTCTTTAGTCGAGCTTCTATGAAAGCCAAACTCCTTCCGAACTCCTCCAGCAGTCGAGCTTCTATGGGAGCCAAACTTCTTCCGAATTCCTCCTTCAGTCAGACTTCTATGAGAGCCAAACTCCTTCTAGATTTTTCCTTCAGGCGGACTTCTACGGGAGCCGAACTTCTTCTGAATTTTTTCTTCAGTCAGATTTCTGTGGGAGCCAAACTCCTACTGAATTCCTCCTTCAGTTGGACTTCTATGGGAGCCGAACTTCTTCTAGATTCCTCCTACAGTCGGGCTTCTATGGGAGCCGAACTTCTTCCGAATTTTTTCTTCAGTCGGACTTCTACGGAAGTCGAACTCCTTCTGGATTCCTCCTTCAGTCAGGCTTCTACGGAAACCAAACTCCTACTAGATTCCTCTTTCAATTGGACTTCTATGAGAGCCGAACTCCTTCCAGCTTTCTCCTTCAGTTGGACTTCTATGGGAGCCAAACTCCTTCCAGATTCCTCCTTCAGTCAGGCTTCTATGAGAACCAAACTCTTTCTGGATTCATCCTTCAGTCGAGCTTCTACGGGAGCCAAACTTTTTATGGATTCCTTCTTCAGTTGAACTTCTATGAAAGCCAAACTTCTTCCGGATTCCTCCAGCAGTTAGGCTTCTATGGGAGCCAAACTTCTTTCGGACTCCTTCAGCAGTCGAACTTCTATGGAAGCCAAACTCCTTCCGGATTCCTCCTTCAATCAAATTTCTTCAGGAGCCGAATTCCTTCCGAACTCCTCCAACGGTCGAGCTTCTATGGGAGCCGAACTTCTTCCGAATTTCTCCTTCAATCGGATTTCTTTAGGAGCTGAACTCCTTCAGCAGTCAAATTTCTTCAAGAGCCAAATTTTTTTGGACTCCTTTAGCAGTTGAATTTCTACAGGAGTCAAACTCCTTCCAAATTTTTTTTTCAGATAGATTCCTACAGGCGATTTCATTACTGAACAGTTATGATTGTCATTTATCAGGACGATTATGATTGACATTTATCATGATAGTTATGATGGGCATTTATCAAGATAGTTACTACGATCATTTATCAGAACAATATAACAAGCTCCGTCTATAAAAAAGGATCCTCTAGATACATTTTCTCTAAGCTCTCTTTTTCTTTTCGAAATTCTGTCGAACTCCTCTCTAAGCACTCCATTTCTGTTGGTCAGAAGAGCTAACTTGACCGTCAGAGAATTCTATCGGAGCCACCACCATCGACTTCAGATAACTTTATTTTGTAGGTCACCAACGATGACCTCGTCTTTCTTGACTCCAGCTCGATCCGACATTAACCAAATTCTACACCAACACATACTATCAAAATTTTACTTTAATCGGATATCATTATCATAGTTAATTTAGTACGAAATAATTTTGATCATTAAATAAAAATAAATAATTAAAAGGTCAAACGGCATCCGATTATGAGATAATTTTTTAGTTAAATGATCTTTGTTATAATTTTAATTATTTTATACAGTGATGTGAAGAAAAATCCTGATTTTTTGGGTCAGATTTGTTCAAATCTAATTGGATCAATAGGTATATTTCAAAAATTTTCTCTTAGATTCTAATCAGATCTGACATTTTTCAAATCTAATTTTATGATCTGATAAATAAAAAAATTAAATTAAATTAAATCTAAATTAGTTTTACCTTGATATGGATAATCCGATTATCCATTGATAATCTTGCTAATTGTCTGAGGTTCTGGATCTAGCCATGCAAGCGTCTGGCCTCTACCGGTATCCACTCGGACTGGATCTGAAGATCTTCTTCTTCTCTTTTTTTTTCTTCAAAAATCAGATCTAGATCTGATTTGGAGGATCTTCAAAACTTCTTTTGAAGATGTGCTGTTGTCTTTTGTAGCAGGGCTGCCTTTTTGCTTTCCTGTCACCTTTTGATTGCTTGAATCACACCAAACTCGTGCCCAACTTTCCTTGGGCGTGGAGAGGAGGGAGAGGATTTGAAGATGGCGTGGAGGGAGAGGGGCAGCCTTAGGGCATGGCTAGGAAAAACTCTTAACAAAGCTGGGCGCAGACAGGTCTTTATATAGACTCTGCTGCGCCATAGTGCCACATCATCCCAATCAATCACGTTGCTTTATGCAATCAGATCTAAATCTGATTGATTGATAGAATGACATCATCTAATCCAATTAGATGAGAGATCCATAGATTCATTCTTAGATAGCGCATAAGATTGGTCAAAGTCTATTGGTGAGGGTCATCTAGTTTGAATCCAAGAAGCAACCTAAAGTCCCATCCGTATAGGACTCCAGGCGTCCCTATCCATGGGCGCATGCCATCCTAGGCGTGTGCCCCCTTCTTTCCAAAATCCAATAAGGGGACAATCCCCTATCTGCTCTTCAATAAGTGCATGACATATGGGCAGATGTCCAAGGATCAAAGGTCAATATTTGACCAAAGTCAAAAGACAAGAATTAGCAGGTAATAAAAAATGGCAGGTATTGTCTCAAATTTATCTCATAAATTAAGACAATCCTTTTTTGATCTGGATAAGCTCCAGTCAGATCAGGTAAAGATACCTGAGTGAGCACAAACATATTTGGCTCAGTCGAGATAACTTTTAATGATAGAAAAGAAAATTGTTAGGTTCAATCGTGTGCTAGCACGATTTTCTTGAACCTAATTGAATCTAATTCAAATCAATTAAACTGGATTAGTTTAATTGATGATATCCAGATCCAAATTCTTGTTTGTGTGATCTAGTTCGATTCAGTTCTATATGATAATGGGATATGTCATGATCTCCATCATCGACATCATCAAAACTCTTTTCAATGGATCAAAACTCTTCTAATTTATACTACTAGAATGATCGATCATCTAAATCATTCTAATTGCTTCCAAAATCTACCAGTGATACCTAGTAGTATATGGTGGCAATCCATTAAAACTAAAAATGAATCTCTCGATGCAGCTACTTGTGTGATTAAGTTTTTCTATCTTGAGCTTCGATCAAATTAGGATTAAGGTAAGCTCGTCAAACCCTAATTTCTATCATATGATTTAATCATTCAATTCAAGTCCGATGTAAAAACCTTAATAGAAACTTTTTCTATTATTTCACTTTCTGCCATGGCCATGGGCTTATGGACTTGATTCTCATCATCATCATAGGGCTGCTCCTCATCCACCGAGGTAGATAGATTTTATCTTGGTATAATTCAATTCCTACAATGAACATGCTATAGCTAACATACACCTCAGAATTTTAAATGGCTAGGAGATCGAGTCATGGTGTAGTCAAACTATAACACCCTCAAGGTGAACTACCGATGCACCTCAGGTCAAAGAATCAGACACACTACTATAGCTTCGAGTCAGTCATCGATGAGAAGGTAGACTTCCTTATGACTACTCAAGGTAGTCACGCTCAATGCCCTCATTTTCCAACGAGTATCTGTACTCTCACTCCAGTGTCTCTACACCGTAGACTCAAGACTCATCTACTATAAAGAAGTGATTATACACTAACCTTTTGGATCAATCACCATCCTCTTAATGATCCTACGGTCAGGAGCATTTTATGAGTTAATAACAAAAATTTTTATCTTAAATTTTCAACTTTTGAAAATAAGAATTATCATTACCATTAACTCAAGGAATGTATCACAGACACTAAATATACATATGTGATAGAAAATAATCTATTTTATTATTTATAGTTAAAATTATAATTTTATCCCTAGAAGTATATTACAAATATCAGCCAATTCTGGCTTTCTAGGGCACACATATTTAACATGATGATCATAAAATCTAAAATAAAAGTATAAACATAATTATCAAAGAAGTCTAAGAATGAATAATGAGCAACGTATAGTTTTGAATCATTTTTAAATCCATGATTTAAATTTTATGATCACCACTGTAAAAATAATTAAAGTAGTTGCCAAGATCATTTATCTAAAAAATTATCTCATAATCGAATGCCATCTAATTTTTTGATCACTCATTTCTTATTTAATGATCGAAATCATCTCATACTAAATTGACCATGAAAATGATATCTGATTAAAGTGAAACTTTGATAGTGTACTATAAATATCATCGAGATCATCATTGCAGATTTTTGGATACATCGGTAGTCTTCATCTATCAGAATATTGTACCATCGTTCATGATCATTGAAATCAAATTTTACTGATCGATGAAGCTAAAACTATCGGATCGAGGCAATCTTTTGTGATGATACTCTAATAGTAATTATTGGTGTAGAATCTTATCGATGCTAGATTGAGTTAGAGTTGAGAAAGAAGAGATCGCTGTCGGTGATCTGCAAAATAAAGGCCCATCCGGAGTCGATGGTGGTGGCTCTGGCAGAATCCTCCGACAATCAAGTCAGCTCTTCTGACCAACAGAAATAGAGTGCTCAAAAAATAGTTCAGCAGAATTTCAAAAAAGAGAAGAAAGCTTTAAAAAAATGTATCTAAAGAATTTTCTTTATAGATGGAGCCTACAGCAGATAGACAGTGACAGCTGACACCATCTGGTAGCGGGCCGCTCGAGGCCATCATCGCCTGTGGCAGATTGATAGTGATAGCCATCATCGTTCGATAGTAGATCGTTGTCGCCTGCAGCAGACTGATAGTGACAGCCACAGTCGTTCTATCGCTGATCGCTCAGGACCACGCAAGAGGGGCACCGCCTGCAGCGGACTGATAGTGACAGTCATAGCCGTCCGATACTGAGTCGCTCAGGATCGCATAGAGGGGTGAAGAGCTTTGACATATGTCAATTTCAGAGGAGTTCGGACTCATAAAAAAAATACGACTGAAAGAGGAGTAAGAAAGGAGTTCGGCTCCTGTAGGCATCCGACTAAAGGAGAGATTCGAAAGGAGTTTGGCTCCTGAAGGAGTCTAACTGAAAGAGAAGTCCAAAAGGGATTGGGCTCCTAAAGGAACTTGACTGAAGGAGTTCGAAAGGAGTTCAACTCCTGAAGGAGTTCGGAAGGGGTTCGGCTCCTGTAGGCATCCGTCTGAATGAGAGATCCAGAAAGAGTTTGACTCCTGAAGGAGTCCGACTGAGAAAGAAGTCTGAAAGAAGTTTGACCGCTGGAGGAGTTCGACTGGGGCTCGACCGCTGAGGAGTTCGGTCGGCTGAAGGAGTTTGGCCAAGATTTGACCGCTAGAAGAGTTCAACTGAGGTCCGACCACTTGAGGAGAATTTTCGATCGAAGTTTTTCTGTGATTATCAGTTGCATTAGACTAAGCATCAAGCTGAACTTCGATGGGAGCGGGATTTATCTCCAACAGTAATTATTTAGATAATAAATGATAAAGATGGATATTAAATATTAGAATTATACAATATTTAGATCAAAAATTTTAAAAAAAATTATTTCTAACTTATGGCAGTGATTACTAAAAATCGCTGCCATAGGTTCTCAATAACCGCTACCGTAGATCTATGGTAGCAGTTGAAAATCACTGTAATAGATAGATTCTTCTCCCAAATCCTGCCTCTATTTTATTTTCCTCTCCGAGCTCTCGCTCTCTTCCTCCTCTCCATCGCCGGTGAGGCCCTCCCCTCAGTTTTCTTTTCTGGTCGGCACCAACTCCTCCCCTACCTCCTCTTTCTTCCCCAGTCAATGCTGGCTCCACCCCCGCCTCCTCCTTTTTCGACCAGCCTGGTCGCCGTCTCCGCCACCTCCCTTGCTTGCCCCTTCTTCCCCAGTTGGACCGACCGCTGGCCTCGCCACCTCCCCCTCCTCCTTCCCTAGTCGGTCCCTCCCTGCTCTCTCTCTCTCCTCTCTTTCCTTAGCCCGACCCACCACCTCTCTACTCTCTCTCTTTTCTCTCTCTTCCCTCTTTCTATCTATCAATCACTCTCTTTCTTCCCTCTTTTTCTCTCTCTTTCCTCTTTCTCTTTCTCTCTCCTCTCTCTCTATCTTACTATCTTATGTCTTTCTCATTTTGCAGGCTACCTCTAGCGCTGTCGTCTTCCTCTAGTACCACCATCGACGATCCTCGGAGCTCTCTGTGCGACCCCCTCACCATAGCTACAGGTATCAATTTTTTTAAAATTTCATAGTATTATTTATTAATCACTTATAATATTTATTATTTTTATAATAAATATTATAATTATCCGTCAATCGTGGGTTATGTCAGTGGGTAAGAGAACTTCTATCGGTTGGTTCTGAACCATGTCAGTGGGTTCTGGATCGGGCCATGGCATGTCGATGATTATGGACGACCCTAGGCCATGCTGGCAGCCTTAAACCATGCCGTATCGGTAACCATGAATAGCCCTTAGATCGTGCCGGTCGATAAGAAAATCCTAGTCAGTGGGTTCTGGGCCGTGCTGGCAGCCTTGGGTTGTATCGTGTCAACGACCGTGGATGGCCCTGGGCCGTGCCATCAACCTTGGGCCATATCATATCGATGGTCATGGATAGTCCTGGGCTGTGCCATACCGATCGATAAGGAAACCCCCACCAATGGGTTCTGGGCCATGCCAGTAGCTTTGGGCCTTGCCATATCAATGGTCGGGGATGGTCCTAGGCCATGCCAACAGCCTTAGACCATGCCATGTCGATGGTTGTGGACAGTCCTTGGACCATGTTGGCCAATAAAAAAACTCCACCGATGGATTTTGGGTCACATTTTCTAGATACTACTTATTTCTCTTACTAGATATATGCTTTGGTAAGCAGCATTGCTATACAATGCCAAGCTCGGTATTACATACCCGTTTAACCTTTTCTGTCAATGGAGCATGATGTAAAAATATGGTAAGATTTAAATAGACTCTATTTAGTTAGAGTCTATTTATTGATAGACTACTAATATTATTATTCAATATATTATATTGATTAATGTTCATTAACGCTATAGATTATGATGGCACCGAAAGACCATCTAGCTTTCATCCCCACCTCTCGACGGGTAATGCGAAGCTCCGCATCTGAGTCGCAGGCGGAGCATACTCCATCCACCTTTACATCAGCTATCCAGGGACCACCAGCATCTACTCCTTCACTGGCATCTACTCCTCCACCGACATCTGAGTCTCCACCATCAGCCACATCTCGAGCACATGCTCCACCCATCAATGAATCTCCATCGGTACCCATGTCACACGATTTCATGGCCAGTGAGTGTATATTTTTATTATCATTTATTTATTTATTTGTATAATTATTATACACTCTTATATATTTATATAATATATTTTTATTGCATGTGTATCATCTAGTAGGATATTTCATAGTTTCACATGCATGTCACATGTGTGGAACCACCAGCATCAGGTGATAGTGGAGTACGTACGATGCAGAGGAAAGGCCAGTAGGAAAGACCGCACAGAAGATGCATTCCTTTTTTGGAATACTTATGAGGTGGTTCGATATCATTCTAGTACTATCCGATCATAAACTGGCGATTGATGGACACTGGTATCAAGAATCGAATATGGAAGGAGATATGGATAAGTGTATCTTAATTATATTTATGCATTTGATATGTTTACACTATGTTTGATTAGAATAATTTCGTAACTGATTTCTGATAACTTTGTGGAGAGGAGATACAACTTTTTAGATCATGAAAGGGCTCGAGATGCTCGATTGAAAAAGATTGAAAAGTTGTACCGATGCTATAAAATCAAGCTCCATAGAAGATGGCTTAGGCATCGATGAGACACTCTGGAAGAGTTTGTTCCTTGAATACAGGACTGTCCTCCGAGTCAATAGAAGGGAATGGTTAGGCATTGGAGGAGCCAGAAATTCAAAATTTAATTTTTAACTTTTAAATTTTTTAATATACTTAAATTTATATTTAAATATTTTTTAAATACTTATTATTTATTTAAATATTTTTTAGGTTACCTTCCATCAGAACCAGGAGAACCTAGTAGCTCAGGAGTACACGCACACTCTCAGTCGTAAGTCTATGACCAGTCGTATGCATAAAGATGTAATGAATTCTGAATCTTACTAGATAAATTAAATTAATATTTTTTTGCATGTTTCTAATAAATTAATCCATTGTTATAGTTGATGAGAGATGGGATGATATCCAACCATCGTAAGATCTTTCGATCCGACCGTACAAACAAGAAGGACAGACCGATGAATGCCACGATCGAAAGAATTTTTGTAAGTAATAAATATATTAGTATAATTAGTATTATAGCATTTCTCATAATATTTTATTTAAATTTATAATTATAGGAGTAGTTAGACGCGCTCACGAGTGAGGGCCCGGACACCTCTAGCCCCATGACCATCTAGCTCAAGTCTTGGGGCCTGAGCACTCTAAGAGGATCCGATGCAGGCCCAGACATACGCCAACGAGGCCTAAGCACTCTGAGAGGATCCGATGCAGGCCTAAACATATGCCGACGAACTATTGATCTGAGGTGAGCGTCTCTTCACATGCTTTCATTGTCATCAATCGAGCACAGTTTAAGGAGGCGTTGGCGCAGGCACCTCAAGCTAGGGTGCAGGCAGATTAGGCTAGGAAACAGACTGTTTAGCTATAGAGCCTCATGATCGCTATGGTGACGAGGCTCAGCATGCATTTTGGAGCTGACTTCATGAGCCTTGAGGATATATTGGTCGGCATTCCAACTCCAACCCCTCCAGCTCGTGCTCCATCTTCTTTCGATGATGATGACTTAGATGTAGACTTTTAATATATTTTTTAAAAATATATTATAATAAATTTTATTCAATAATAAAATTTGAGTATTTTAGAAATATTATTATGTTTATAATATTTTCTTGTATTATATATTAAACTATATTTATCAAGTAAAAAAATAAAAATTATTTTTTTTATTATTCAAAATCTACGACAGCAGTTGCCAAACCGCTACCGTAGACATGCCAATCGCTGTCATAGATCACATGTCAATCACTGTATTAGTCTATGACAGCGATTTCATAACCGCTGCATTAGATCTATGACAGTGGTTCTATGAACCGCTGCCATAGATTGCCTATGGCAATAATTTTATGAACCACTATCATAGCTTCTATGACAGTAGTTATAAAACCACTGTCACATATTTCTATGGCAACAATTTTGTAATTGCTACCATAAAAAATCTATGATAGCGGTTCATAGAACCATTACTATAGGCAATCTATGGCAGTGGTTAACATAACCATTATAAAAATCGTTATTATAGACCTATGATGACGGCTATAGTGGCAGCAATTAATGAACCGCTGTTGTAAGCTATAATAGTGATTTTCTAAGCTACGGCAGCGATTGTGAACCGCTGTCGTAGTCTTATTCTATTGTAGTGGTGGGGCTCGAATAAATTGCACAAACTTATTATGCAGGAAGAAAAGATGGATAGAAAGAGTATCTAATGGCTTCTAGACGATCTACTCTATGGGATAACTCAAAGTATATAGATTGAAATCTATCTTGCATTGTTCTGATTATTAAGATATGCAATCAATAGTTTTAGATCAGAGCAGTCCTCTTTCGATTATTATTTATCTTATTTTATTTTATTTTAAAGAATAAGAAAAGAGATGAGGAGAGAGAATTCTAAAGATAAGAGCCTAGAGGATCCTGGATCTAAGGATGATAGATGCTAAAAATTAATTAGTTTAGTATTTCATGTTAATTTCAATCAAGTTAAGCAAGCATGGACTTTCTATCCTAAGGTTAACCTAGATCTAGATAGCTTCTAACTGTTCCAAAATCATCTTCGAGTACTCCAAGCCTAAGACTGACTAACTAACTTGACCAGGTAAGTGTAAGATATGGAAAGTTCTTTGCTTATTATATTTTTTAGACACCAACTAAGTTAGCCGGATCAGACAACAGAATCAATTGAAAATTATCTTCTGTAAACCATTTGTCTTAGATACCGAGCAATTAACCAATCTGAACCCAATCCAACTCTAGAATTTTCTTGTCCTATTGAGCTTGAATATCTTAGGACCAACGTCTAATTGATTTTAAGTTAAAGTCTTAAGTCAATGCAATATAAAGGATGGTGGTTTATGGGCTAAGAAAGGATGACCAAATCTTCATCTTATCTTGTTTAATGGATTGTGTCATTAAAATATATTATGGATATGCAATGTAAACAAAGCAAGATGTCCAAACATGTTAAGTTCTTTTAGGGTTTAATTAGTTTTTTTATATTAATTAAGTGTTATGAGGCATGTATTTATTTTCTTTATATTAGGTTATGTAAAGCAAGAAAAATAATAGGCAAGTTTTAATTAAGTTAATTAGATTAATTATGTTAGATTTTATCTAAACTAATTTAGAGAATCTAGTTAATTAGAAAGTAATTTATACTAGGATTAAAAGGCAACTAGGTAACCTATCAGTAAAGTAAGAAAGTAAATCAACTTTAAAATAATAATTTATTCTAAGTTATAAAAGATAATAAATTAATTATATAAAATAAGATAATTATTTAATTATGTAATTAAGATAATCTAGCTAGAAAGTAATTAATAAACTATATATGAAAAGCAATATAAATAAAAAATTTAAAGAAAGCATAAATAATAGGTAGTTAAGCGATTAAATTAAATTGACTAATAATAAAAAGTAAATTATTAATCAAAGAAATACAGTATAAAAAGCAAAAATAGAAAAGCAATAAATAATAAACTAAAAATATAAAATAGTAAAATAAAATAAATAAGTAAAGCATAAAAAGCAATAAAATAAAGTAGTAAAATAAATAAGTAAAGCAAATAAGATAATAAAATAAAGTGCGTAATAAAATAAAGTAGTAAAATAAATAAAACAACAAAGCATATAAAGCAATAAATAAAAAATTAATTTAAAAATTTTAATTTTTTTTAAAATTTTAATTTTTTATATTTTTTTATTGAAGCAACCATGCTATGATCTCCAGCAATTGTACCAAAAATTTGATGCTTATCATTACAGCAATAAATAAAAATTAAAATCAATCTTACTATTAATTAGAACAGTAGTAAGTCGGATATCGATTTTCTCAGAGATTGAAGGTTGAGTTATATTTAATTTTAATTAAAAATAAAATTTAAAATTAATTTATAAAATAAAATTTTAAATAAATAAATTTTAAAAAATAATTTAAATTTAATAAATTAAAATAAAAAAATAATTAATTAATTAAATAAAATTTTGGAATTAATAAAAAAAGAAATTATCTAGGATTTTAATTTCATCTTTCAATATTTAAGTTTATAATTGATTCCTGCAATCTTTTCATTGTTAACATGCAATCTTATGTTTATTTTTTTAACCTAGTTCTAACATAATCTATTCTATCGGGCATGGACCATATCTAACACAATCATGACCCATCTCATAGATAAAGACTATTTAGATCATGCAATCAAAAAATATAAATATAAATCTAATTAATTCTTACAATTCATCGTAATCTAAGCACTGACCATATCTTTCTATGATCACGATTTATCTTCTTAGGTATAAATTATAAAAAATTAAATATCAAAGCATAAATAAAAAAGATATGTAAAAGATAAATAAATTTTATTGCTCAATAAAAAGATAAATATGGTTTAAATTATAAACTCTCTTGATTAGAAGATTTTTCTTACTCCTCAAGACATGAGATCTTTAGCCATACATGGATTTAATCTTGCTAGCTTTCGGCATATTCAAATCTCCCAGGTAAAGAAAAAGAAAAGAAAAAGGAAGAAGAAAAGAAGAAAGAAAAGAAAAACAAGAGAAGAGAAAAGAAAGGGAGATAGAGGACCTGTTCTAGGGTTTAGAAGGGAGAGACGAAGAAGGAAGAGGCATGGAGAGAATAGAGAGGGGCTAATCCCCCCCAAGAGAGGTCTCTGTCTAGGTTCTGGCGTGAGGGGGAAGAGAGGGTTAAATAGAGAGAAAATAGGAGTTTGGGAGTCCTTCCCGAGGTCATATTTCAAGTTTGGCTCAAATTGTTCTTGCTTGCAGCTTCCTGGCTATCGGGTGATAATCAAAAGACTCTAAAATCTATCAAATCTACTGCTAAGCCCTTGATTCAATAGATTGAATAAGGGCCGTTGGATCTTATGTTTGGATGACTATGGGCCGCTGGATCGCTTGATCGGGCTATTTTCGATCGTTGGATGGCGCTAAAAACTCCTGAGAAGAGTTTGGAATTAGGCAGGGACGTTCTCAGCCGCTCAATCACGTCTGGAAGAGCTTGCTGCCATCAAATCGCCAGATCAAAGACTCTGGGCCGTCAGATTGTGCATAGGAGGCTAGAGGAGTTTGAATCGAAACAGGAAACTATCCTTGCCGTCGGATTTGAATCGGAAGAGCTGAGAACCGTCCGATCATGCCTTCACGGTGTTGCTGGATCATTAGACCGGACGCCATGAAGATCGCGACCAATCACAACATGCCACATCATCTAAAATGATGAAAATAATCCTGAACGCCGCATGATTTTTTCTATGGACGATCCATGCCTATTGAGTCAGCGCACGGTCCACCATGGACCACATGGTTTACTGGCATCACGGTGACGTCGGCTTGCCACGGACTAGCTTTGGGCAGACCGATCGGTTGGGCTGAGCCAACTAGTTTAATTAATTTTTTTTTCTTTTTCTTTATTTAAACTTTTGACCTTCATTTAAACTCCATTTTAGCATCGATTTTTAAAATAAATATTAATTATTATATATTTTAATATTTTTATTTATAAATTTGTGATATTTATCACCATGCCATCAAGTGAGTCTCTCTAAATCTATTTCTTCCATGCTGCAGTTTCTGACTAACAGTGGTTTAGCAATGATCAAGACTTTATATGCAATTTAGGTTGGCTATTGTGGGGTGCCAGAAACAACAGAATTTTCCAGTGTGTTAACACTCAACCGCAGCTTATTTCTGAATCTGCGATTCACCCGGCCTTGCAATTCAATGAAGCCTTGAGTTTTTCCGACTGTTGTCTGAGGCACTGGAAAGTTTGCAGCTCAAGAAGCTCCTCATCCTGTTCGTTTTTGCAGGTTAGGACGGACTCCTCCCCTTGGACAGGTGAAGACTAATTTTGATGGTCCCTAATGCAATTCTCAAGGCCGCATGGGGTTCATCATTCATGATCATTTTACAAAAGTTATAGTAGCGGGTGCAAAGTCTTTTGAGGCGGATTCAGTGGTAATTACAGAACTTCAAGCAGCCTGCAGAGGTCTATCGATGGCAATTCTTTCATTGGGTTGTATGCAAGTAATTCTAGAAAGGGATTCGGCAACTGTAATCAATTTTAGCTGATATTCTACAACTCTGCTTATTACTGGATCATTTTATGTCCTAACATGTGTTTCGAGAAGAGAATGGCACAGCGGATTCGTGGGATGGCCCTTGTCTTCGGAACTCCAACTGCTTTCGTACCTTTTTCTCTTTTCTTGCTTGTTTATTTTTTATTTTCTTTTTTCGCTGTAAACTCTACCAAACAAAAATATATGTATATTTAACAGTAATAATTTTCTAACTCTACCAGGCGTCAGATTCAAATATACCTGACACCTCTTTCAAGGTAACACAAGGCCTTGAGAAAGTATAATTTATTATTGTTAAATTAGAATGTTAAATACCGCCATGAATTTGCCACTGCTTTGGCAAAATCAAGGAAGAATTGCTTGAACTGATGGAGTTTAGGCCCCCCTGTAATAGTCATTAGCATTGTACCAAGGTAATATTCAACAGTTGTCACATGGAAATGGCATGCATGAGGAAGGGATGGTGACTAATTGAAGTGTTCTTCTTCCAACAAAACTCTTTAGAAGTAATGTCGGATGGAGAAGCTGACATATGTATGCCGTTTATATAAACTTGTCCAAATCTATCATGCAGCAAGATAAACCCTGTAATTATTGGTACAAGCATTTTCCCATCCATTGAACTATGAAAGCACCCGAAATTATTCTCTTCCTCCTCTTCTCCCCTGTTCTCTGAGGAAAGAAGAAGAAGAAGAAGAAGGAAAAATTGTTCCTTCCAAAATTTCCATCACAGCAAAAAATTGTTCTTCCTAAAATTTCCATCATGCACCTCCTCTCTTCTATATAAAACGAAAACTTGTTCCTTTAAATTTCCACCATCTCATTCATTTCTTGCGATCAAGTCATGGAACTCTTTATCTTTGCCCACTGTAAGATCTTCTAAGGAAACCTCCAGTAACTCCTACTCTGTTTCCAGGGCATCATACACTGCAATTTAGCCTTACCCAGGACATCACAAAATAACTTGGAATAAGAAAGCGAAGGTACAAGGCAGAAGTGAAGTCAAACATTTTCATTTTGTCTTTCAACCTCCAGGCTGCTTCACGCAAAAGTGAAAAGTTTTCTATTTTCTGGTTCTGCTATGACAGATTTTCTTTCTTCTGATATATTTGGAATTCCTGTCAATCATAAATATTCACAGCATTTTTACTCTCCTGGCAATTTATCATTTGAGTATATTAGATTTGGCATTAAATCTTTGAGAAAAAATTGCAATTTGCTGTGATGTTGTTATACTGACCACATTCAAAAGGTAGCATGAGTTTTTCTGTTGACCCAGCAAAACAACAACAGAAAAAAAGATTCAATTAATAGACCAGAATCTATCCACTTGCCTATACTGTTAGGATGGCAATAAGGGCCACAGCATCTTATGGGTCAGGATCTTGTGATAATGATAACAAAGATGAGAAACAAAAAGAAGTAGGGCGGCAAGATAGGATAGATTAAGGAACTCAAATATTGAAGTATAGGAGTCACTCCAATTGCAGATGAAGATAGAAAATGGATAGAGATGGTAGCGGCACGCCTGGCAGAAATCCAACAATGTTCTCTCAAGGAAGGAGCTCAAGTCTGTGCGGAAGTGTCAAGACAGAGAAGATGATGACCCAGATTATGTTAAAAGAAAAAGTTCTAGCCTGAAATAACAATGGATACACTCTGACAGGAAATATTTGTCGAAGGTTCACTAAACCTCCATAAGCCAAGACAAAGTTTCACAGTGGAATGGCTTATTAGGATAGGTAATGCTATATGACATCACAAGTTTGTTGCTAAAGGTTTGCTTGCCACATAGGCATTGATAGCATTAAGTAGCAACAGAATCCAATCAATGCAAAAGATCATGGTACAAGAAATATCAAAGGATGACAAAGATGAGAATTCTACAAGAAAATTTAAGCAAAATATCTCATAAGTCTATATAAAGTAAGACATTTTATAAAAAAATCTTTAGTTGTAAACATGAAAATGTCCCTTTAAAAAAAAATAGTTCAACATATATGCATGTATGCATGTATAGATACATTATGTATGTGTATTGATGCAGAAAAGTTAGCTATGTAGATAAATATAAAAACGTTCGGGGTCATCTGAGTGCCTAGGAAGCTACTCACAGCTTTTGAGCTATTATGTTGAATGAGAACCTTCTACATACTTATCTTTTATGATAAATATTACCTGTAGCATTACTTTGTCCTCGAGATCCAAAGTAATATCACTACTAGTATGAGTTTTTTTTACATAGATTAACTAGTACAAAAGCTAAAAAATTTATATCTCATTTAGTACAGTACAGCATTATAATCAATGTTCACAAGTGTTGGGGATAAATCCCGCTCCTGCCAAAGTCCAGTTCGATGCTCAGCCTAATGCAATCGATAACCACGGAAGAGCTTTAGCGGCCGAGCTCCTTCGTACTTCCAGCGGTCGGGCCTTAGCCGAACTCCTTCATCCGATCGAACTCCTCAGCGGCCGAGCTTCAGCCGGACTCCCGCAAGAACCGAACTCCCTCCGCGCTCTTCCAGCCAGACGCCTGCGGGAGCCGAACTCCCTCCAAGCTTCCCCTTCGGTCGGACTTCTTCAGGAGTCGGACTCCTCCCAGACATCCCCTTCGGCCGGTCGGACTTCTCAACGGTCAAGCCCCTTCCGAACTCCCCAGCGACCGAGCCTTAGCCGCACTCCTCCAGCCAAACGCCTACGAGAACCGAACTCCCTCCGCACTCCTCCGGCCGAACTCCTTCCGAGCTTCCCCTCAGCCGAACTCCTCCAGGAGTCCGAACTCCTCTGGAATTGATACATACCGAAGTCCACCGATCGATGCTTTGCTTTCTCAGAGCCACGGCTATTAAATCTGGACGAACGGTTACCATCAGTCTGTCACAGGCGACGCTACAGATGGTGCCCCCCTCCATGACTGACTCCGCCAGACCTCGAGCGGCCCCACCACTACCGAATGGTATGGCTGTCACTATCGGCCTGACGATACCATCCTCTCCACATCGAACCCCACGTAGCCTCAAGCAGCCCGCCGTCAGATAGCTGCAGCTGTCACCATCAAGTTCCGCCTATAAAAAGGGATCCTCTAGATACGCTTGCTCTAAGCTCTCATCTTCTTCTCTAAACTCTGTCGAACTCATTCTAGAGCACTCCATTTCTGTTGGCTAGAGGAGCTGATTTGATCATCGAAGGATCCTATCGGAGCCACCCCCACCGGCTCCGGACGGAACTTTGTTTTGCAGGTCCCCGACGGCGACCTCATCCACCTCCACTCCAACTCGATCCGGCGTCAACCAGATTCTACACCAACAGATTTGGTGCTAGAAGGAGGACCGCCTCTGTTCTTGAGGTGTTCTTGAGGCCCTTTGTTTTTAAAGGAGTGCTTGACGACGATTTCTCTCTTCCCTCTCCGGAGATCTCTTTTCTTCCTTTCTAGAGTTCTTTTCCGAGAAAGAATGCCTCCCAAGAGAGCTTCGACTCGACGATCGGTGGCCTACGCGCCAGGTCCATCTGCTCCCGCTTCAGCCCCGGCAACCCAGGTTTCATCTGAAGCCACTATAGATGCAGAGCAGTTCAATCTACTGGTCCAGCAGATTTGTGGCCTCATCGAGATGATGCAGGCTATGCAACAGCTTCCGACGGTGACTTTGCCAGCACACCTACCATCAGGATATCAGGAACCGGCCTTAAGAAAGAGCATTTGGCCTAGCATACCAATCGCCCTTAGGAAGGAGAAATAGAGAGCAGAAGTTCTCCCCTAAAAGGTTTCACAGGAGGCAGAATGAAGTTCGGCCATGCTCACGACCTCCCCAGCGCAAGCGAGGCCGAACTCTCCCTCGAGCTCGTCATCAAGGAAGCCCGACAAAGGTTTTCACAGAAGGCGAAATGAAGTACGACCGCACTCACAACCTCCCCAGCGCAAGCGAGGCCGAACTCCCCTCGAGCTCGTCATCAAGGAATCCCCGACAAAGATTTTACAGGAAGCGGAATGAAGTTTGACCGCGCTCACGACCTCCTCAGCGCAAGCGAGGCCGAACTCCCCCTCGAGCTCGTCATCAAGGAAATCTCCGACAAAGGTTTCACAGGAGGCGGAATGAAGTTCGCGCGCTCACGATCCCCAGTGCAAGCAGGCCAAACTCCCCCTTAGCTCGTCATCAAGAAATCCCAACAAAGATTTCACAGGAGGCGGAATGAAGTTCGACCGCACTCACGACCTCCCCAGCGCAAGCGAGGCCGAACTCCCCCTCGAGCTCGTCATCAAGGAAAGCCCCGACAAAGATTTCACAGGAGGCGGAATGAAGTTCGGCCGCGCTCACGACCTCCCCAGCGCAAGCAAGGCCCGAACTCCTTGAGCTCGTCATCAAGGAAGCTCTGACGGAAGGACGCGAAGAAGTCCTCCCCCGAGAAGCTAAAACCACTATTGAGGGAGGAACGGTAAGGAGATCAGCCGCCTCCCGGTATCATGGACGCTATCTCCGGAGCTTGGTACTTCAGCGGACTGTCATCTCCCAGCGTCAAAGCCAAAAGAAGCTTGCTCCAAATTGAGAAGGCCAGCATGAGATAGAGGTGGTCGTCCGGCCCGGGACTTACTGCCCGAGGAAACTTGGAGGAACAACGCTCCTACGATCCTGAAATGGAGATGTGCTGCCAGTAACTTTCCTTCAGTAAAATTCTTTCCTTTCAATAATATTGTTTCTGGGTGCAAAAACTATGTGATGACAGGAAAGAAGCAGTCAATAGTTGTCGTGTTAGGAACAGGAGAAGAACCTCATCCTAACACGTGCAAGTCAAAGACCTTCAACCTTGGCTGCAGGAGATAAGATCTCTCCCGAGCGTCCGGACCAACCTCGACTGCAGGAGATAAAATCTCCTCCGAGCGCCCGCATCAACCTCGGCCGCTGGAGATAAGATCTCCCCCGAGGGTCTGGACCGACCTCGGCTGCAGGAGATAAGATCCCCTCTGAGCTCCCGCAACAACCTGGACCGCAAAAGATAAGATCTCCCCCGAGGCAACCTCGACCGCAGGAGATAAGATCTCTCCCGAGGGTCCGGACCGACCTCGACTACAGGAGATAAGATCTCCTCCGAGGGTCCGGGCCAACCTCGGCTACAGGAGATAAGATCTCCTCCAAGCGCCCGCATCAACCTCGACGCAGGAGATAAGATCTCCCCGAGGGTCCGAACCGACCTCGACTACAGAAGATAAGATCTCCCCCGAGCGTCCTTGGCTACAAGGAGATAACATCTCCCACAAGCGCCCGCGTCAACCTCGACTGCAGAAGAATAAGATCTCTTCCGAGGCAATCTCGGCCGTAGGAGATAAGATCTCCCTAAGGGTCCGGGCCAATCTCGACTGCAGGAGATAAGATCTCCTCCGAGCACCCACGTCAACCTCGACTGCAGGAGATAAGATCTCCTCCGAGGGCAAGCTCGGACTGCAGGAGATAAGATCTCCCCCTGAGGCGCGCAGGCTCGGACCTCGACGCAGGAGATAAGATCTCCCCCGAGCGCGCACTTCAACCTCGGCCGCAGGAGATAAGATCTCCCCCGAGGGTCCATAGCGACCTCAAACTGCAGGAGATAAGATCTCCCCCCGAGCGCGCACTTCACCTCGGACTGCAGGAGATAAGATCTCCCCCGAGGGTCTGGGGCCGACCTCGGCTCGCAGGAGATAAGATCTCCCCTCGAGCGTCCGCACTTCAACCTCGGACGCAGGAGATAAGATCTCCTCGAGGGTCCGGACCGACCTCGGCTGCAGGAGATAAGATCTTCCCCAAGGAGATAAGATCTTCTCCGAGGATCCGGGCCGACCTCGGCTACAGGAGATAAGTCTCCCCAGAGGATCCGTAGCGACCTCGGCTGCAGGAGATAAGATCTCCCACGAAGGGTCCGGATCGACCTCGGCTGCAGGAGATGAGATCTCTTCCGAGCGGCCGCACAACCTCAGCTGCAGCAGATAAGATCTTCCCTGAGGCAACCTCGGACTGCGGGAGATAAGATCTCCTCCCGAGGGTCGCAGCACCTCGGCTGCAGGAGATAAGATCTCCCCCAAGGGCAAGCTCCTGCCGCAGGAGATAAGATCTCCCCCGAGGGTCCAGGCCGACCTCGACTGCAGAGATAAGATCTCCCCCGAGGTCCGCAGCAACCTCGGCCGCAAAGATAAGATCTCTCCCGAGGGTCCGTAGCGACCTCGGCTGCAGGAGATAAGATCTCTCCCGAGACAACCTCGGCGCAGGAGATAAGATCTTCCCCGAGGGTCCGAACTTCACCTCGGCTACAGGAGATAAGATCTCCTCCGAGCGGCAATAACCTCGACTGCAGGAGATAAGATCTCCCCCGAGCGGCACTTCAACCTCGGCTGTAGGAGATAAGATCTTCCCTGAGCATCCAAGCCAACCTCGGCTGCAGGAGATAAGATCTTCCCCGAGCGCCCGTGTCAATCTCGGCTACAGGAGATAAGATCTCTCCCGAGGCACTTCAACCTCGACCGCAGGAGATAAGATCTCCCCTGAGGGTCCGGACCAACCTCGCTACAGGAGATAAGATCTCTCCCAAGCGCCCGCGTCAACCTTGGCTGCAGGAGATAAGATCTCCTCCGAGGGCAACCTCGGCTGTAGGAGATAAGATCTCCCCCGAGCACCCGCAACAATCTTGACCGCAGGAGATAAGATCTCCCCCGAGGGTCCAAGCCGACCTCGGTTGCAGAGATAAGATCTCCCCGAGCGTCTGCATCAACCTCGGCCGTAGGAGATAAAATCTCCTCCGAGGCAATCTCGGCCGTAGGAGATAAGATCTCCCCTGAGGGTTCGGACCAACCTCGACTGCAGGAGATAAGATCTCCCCAAACGCCTGCATCAACCTCGGCTGCAAGAGATAAGATCTTCCTAAGGCAACCTCGACCGTAGGAGATAGATCTCCCCTGAGGATCTGGGCCAACCTCGACTGCAGGAGATAAGATCTCCCCGAGCGTCCGCATCAACCTCGGCTGTAGGAGATAAAATCTCTCCCGAGGCAACCTCGGCCGCAGGAGATAAGATCTCCCCCGAACGCCCACAACAACCTTGGCTGCAAAAAATAAGATCTCTCCTGAGGGTCCGGGCCGACCTCGGCTGTAGGAGATAAGATCTCCTTCGAACGTCCGCAACGACCTCGGCTGCAGGGGATCAGATCTCCTTCGAGCGTCCGAGTCAACCTCGGCCAAAGATAAGATCTCTTCCGAGCGACCGCGACAACCTCGGCTAGAGATAAGATCTCTCCCGAGCGACCGAGCCAACCTCGATCGTAGGAGATAAGATATCCTCCGAGCGCCCGCATCAACCTCGACTGCAGGAGAGATCTCCCCCGAGTCAGCCTCGGCTGCTGGAGACAATATCGCCCCCGAGGAGCTCAACCTCCGACCTCGACCGCAGGAGACGAGATCTACTTCAACCTCGGCTGGAGATGAGATCTCTCCCGGGCTTCAACTTCAACATCAACTTTGGCTGGAGATGAGATCTCCCCCGAGCTTCAACTTGAACCAGCACGGAGCCCAGAAGAGGACTTCGGCAGTTGCCTTTTCTGCACTTCCTTCCTTCGAGTTTCGAACTCGGGAGTGGAGGGACTATTATTGGGAATAAACCCCGCTCCTGCCGAAGTCTAGTTTGATGCTCAACCTAATGCAACCGGTAGCCACGAAAGAGCTTCAATGGTCGAGCTCCTTCGTACTCCCAGCGGCCGGGCCTTAGCCGAATTTCTTCATCCGACCGAACTCCTCAGCGGTCGAGCTTCGGCCAGACTCCCATGAGAGCCGAACTCCCTCCGCGCTCTTCCAGCCAAACGCCTGCGGGAGCCGAACTCCCTCCAAGCTTCCCCTTCGGTCGGACTTCTTCAAGAGCCAAACTCCTCCTAGACATCTCCTTCGACCAGCCAGACTCCTCAGCGGTCGAGTCCCTTCCGAACTCCCCAGCGATCGAGCCTTAGCCGCACTCCTCCAGTCAAACGCTTACGAGAGCCGAACTCCTTCCGCACATCTCCGGCCGAACTCCTTTCGAGCTTCCCCTCAGCCGAACTCCTCTGAAATTGACACATACTGAAGTCCACCGATCGATGCCTGCTTTCTCAGAGCCACGGCTATTAAATCTGGACGAACGGTTACCATCAGTCTGCCACAGGCGATGCTACAGGCGGTGCCCCCCTCCATGACTGACTCCGTCAGATCTCGAGCGGCCCACCACTATCGAACGGTATGGCTGTCACTATCGACCTGACGATACCATCCTCTCCACATCGAACCTCATGCAGCCTCGAGCAACCCGCCGTCAGACAGCTGCAGCTGTCACCATCAAGCTCCGCCTATAAAAAGGGATCCTCCATATATGCTTGCTCTAAGCTCTCCTCTACTTCTCTAAACTCTACCGAACTCATTCCAGAACACTCCATTTCTGTTGGCCAGAGGAGTTAACTTGATCGTCAGAGAGTCCTACCGGAGCTACCCCCGGCTCCGAACGAGACTTTGTTTTGCAGGTCTCCGGTGGCGATCTCATCCACCTCCACTCCAACTCAATCCGCTGTCAACCAGATTCTGCACCAATAATAAGTATCTGCATTGCTATCAACATAAGAAATGGTCTCTCAATTTGTATTAAATTATGATTCATTGTAGTGATTTTACATTTGTTATTGGCTCATCGGTCGCATACGCATAATCATCACAAACAAACCGTGAGAATCCTGCATTACTGTCAACCCTTATAACAGAACAATTCCAAGTTCCAATTGTGAGATATAAAGGCACAAACAGTCCCATGAGAATAAAAGGTTTCATTGAATTTTGTGGATTAAACATTTAAAAAGCAATAAGTTATTAGTATGCTAACATATCCACAGAACAATGTCTGCTATAACATTTTGATAAGAAGAATGTATTCACATAAGAGTTTTTTTTTTTTTGCATGGGGTTGTGGGGAGGGGGAGGTGAGTGACTAGTTTTAATGTCATATCAATTCCTAAAAGTTGAATTGGAAATAAATAATTTAGCAACAAAAAAAAGGGTGCTTGAAACTATTACTTGCAGATCGAACAGAAGAAAACGGTGGCAGCTTCTAGATTGAACAGATCACAGACAAAACCACAAACCAAAGATCATGAATGGGGAATTGTTCCAAAAAAAAAAAAATTCTCCCGATACATCATTTCAGAGAAAGAAAATGATGAATAAACTCTTTCAGAAGTTTCAATGCAATCAAATCCATAAGAGACTTAAAAAGGAGGAAATCAGAATGACGTACTGGATACCGTAAGATTAAAATATCAAAGAAAACAGCCCCGTCTATAACTATTAGTTAAAAAGCTCTGTACCAATTAAATCAGCTCAAGCCATCATACATCAGAAGAGAAACCAAAATTTTGCATGACATACATCATCTCAATACTCTCATACTTCATACAAGTAATATGCAATGATGATTTGACACAATAAGCTTAGTAACATTTCACAATTACAAACTGAGTCATTAAAGGAGGAGCATGATGATAGAAGAAAAGAGCACAGGATGAGCTGACAAATTATATTCTGTTAATCTGAAATGAATTCCACATCAAACACATGTCATCACAATAATTAAGTTAAAAAGATAGTCCGGTGAAAAGGTAAAAAGTAGAAAACAAAATTTCTTATTTTGATTCCTGGTATATCAAGCAAGAATTTGTATAAATAAGCGTCCATCATGTGCATAGAGGACGCAGTTAAGCACACTCTTCCATTACCTTCACGACCTTGTGCTCCCTCGGCGGCACAGGGTAGTTCCGGGAGAAGCACGCTTCACAGAATGTCGGTGCCTCATCGCCAAGCAGCTTCCTGAGGCTATCGAGCGAGAGGAAGGCGAGCGAATCACAGCCGATCTTTTTCCTCACCCCCTCCACATCCATCCTATTGGAGATGAGCTCCTCGGCCCTTGGCGTGTCGACCCCATAGTAGCAGGAGCCGACAATGGGCGGGCTGGAAATCCTCATGTGGACCTCACGAGCGCCGGCATCCCTGATAAGCTGGACAATCTTGGAGGAGGTGGTGCCGCGGACAATGGAGTCGTCGACGACGACAACGCTCTTCCCCTCGAGAATTCCACGAACTGGGGCGAGCTTGAGCTTGACGCCGAGGTCGCGGAACTCCTGGGTGGGCTGAATGAAGGTGCGGCCGACGTAGTGGGAGCGGATGAGGCCCTGCTGGAAGGGGATGCTGGAGCGCTCGGCAAAGCCGAGGGCGGCGAAGAAGCCGGAGTCCGGGACGGGAATGACGACGTCGGCGCTGGAGGCAGGGGACTCCTCAGCGAGGGCGGCGCCGAAGGAGTAGCGGGAGGCGTGGACGGGGCGGCCGAAGACGATAGAGTTGGGGAGGGCGAAGTAGATGTGCTCAAAGATGCAAGCTTTGCGTGGCTTCTGGGGCATGAGGCAGAGGGAAGTGACGGAGAGGTCCTTGCCGTCGACGACAAGCACCTCGCCAGGCTGGACCTCGCGCTCGTAATCGGCGCCGATCAGGTCGAGGGCGCAGGTCTCGGAAGCGAAGACGACGGCGCGGGAGGGCCCGCGGAGGCGGCCCATGACGAGGGGGCGGAAGCCGTGGGGGTCGCGGACGACGAAGAGCTTGCCGGCGGTGAGGAAGACGAGGGAGTAGGCGCCCTCGATGGCGCAGCAGGCCTCTACAAGGCGGGAGAGGAGGGGGCGGGAGGTGGAGGTGGCGATGAGGTGGAGGAGGACCTCGGTGTCGGAGGAGGTGTTGAAGATGGAGCCGCGGGCCTCCAGGTCGGCGCGGAGGGCCGGGTAATTGACAAGGTTGCCGTTGTGGGCGACGGCGAGCTGGCCGAATCGGTAGCCAGCGAGGAAGGGCTGCACGTTGAGAGGGGAGGTGGCGGAGCCGGCGGTGGAATAGCGGACGTGGCCGATGGCGGCGGAACCGGGGAGGGAATCGAGCTTGGCTGGGGAGAATACCTCGGACACGAGGCCGAGGCCCGTGACGGCGCGGAGGGTGGTGGAGTCGGAGGCGACGATGCCGGCGCCCTCCTGGCCGCGGTGCTGGAGGGCGTGAAGAGCAAGGGAGCAAAGCCGGGAGGCCTCCGGGTCGCCGATGATCCCCACCACACCGCACTCCTCCCGGGGCTTATCGTCGAACAGTGGCAAGTAGTCCTCGTCGTCCGGCGATGTTGGGAACGGCTCGGCGGCGGCACCGGCGGCGATGGGGAAGAGGAGGCGGTGGGGGGAGGAGGAGCAGAGGCGGAGGCGGAGAGAAAGATGGGGTTTTGGGATGGTTTTAAGGGAAGGGAAGAGGGAGGGTCTGGGAGAAGGAAGGTGAGCGGAGGAGAGGTGGCGGTAGGCGGTGGCTACGGCGGTGGTGGAGGTCGTCGCGGCCATGGAAACGGGAAGTAAAGGTGAACGGTTCGCCGCTCGATGACCCCGGTTTTTGTGGGGTGTCCCGTGTCCTATGGTGCACGAGGGGGGACGAATCTTCGGATGTATAGTTTGGAATTAGATACGACTGGCGGAAACCAGCGGTTGCAGCGCCATACATCTCGTCCGTTCACTCCCACCGGTCGGACTTATTCAACGATCCAAACCGTCCATCTACAGAGAAATTTCAGATCAGATCAACCGATGCTTTGTAACGGGAAAGAAATCAGGTTATCCTAGGCTGCCCTAGTTTCTTTCCTTCCCGACGTGGGCCCGTGCAAGACCTCGTCCACCGCCCTTTTCCCACCGGTGGTCAAATTGGGTTTGCTGTGGGTCCCATCCTCTGGTCCGATTCCACCAATCATGTTGGGCATGGTGCGGCTGGATTGGTGCTGGAGCCGAGCTACAATGGTCTGGTATTGATCAAGTCCAAGGGCATGTCCCATTCTTGCCATCCATGGGTGGTACAACCGTACAAAGAGTCGAAGGCGACTCCGCCTTCATGTGGTACGACTTAAATATGCCACCTCGGAGACCTTGGGAACTTGATGAGGTAAGGCAAGGATGGAATTTTGTTTTTGCCACGCTTGTGAAGACTGAAATTACCTACGAAACTCCATATTAAAAGAAAAAGGAAATAAAATTTAAAGGAAGACTTTGGAGTAATAATCGGCCAGCTGCAGAACAACCAAGCAGATGTTGATCAATTAATTGATTCGTAGTGGCATCCATATATATTTTTTTAGCAAACTAAATGCATATGCAAAGCTTTTGCATCCATTCAAAAGAAGAAAAAAAAAAAATAGAAGGGAGGAAGAAGGATTAAAAATTTCAGGAGCAATTTAACAATATTATGAGATTATTATATATTTGTTTCTCACCTGATGGACACCTACAAGATCATTAAACTTATTACAACCTCTCCGTTTTAGTTAAACTTATGAGCATACAACTATAATAATACTTTCTAATGAAATAACATCTCTTTCATGAGGCAAAAAAAAAAACTTACCCCATAGTAAATCACATCAGCGGCATCGGCTTTAAAATTATTGTATTATATAATTTTATGATAGCAAACTTTTGCATCAAAAAAAAAATAAAAAGTTGTTTTCTTCAACATATCCTATTTGCAGAAGAAACATCATGGTTTTTTTTTTTTTTGGTCCATATTTGCATGATATTGCTTTCCGAAAAGGGAATAGTTTCAACATGTACTTGACACAATTTGTCATCATAACAGTTTTTATGTCATGCAGCTAAAAACAGAAAAAATTTGGCACTTATACCATGCTGGCTTTTATAATAATTTTCATGTGGTATTTGAAATGAATTTACAAATTTAGCAAATAGTAGCGCAGGTTATAAATTTAGGTTGACTAAATAGGATACAAAGAAAAGAAAAGAAAGCCTGGTGTAAACCTAAACTTCAACCATTTGATTGGGAATAGGTCAAGAACTAGATCAACTTCATTGTTATAGATGAGGTTTGAGGCTTAAACAATTGCAAACAATCAGCACTATATTACCAAATCAAGAATTGATTGCATATTCAATTCATTAGAATTAATCTATCCAATCTAACAAACCTAACCATAAAATTTTCAAGATAACATTATAGTGGCATTGATCCATGAAAATGATATAAAAAAATGGTTTGGCTTGGCGCAAGATGGCATGGAAATGTTGTAATTTCATTACTGTCGATAAAGACTTTATCTTATAGTAAACTAAAATTTACCCCTGTGATTATGCCCCGCAACCAGAGGTTCTTGATTCGATTACTGCATGGTGCATCCTCACAGATATAGACTTGGATGATTATGATGCAAGGAAACCTCCTCTTTGTGGATCAAGTGCCACATAATTATCTCTCACTTTTCTTTTCTTTCTCTATTTCTTTAAGAAAATGGAAAGATGTGCAGTGGGTTTAGTTGGATCCCAGTCATAGTATAATCCTTGGTGATGAGCTAGTTTAGATAATTGCCTTGGAAAAGAGGAGGAGTTCGGAAATAATTTTAAAAATTATTTAACTAAAAAATGGATATAAATAATCCTTCCAATTATCTAACTTGAATATTTCTTGTTCAACTTTACGAAAACTCCCTAACCTTTTAGTGCATTTAAATGAACCAAATGAATCACCCTAACTCCCAAGTTGATTGATGATACGCCAGAATTACTGAACCATTGCAGCTATAAAACTTATACTTGCTACTCCAGTGGACAAGCCACCACAAGACAAACCCAAGACGACTGCAACAGAAGAGATGAGTTAACGGGAAGTAAGCATTTTTTGGATCATTTTAGAATATGGATGAGATAAGAAGCTTCTTTCAAGGAAAAGTTTTAAAAGGGTTGTTAGCGTTTGACAGTTTCTGTAGGATTGGACCATCCACTACCTATTTCTATCACCACTTTATCTCCATGGAAAAGAACCTCAACCAAAGAACGCTTGGCTTGGAACTCAACATGCTAAGGTGGGCAAGAAAGCACAGAATATTCTGCTTGGATTTTTCTTGTCCGGTCAGTTCTTGCCTTATCAGATCTATTTTGACCGAAAATGGATGGCTTCTATTAATCAAATTTCAACACGAGTCGCACAAATTATTAAAGCAGGATGAAAGTTTTGAAAAACAATATATTCATTTACCAAAAAAAGAATATATTCCACTTTAAGTAGGCATTATTTTATGGACTACCGCATCTGATATTCCTTCTGATTTTTTTTGAATATTTTAGTTTTTAATTTATATTAATGTATTTTTATTATTAATTTAATAAATTTGATTTTATTAAAAATAAATATTTCGAAAATTTCTCTATTTTCTCTCTCTCCTTTTGCTACACTGGTCATGCATCTCTGCTGATGTAAAGAAGACTCTCAGGAGTACATCTCCGATTGATTTCACGGTTTGATAAACACCCACTTTAACAATTCATTCATCGGTCCAAAAGCATTCGAATTTCTCCAATTTTTGTTTGTTTATGGATATGGGAGTGGATTCCTTTACTTTATTTCTATTTAGGATTATTTTTTTATAAGTAAAATATTTATCTAAAAATCTATATTTTTTTAGATAAATATTTTTTAAATAATATTTAGATAAAAAATAATTTATTTATATTTTTTTATGCATAGGTAAATTACTCTAAAATTTATTATCCATGTTCTTTTATGTTACTATTTTTCTAGATAGGTTGTTAAAATTTATTCATATTTTCAATAATATCTCTTATATTTTTTAGATTTCAAAAAAGTGGATTGCTGAATTATTGAGCATTAAATAATAAAAATATTAAAAATAAAAAAAAATATTTTAGGTATAACATTAAATAACTACTTTATTAGCTCATGAAAAAATAATTTAGCTATCCCCTGGATGGGTAAAACTTTTCTTCATTTCATGAGTAAATGCTATTCGGAGGAAAATAACTTTTTCATCTTAGAAAATGTGAGAATATGGATAAATTGATTAATGATAAAGTAGATTAAATTTTTTATAATATTTATCCATAAAAGAATGAGCCCTTCTCCCAACTCACATGAAAATCACATGCTGAAGTTACTATAGTTAATTTATAATGCATTTGATTAATCATTAAAAAATATTTTTTTTATTTTTTTTATTTTTTAAAAAATAAAAATTAAAAGTAATGTTTAGTAATACCATAAAAAGTAAAAAGTAAAAAAAATAAAAATAATTACTTTATATACAAAGTAAATTTTTTTTATTTTTTATTTTTTACTTTGCATATAATTATTTTTTGCTTTAAGCAATGTAGTTATCAAACACGCTTTTTACTTTTTTACTTTTGCTTAATAACAAAAATTTAAAAAAATATATTTTAAAAATTAAAATTTAAAAATTAAAAAATATAACCAAATGCATCCTAAGGGTGTATTTGGTTAGTCATTAAAAAAGTATTTTTTTTTATTTTTTAATTTTTAAAAAGTAAAAATTAAAAAGTAATGTATAGTAACACCATAAAAATTAAAAATTAAAAATAATTACTTTATATGTAAAATATTTTTTTTTTGCTTTTGGCTTTTTGCTTTACATATAATTATTTTTTGCTTAGTTACCAAACATGCTTTTTATTTTTTTATTTTTGCTCAATAGCAAAAATTTAAAAAATAAAAAATATTTTTTAAAAAATCAAAAAGTATAATCAAATGCATTCTTAATGATCAATGATCAAATTTGTGGAAAGCAGGTGAAAAGATACGAGAAATGTTGAAATGATGCCTAAAATTACACTAATAGGAAGGAAAAGTCTATTTTATATATTTTCTTTCTCTTGAAATTGCTAAATTATAATAACATAAAATAATGGTAAAGTTGCATCATGTGAGGATTTTTTCTCTCCTCATTTTCTTCTCCCATATATAGTTTGAAAAGTAATACTCAACCCATAAGAGGTCTGATCCGCCAGACTTTGTCGCACTCCATTATATACCTACATTATAAAATGGCATCAAGTTTTTTTTTTACCTTGATTTTTAGCTATGTTCTTCCCACAAATCTGAAGTGTGTCTTTCTCCAAATTAAAGATTTTTTTTTTTTATTGCATTAGAGGCTTCATTCACTTAATCAAAAAGGAAAGCAAGTGGAAATCTAAAAAGATGGTGCATTGCATTTCTCTTTTTTTTTTTGATTGTTTATGTTATGCAATGAATATTTTTCTTTGGCATGAAAATTGTATGGAGATTATGTTGTTTGTTTTCAAAATATCAAACTTGAGATTAAGAATTCATTTATGGGTATTAGTTGTTTATGAGTTTATGATTTTTCAATCTCATTGGGTAGCAGTTGGATAAGTTTAGGTGATTATGCAATGGTCCTATTATATATAAAATTATTTAATATAGTTATCGATCTCATTTGACAGTGTTTGGATTTGTTTAAATAATTATGTATTGGTCGTAATGTATCTCAATTTCTTTCTTGTAATAGTTGGTTCCTCGTTTTAAATGTTTGGATTAGTTTAAATGATTATACAATGGTCTCGATGCATCTCAATTTCATTCCTATAATGGTCGATTCTATTTAGCAATATTTGGATTAGTTCAAATGATTATATAGTGGTCCCAGTATATCAAAAATTATTTAATACATTGGTCTTAGTAAATCTGAATATCTTTCTTGGAATGGCCAACGGTATTTAGATTAGTTAAAATGATTATACAATGGTCCCATTCTTGCTTTTATTCCATATAATAATTAGTTTGCCTTCTTATGAACCTTGTTGTTGCTCAATAAGTATTAATAATTATTTTATTTTGGAAATAGCTATATCTAAGATTAGATTCTCTTTTAAGATCCATGGAAAGATGCCATCAAAGGCACTAAATGCAAAGTATATTGGAGGTAGAGTGGATTATTATGATAATATGGATCCTAACCTAATGAGTTACTTCAAACTACAAAGTGTGTGTGTTGATTTAGGATGTCCATATATGAATAATATGTACATGATGCCTAATTGTAATCTTGATAATAGATTTAAGTTATTAGAGGCTAATGATGATATAATGTACATGCTAGAATTATATTTGGAGTTAGGATATTTACTATTGCTATTTATATCAAACTATGGTGTTGTCACTAAATGTGCGAAAGGGCTGTATAGCTATCCAAAAGGATGAGTTTCATGAGATTTAAGAAACTCAAGATGTAGTTGTGGACACATAGACCATTATTGATTTTATGGATTTAGTGGTGAATGAGAGGGTAGATGAGAGATATGATGAGGGAGTTAGGGCCACAAGTGTAGATAATAGGATTGATGATGGATATAAATAAGAAGCCGAGCCTAACAACTAGAGAGGATGATGAGGGGGCATATGACAGGGATGGCTAGAGTGAGGATGATGAGGCTTTGGTTAGGGCAACAAAAGAAAGTAATGGAAATAACAATAGATATAATGGTGATGTTAAACCAAGTTGATTGAATGAGGATCTTGAAAGACCTAATGATAATGACATCTTCAAGTCTACGACTTCTAGCCTCCTCCCAAAGATTTTTTTCCTATACTCCCTCTTAATGATTTTGATGTTGAAGGGCCATCTATAGAAGAAGAAAATAACTCCTTAGATGATTTTGGTGAGGACCATCCGTATAATAAGGACTAAAAAACTATGCATGGATCTTTTGATAAGGAAAGGAAGTATGATCCAGAATTTAATGAAAATATTGATATGACAAACCTAAAGTTATAGTTGAGAATAAAGTTTACTAATATCATAATCTTTAAAGCTATATTGAAAGAGTATGCAATGACAAAATTCATTGACTTAAAGTTTAAATTAAATAAAGAGCAAAGATATCTATAGTATATAAAAATAAGTGTGGGTGGAGAATTTATCTATTGAAGATTAAAAATAAATTTATATTCCAAATTAAAATATTTCATCAAACTTGTGTATGTGGGAGAACATTTTCCAACTCCTAAGTCATGTGATCTAGCTAAAAAGTATTTAGATGACTTTATGACAAATGTTAAATGGGGAAAAGTAGCTATATAAGCTCATGTTAGAAAAGATATTGTTGTGAATGTAAAGTAGAAGCTAGGTGTGTAGAGCTAAAAAAGAAAGCCAAGAAAATTATTAAAGGAGATGAAAGGCTACAATATAAGAAATTGAGGGCCTATGCTAAAATGATTAGAAAAGTAAATGTTGGAAGTCATCTAATTTTATATTATAAAGCTTTTGATGAAGGTTAGCAGTAGAATGTATGCTAGCTATCATGCCCAAAGGTGAGGTTTTTGGGATGTAGATCTATAATAGATTTAGATGGATATTTCCTTAAGAAAAAATTTGGAGGATAGCTGCTTTCAGTTGTTGGTCAAGATAAAAATAATAATGTCCTTCTTATGGCAATAGTTGTTGTGGTGCAAGAAAATAAAGACTCGTGAAGTTGGTTTTTTTGTATCTTTAAAGAGGGTATAGGCCTGATAAAATTATGATAATATTCATTTTAAATAGATAGAAAGTATGTATTCATTGCATCATATATTTGTTATATTTTATTTTATTTTTTTGTTTTTCCTACATGTAAGATTACTTACTGTTAGGGATAAATTCCGCTTCCGCCAAAGTCTAGCCTGGTGCTTAGCCTAATGCAGCTGATAATCACGGAAGAGCTTCAATCAAAAATTCTCTCCCTAGCAGCCGAACTCCTCTAGCAGCTGAATCTAATTGAACTTCTCAGCAGCCGAATCCCAACCGAACCCCTTCAGCTGACCGAACTCTTCAGCGGTTGAACCCCAACCAAACCACTTCAACTGATCGAGTTCCTCAGCGGTCAAACCCCAGCCGAACTTCTTCAGTCGATCGAATTCTTCAGCGATCGCATCCCAATCGAACTCCTTCTGGATTGCTCCTGCAGTTGAATTTCTCTAGGAGCCAAACTCCTTTCGGACTTCTCCTTCAGTCGGATTTCTGTGAGAGCCGAACTTTCTCCAGATTTCTCCTTCAGTCGAACTTCTACGGAAGCAAAACTTCCTCCGAATTTCTCCTACAGCCAAATTTCTTCAAGAGCCAAACTCCTTTCGGACTTCTTCTTCAGTCGGATTCCTCCAGGAGTCGAACTTCTTTCAGAATTCTCCTACAGCCAGATTCCTCCAAGAGCCAAACTCCTTCCGGACTTCTCCTTCAGTCGAATTTCTATGGAAGCCAAACTTCCTCTGAATTCCTTCTTCAGTCGAACTTCTACGAGAGTCGAACTTCCTCCAGATTTCTTCTTCAGTCGAATTTTCATTGGAGCCGAACTTCTTTCGAACTTCTCCTTCAATCAGATTTCTACAGGAGCCGAACTCCTTCTAGAATTCTCCTTCAGTCGAATTTTCATAGGAGCTGAATTCCTTCCGAACTTCTTCTTCAGTCGGATTCCTCCAGAAGTCGAACTCCTTCCAGAATTCTCCTACAGTCAGATTCCTTCAAGAGTCAAACTTCTTTCGGACTTCTCCTTCAGTCGGATTTCTATGAAAGTCGAACTCCTTTCAGAATTCTTCTTCGATCGAATTCCTTTAGGAGCCGACCTTCTTCCGGATTACTCTTACAGTCGAACTCCTCTAGCTCAGTCGGACTTTGAACGCATGCTTTCATCAGATGGCATGGCTGCCATTATCGATCTGATAGCACCTCTCTCTCCGTAACAAGCCCTATGTGGCCCATGACCAGATGACATGACCACCACTACCAGTTTGGTGACACATCTCTCTCCATAACAAGCTCCATGCGGCCTACGATCAGACAACATGGCTGTCACTATTAATCTGACGATACCTTTCTCTCCATACCGAACTCTATATGGCCTCGAGCGGCCCACCACCAGATGGTATGGTTGTCACCATCAATCAAGCTCTGTCTATAAAAAGGAATCCTCCAGATATATTTTCTCTAAGCTCTCCTCTTCCACTCAAAACTCTGCTGAACTCTTTTCTGAGCACTCCATTTCTATTGCTCGGAAGAGCTGATTTGATCATCGAAGAATCCTGCTGGAGCCACCACCACCGACTCCGAATGAAACTTTATTTTGCATATCACTAGCGGTGACCTCATCTTTCTCAACTCCAAATTAATTCGCCATCAATCAGATTCTGCATCAACAGAATTGACGCTAGAAGAAGGACCCACTATTCTTGAGATTTTTTTATTTTTAAAGGAGTGCTCAGCAACGATCTCTCTCCTCCCTCTTTAGATATCTCTCTTCTTTCTCTCTAGAGTTCTTTTTCGAAAAAAAATACTTCCTAAGAGAACTTTGATCCGATGATCGACAGTCTCTGCAGCCAAATCCCATCTAGACCTATCCGCCTCTGCTTCAGCCCCGATAACTCAAGCTCCACCTATAGCCGTGGTGGATGTGGAGCAATTCAACCTGCTGGTTCAGCAAGTCCATGGTCTTATAGAAACGATGCACGCTATACATCGATAGGCCCCAGCACCAGTTCGATCGGAGCAGGCTTCTCTGGAGCCCCATGGTCCGATCTGAGAACGGTCGACTTGGGCTACCCAACCTCTGATCTCCGAAAAGAAAAGGCAGAGGATGGAAGGCCTCTGCTCGGATCATGATTCGACCCAAGGGGAAGCTTCACACTCGTTCCACCAAAAATTCTGAAGATCAACGATCGTGAAGATCTCCTAAATCAAAGGCTCCTAAAAATGAGCCGATGAATCGAAGAGCTCCGTCACATCCCTTCCTTGCACGGTAATGATATTTGCACTGATCCTCCTTTTTCTCAGAGGATTATGTAGGAACCCATCCCGCCAAACTTCAAGCTCCCATAATTTAAGAGTTACGATGGGACCACCGATCCGATCGATCATCTGAAGGTCTTTCGGATAATGATGTTGCTCTATGGTGTGCCAGACGTTATTTTGTGCCGAACTTTTTCATCCACCCTTAAGGGTGCTGTCAAAAATTGGTACTCGATACTTAAGTCAGGTACCATCTTTTTTTTTATCAGATGAGCCATCAGTTCGTGGCTCACTTCGTCAATAGTCGACATTCGCATCGAGATTCAGATTTCTTGATGACCATCAAGCAGAAGAAGGAGAAATCCATCCGAGCTTATATCATCTGATTTAATGCTGTTGTATTGGAGGTATGAAATCTGGACCAATTCATCGCCATGACCGCACTCAAAGGCGGCCTTCAGAAGAATGATTTGCTATTTTTCCTAAAAAAAAAGTACCCCAGAGACTTCGTCAATATGCTAGCTAGAGCTAAAGAGCTGAAGAGGCCTTCAAAGCCAAGGACGATGAAGCCTTTGGTAAGTAGCGAATCGGCGAATCGAGCAGGCCCATCGAGGAAGAAAAGTCGAGTGAAGCTCGACCGTGCTTTCGAACTTCTTTTGAGTGCAAGCGAGTCCGAACTCCTTTCCAGGCTTAGAGGTAGGAAAGTTCGGACAGAAGGGCATGGTGGGGTTCTCCCCAACAAAGATTTCACAACTATGTTCCTCTTAATGCTCCAAAAATTTAAGTACTGATGGAAATCAGGAAGCAACTACCAAGGCCAGAAAGGATGCGCTCTCACTCCAGCAAGTGCAATCCTAACAAATTTTGCCTTTATCATCATGATCACGGTCACGATACTGAGGAATGTATCCAACTCTAGGATGAGATCGAGGGGCTCATTAGGTGAGACAGACTAGGTCGATTTTTGTAGCGATGGCCTAAAGGGTAGAAAGATCGACCGAGGAAATTGCCACAGCCTGAGCCACCAAGGGGGAAGTTCAACAAGAAGATCGACTGCCTCTCAGCATCATCAACATGATCTCGGGGGGACTTCAACAAGGAGAGGCCAGCGGATCTGAGGGATCAATGAAGAGATTGAGGACTGAAGAACCCATAACCTTCACTGAGGCAGATGCTTAAGAGGTCCAGTTTCTCTATAATGACACAATTGTAATCTCTTTAAACATTGCCGACTATGATGTACGCCATATTTTGATAAATAATGGAAGCTCGATCGATGTATTATTTTATGATGCTTTCTCGAAAATGTCCTTACTCAATAACCACTTGAATTCTATGAACTTTTCGTTGATAGGCTTCACTGGTAATGCCATACTAGTTGAGGGCATAATAACTTTGGCCGTGACTGTAGGACAACGCTTAAAATTGGCTAAGACACAGGTCAATTTTTTAGTCATAAAGACTCCGTCCGCCTATAATGCTATTCTCAATCGATCTTATCTAAATGCACTTCGAACAGTGGTATCAACTTATTATCTGAAGATGAAGTTTCCAACAAGTCATGGGATCGGAGAGGTTAGGAGAGATTAAGCTCTAGTAAGACACTGCTACTCAATTGCCCAACATAAGAAAAAACAGTCCGACCCTTATCCTATTAATGGACTAAATGTCTGCGACGATCTCACCGAGGAATGGGGCGAGCCTATGGAGGATCTCATCTCTGTACCCTTAAATGATGGAAATGCAGAGCACACGGTGCATATCGACTCCAACTTGGAAGATGAGGTTCGAGAGCAACTTGTTATCTTCCTCAGAAAGAACGCTGACGTCTTTACCTGAGCTCCAACAAATATATCAAAAATTGATGTCGAGATCATGGAACATCGACTGGTCGTTGATCTGAAGCATCGATCGATAATGCCTCGGAGAGGCAGAAAGCAATCACCGAAGAAGTAGGCAAGTTCTTCAAAGCTGAATTCATCCGAAAAGTTAACTATCTGACCTGAGTCTCAAATATGGTCCTCGTCAAAAAGGCAAACAATAAGTAGAAGATGTGTATAGACTTTAAAAAGCTGAACAAGGTCTGCCCAAAAAATAGCTATCCTCTATCCAGGATCGATCAACTGGTGGACGCGATCTCGGGCCACGAGCTCCTCACCTTCATGGATGCCTTCTCATATTATAATCAGATATGGATGGCATCGGAGAACGAGGAGAAGAGTGCTTTTATTACTGACCGTGATCTTTATTGTTACAGGGTTATGCCCTTTGGACTCAAAAATGCAGAGGCAACATACTAACATCTGATCAACAAGATCTTCAAGGAGCAGATCGACCGCAACATGGAGGTATACGTAGATGACATGCTCATCAAAAGTTGAGCTTCTACAGACCATCTTGCTGACCTTAAAGAGACCTTCAGTACACTCAAAAAGCATAAGATGAAACTCAACCCGATCAAGTGTGTCTTTATTGTGACCTCTGGAAAGTTTCTGGGGTTTATGGTGTTGAGGTGCGGGATCGAAGCAAATTTTGAGAAAATCCGAACCATTCAGAAGATGACTGCTCCAAAAATAATTAAAAAAGTTCAACGTCTGAATGAAAAAGTAACGTCCCTAAATCGCTTCATCTTGAGATCGATCGAGCAATGCATGCTCTTCTTTCGAGTTCTTAGGCAGCCAAAGAACTTCTACTGAATGACGGAGTACCAACAAGCATTTAAGGAGCTTAAAAACTACCTCGACTCACCTCCACTACTGGCAAAGTCCGAATCTAGAGAAAAATTATTTCTGTACCTAGCAGTCTCTCCGACGGTCCTGACGGCAGTCCTGGTCAAGGAAGAAGCGAAGATGCAATGACCGATCTACTACATAAGCCGGATCCTGAGGGATGCAGAGATCAGATACTCTAGGCTAGAAAAATTGACTTACTTTCTTCTAATTGCTATCAGAAGACTTCGACCTTACTTTCAGGAGCACACCATAATGATCCTCATGGATCAACCAATAAAAGCAGTCCTACATCGAACGGATGCTTTCGAAAGAATCACAAAATAGACTATCGAGCTCACGAAATTTGACATCAACTATCGACCCCGGTCATCGATCAAAGTTCAGATATTGACAGATTTTATAGTAGAATGTACCATTCTAGCTGAAGCAGAGCTTGAACAGAACGAGACCGATGCTCTGCTGTCGCAGCCAAGCCTCCTCGAGGAGAATGCTGACCTTTTCGAAGGCTTTTAGACTCTGCACGTGGATGGTTCGTCTAACTCCACTGGAGCAAGTGCGAGGTTGGTCTTAGTCAACCCCGAGGGAGTCGTCATCGAGTACGCACTGCGCTTCGAATTTTCTATGACTAATAATGGGGCCGAGTATGAAGCACTGATCGTCGGGTTAAAAACAGCAAGAGAATTAAAAGTAGATCAGCTTCAAATCTACAGTGATTTTCAATTAGTGATCGACCAAGTTAGTGATAGCTACGAAGCTCGAGAGGAAAATATGATGAAATACCTTAAGAAAGTAAAAGACTTGACTCTGGCCTTCAGCTGTTTCGGCATTCAATAGATTTTGAGGGCAGAAAATATAAAAGCCGACCTTCTCTCTAAGTTGGCCACTTCGGTCTCAGCCGAACTATCCAGAGAAGTATCTTTTGAGACTCTGAAGTACCCAAGCCCAGAGGAATCACGGGTCATTTTGCAAATAAAACTCAAGTCGAGCTGGATCGACCCGTTGGTTGTCTATCTCAAGGAGGAAGTTCTTCCTCATGATCCGAAAGAAGCTTAGAAACTCAGTAATCAAGCCTTTCAGTATGTTTTGTATGAGATCAGATTGTCAGAGGTCGTATTCGAGGAAGTTCTTCCTCATGATCCGAAAGAAGCTTAGAAACTCAGTAATCAAGCCTTTCAGTATGTTTTGTATGAGATCAGATTGTACAAGAGGTCGTATTCGCTACCGCTGTTGAGATATCTTCGACCTTCAGAGGTCAACTTCGAATGAAACTCAAGTTGAGCTGGATCGACCCATTGGTTGCCTACCTCAAGGAGGGAGTTCTTCCTCGTAACCCGAAAAAAGCTTAGAAACTCAGGAATCAAGCCTCCCAATATATTTTGTATAAGGTCATGTTGTATAAGAGGTCATATTCGCTACCGCTATTGAGATATCTCCGACCTTCAAAAGTCGACTTCGCATTTTGAGAAGTGCACAAGAAAATTTATGAAAGCTACGTAGGAGCCAGGTCCCTATCACAAAAACTACTTCGGTAAGGATACTATTGACCGACCTTATACTATGATTCCATAGAGTATGTAAAAAATATGACCACTGTCAGAAGAATGCAAACGTACAAAGACAACCAGCCTCCTAGCTTACTTCATTAAGCATACCTTGGCCGTTCGTGCAGTGGAGAATGGACATGCTCGACCCTTTTCCGACGGCATCTGGATAATGAAAGTTTCTCTTGGTTGCGATCGACTACTTCACCAAATGGATCGAAGCTGAATCACTAGTAAAAATTATCAAGATCAAGGTATAGAACTTCATCTAAAAGTCAATAATCTGCCAGTTCGGTCTGCCCCAAACTCTCATAACAGATAACGGATGATAGTTTGCTGGGATAAGGTTGACCGAGTTCTGCAAAGATCTGAACATCTTCCACCACTTCACATTGGTAGCTCACCCATGGGCAAATGGAAAAGCTGAAGTGACCAACCGAACTCTGCTGCAAGGCATCAAGACAAGGCTCGATAGAGCAAAGGGGCCTGGATGGACAAACTCTATCACATCCTCTGGACATATCGAACTACTCAAAGGCTGTCAATCAGAGAAACACCATTCACCTTGGCCTTCAGCATGGAGGCAGTCATCCTGATTGAACTTAAGCTTCTGTCAGCATGGATCGTAGCCTTCAACAAGCAGCACAACTCACAGAACCTCAAAGTCAACCTCAACCGGCTGGAAGAAAAAAGAAAGGAAGCTCAGATTCGGATGGTGGTCTACAGACGAAAGGTGGTCTGATACTATAACTCCAGAGTCAGAAGTAAGACATTCAGAGTGGGGGATCTAGTACTTCGACGAGTCATCGTCTCTCAACTTCAGAGCCAGAGAAAGTTCATCCCAAATTGAGAAGGTCCATATGAAGTGATGGAGATCGTCCGGTCTGGAACTTATCGCCTAAAGAAGCTCGGAAGAATAATGCTTCTACGATCTTGAAATTCAAAAAATCTGAAGATATACTACTAATAGTCTTTTTTCAATAAAACTCTTTCATTTTAACATTGTTATTTCTTGGTGCAAAAACTACTTGATGATAGGGAAGAAGCAATCAATAGTGGCCCCATTAGGAACAGAAGGAGAACCTTGTCCTAACGTGAGCAAAGTCGAAGGCCTCATTCATTTTAGATGAGATGGAGGGAGAGGCCCTGACAATGATCCTTATGTGCCTCCACAGCTCATTAGGAACAGGAGGAGGACCTCATCCTAATGCGAGCAAAATCAAAGGCATCATTTATTTTAGACGAGATGGAGGGAGAGGCCCTGACAACGGCCCTTATATGCCCCCACAGCCATTAGAAAAAAGAGGAGAACCTCGTCCTAATGCGAGCAAAGTCGAAGGCCTCGTTCATTTTAGATGAGATGGAGGAAGAGGCCCTGACAACGATCCTTATATGCCTCCATAGCCCGTTAGGAATAGGAGGAGAACCTTATCCTAATGTGAGCAAAGTTGAAGGCCTCATTCATTTTAGATGAGATGGAGGGAGAGGTCCTAACAACGGCCCTTATATGCCCCCACAGCCCATTAGGAACAGGAGGAGAATCTCATCCTAATGCGAGCAAAATCGAAGACCCCGGTCATTTTAGATGGGATGAGAGGAAAGGCCCCCAAGACGGTCCTATTGTGCTCGACAATAACAGAAGATAATATCTCCTTCAATCTCGACTGGAGACAAGAACTCCTCCGAGCTTCAACTACAACATCAACCTCGGTTAGAAATAAGATCTCTTCCGAGCTTCAACTATAACTTCAACCTCGATTGGAGACAAGATCTCTCTCGAGCTTCAACTACAACTTCAACCTTGACTGAAGATAAGATCTTCTTCGAGCTTCAAAATCTACATCAAGAGGAGAGAAGATCTTCTTCAAACTCGACTAGAGATAAGATCTCCCTCGAGCTTCAACTACAACTTCGATCTCGGTTGGAGACAAGATCTTTTCCGAGCTTCAACTACAACTACAACCTCGATAGGAGATAAGATCTCCTCCGAGCTTCAAAATCTACATCAACAGGAGAGAAGATCTCCTTCAACCTCGATTGAAGATAAGATCTTCCTCGAGCTTCAATTACAACTTTAACCTCAACTGGAGGTAAGATCTTCCTTGAGCTTCAACTTTAACGTCAACCACGGCTGGTGATAAGATCTTCTCCGAACTTCAAAGTTTACGTCAATAAGAAAGAAGATCTCCTTCAATCTCGACTGGAGATAAGATCTCCCACAAGCTACAATCGCAACGTCAACAAAAAATAAGATTTTTTCAAACCTCGACTGGAGACGGGATCCCCCCAAGCCTCAAATTCAACATCAACCTTGGTTGGAGATAAGATCTCCCTCGAGCTTCAATCTGAACTGATGTAAAGTCCTGAAGAGGACTTCGATAGTCATTCTTTTGTACTCTCTTTCTTCGAATTTCAAACTCGAGAGTGGAGAGACTATTGTTGGGGATAAACCCCACTTCCATCGAAGTTCAGTCTGGTGCTTAGCCTAATACAACTGGTAATCATAAAAGAGCTTCAATCAAAAATTTTCTCCCCAACAGTCAAACTCATTCAGTGGTTGAACTCCTCCAATGATCGAATCCAACCAAACTTCTCAGCGGCTGAGCCCTAGTCAAACCTCTTCACCCAGCCAAACTCTCCAGAGATCGAGCCCCAGTTGAATCCCTTCAGTCGATCGAGCTCCTCAGCGGTTGAATCCCAGCCAAACTTCTTCAGCGACCGCATCCCAACCGAACTCCTTTCGAATTGCTCCTGCAGTCGGATTCCCTCAGGAGCCAAACTTCTTTCGGACTTCTTCTTCAGTCGAATTTCTATGAAAGTCAAACTTTCTTTGGATTTCTTCTTTAGTCGGGCTTCTACGAAAGCCGAACTTCCTCTGAATTTCTTCTACAGTCGGATTCCTTCAGGAGCCAAACTCCTTCCGTATTTTTTCTTCAGTCGAATTCCTTCAAGAGCTGAACTCCTTTCAGAATTCTTCTGTAGCCAGATTTCTCCAGGAGCTAAACTCCTTCCGGACTTCTTCTTCAGTTAGATTTCTATGGGAGCCAAACTTCCTCCAGATTTCTTCTTCAGTCAGGCTTCTACAGAAGCCAAACTTCCTCCAAATTTTTTCTTCAGTCGGATTTCCACAGGAGTCGAACTTCTTTTGAACTTCTCCTTTAGTCGAATTTCTACAGGAACCAAACTTCTTCTAGAATTCTCCTCTAGTCAAATTTTCATGGGAACCGAACTCCTTCCGGACTTTTCCTTCAGTCGGATTCCTCTAGAAGCTGAACTCCTTCCAGAATTTTTCTACAGTCGGATTTCTTCAGAAGTCAAACTTCTTTCAGACTTTTTCTTCAGTCGAATTTCTACAGAAGTCGAACTCCTTTCAGAATTTTTCTTCAGTCTGATTCCTCTAGGAGCCGACCTTCTTTCGGATTACTCTTGCAATTGAACTCTTCCAGCTCAGTCGGACTTCGAACGCATGCTTCCACCAGATGGCATGGCTGTCATTATCGATCTGACAGTACCTCTCTCTCCATAATAAGCCCCATACGGCCCACGATCAAACAACATGACCGCCACTACCAGTCTAGCGATATCTTCCTCTCTGTATCGAATCCCACGCGATTTCGAGCGGCCTACCACCAGACGGTATGGCCGACATCATCAATCAAGCTCCGTCTATAAAAAAAAATCCTTCAGATATATTTTCTCTAAGCTCTCCTCTCCCACTCAAAACTTTATTGAACTCTTTTCTGAACACTCCATTTCTGTTGCTCAGAAGAGCTAACTTAATCGTCGGAGGATCCTACCGGAGCCACCACCACCGACTCTAGATGGAACTTTATTTTGTAGGTCATCGATAGTGACCTCATCTTCCTCGACTTCAAACCAATCCGACGTCAACCAGATTCTACTTCAACACTTACATAATAGGATCTTATCCCTATAATGGAAGAACTATTTTCTGAAGTGGAATACAAGTACTGTATGAGATATATGTATAGTAATTTCAAAATATTTTTCAAGGAGTTGAAAAATGCAATGTGAAAAGTAGTATGTGCAACCACTGCTTGAGATTTTGAAAGGAGGATAACATATATCTAAATAATTGATAAGAAAACTTGTGAGTGGCTTAAGAAGATCCCTATGCCCCCGTGGTCCAAGTCCTACTTTTGCAATAGGGCCAAAAATGATAGCCTCCTCAACAACCTCAATAAGCCATTCATTGCCATGATCTTGGAGGTTAGGTGCCTGCCTATATTTTCTATGTTGGAATGGATTAGAATTCAACTAATAAAGAGATTTAACATCAAAAAAGACTTGGTATGGAGAGGTATGATGGACCAATCTATCCTATAATATGAACAAACTAGAGGTCCTAAATTGGATTTAAGGAATTATTGTGCCACACTTATAGGAAGATTGAATTATGAAATAGAGAAAGTATATAAAAGATAGTAGTTGACTTGACTACAAGATCTTATACATGTAGGGCTTGAGATCTCATTGGTATCTCTTGAAGTATGGTGTGATAGCCATTATCAAGAATCTGTAGCAACCAAAGGACTTTGTCTACTCTTGTTATACTAAAGACATTTACTTGATGATATATCAAGAGATAATTCACCCAATGCCCGCCAAGATGAGTGGATTGAAACTAGTTTGCCTGGTATTATCCCCTCAGTTGTACATAATCCTACTAAGAGGCCAAAAATAATTAAGAAGAAGAAATCTAAAGCCAAAAAACCCTCACAATGTGTCAAGAATGAATAGGATTATAAGATGTGAAAAATGTCATAAATAAGGATACAACTCAAGAAGATGTAAAGCAAGTGTGATAGGAAAAATTACTAAGTAAAGGAAGATGATGATGCAAAAAAATAAGTTCATAAGACTACATCATATTGATTATAACAATTGTTTGCACTACCATATTGAAACTACAAGTGCACTTATGCGGTTATGTCTTTTTGTAGACACAAGATGCACTCAGCACAAAGGAACCTAAGACCCCAGTCAACAAGTACCTCACAACCTAGCAAAGACAAAGCCATGGCACCTTTCAAGATATAATCATTGTTATTTTTTTGACAGTGCATAAACTCTATAGACAATATTAACTTGACCAAGGATAAGGTCTTAATCAAGCTGTGATTAATGTTGTGGCCTCCAAAAATATATAGGATAGCAGCTTGGTTCAAATCACACGTGCCACAAAGAGCTCAAGTGAATTTCAAATACAATATCATATATATTGTTGTTTAACTTAAATTTATGTCTACCTTGTATGACCATGATGCAAGCAGTTGTAAATGCTGGTAAAGGAACAAGTGTTATAGGAGGTGCTTGGAGTGGCAAGGGAAGAGTCTTTAGAATAGCTTTTACTTTAGAAAGATAATATTGCATAAGTTTAGGAAAAGGAATAGACATAGCTTCAAAGAGTTTTTCAAAACTGGGACTAGGCACAGGTTTAGGGAGAGGAGTAGGCACATTTGTAGGTAGAGGAGCTTTAGCCAGGATCATTTTGGAAGATGCTAAGGTAGAGAAGCTTTAGGAAAATATTTAGAAAAAGGTTCTAGTATTGGTTTAGGCAGTGGAGCAAATAGATCATTTTGTACCACTTGGTGGAAAAGGAAAGAACATACACTAACTATAGGAAATATAATGTTGAATGTAATGTCTTTTGAAACATAATAGAATGTGTTATCATATGAAACTTAATTGGAATGTAATGTACATTTCATATATTTGTGATGAACTCCTACCTATAGAATGTATTACTTATTTTCATATGAAATAAGCATATTCAAATGCAGTGATATAGATTTGTTATGCACCAATATCAATTTTACAAAGTTTTGTATTATTGTGTTGATTAATGCAAATGGTTTGAATCTTTTATGCATTGACTACAAGATATTATTTATGAATGTATCACTTACCGTAAGATATTCAAAACAATCATTGTGATTATATATAAAATATAGGTATTTGTAATTATGTATTATGCCAAATAAAAAAGTATTATGCCAAATTGCTCAAGAGTACAGGTTCAAGAATAGATTGCAACACATACCATTTTGATTATGTATTGTGCTTAATGGTTCAAACAGGTTCAGAAAGAGATTATGACAGATACAATTGTAATTATGTATAAAACTTATGCACAAAACTTAATCTTGTAGCACACTTGAATAAGTATGAAAGTTGTGCATAAGACTTAATCTTGTAGCACACTTGAATAAGTATAAAACTTCCTTGGAATGTAATATTGGTTTCAGATCTTTCTGATGATATTAGTTGTAAAAAATGGTATTATTGGAGTATGTATCAACTTTTATTACAAATATGAAATGTGATATGGAATTTTATGAAATATGATATGGAATGCTAATGCAAAAAAAAAATGTCACTATAAAACGAGGTTACAAAATGTCAATATAAATCAATATTATAGAATATCATTACAAAATCTCAATAAAAACTTGTCATTACACTATCATTATATCATTATATAATATCATTATAGAATATCATTATAGATTATAATGTCATTATATAATTTTTAGGATAATCATTCGATGAAGAAGAGTCTCAGGTAGAAGATGAGTCTGAGGTTGTAACTCCTACTTTTTATGTCAGAAGATGAAAAGTTTGGTCCGACTCGAAATCTATCCTCGGATAAATAATAAAAGGGGTTAGACAACTAGCTTCAATATTAATAATAGAAACCAAAATTACATAGGTTGCATCTCCGAGGATAGCATTTATGGATCAAAGGATATCATCAAGATTTTCATAAAAGACTGCGACTTCGAAGATAGTAAGATCTCTGGCACTTAGCATTCTAGGGGTGATTTAATCAAGGTAGTCAAAACCAGCAACAATCTTTTTAATGGATTCAGTATTCCAAGCATAAGGTGGCACATCATATAGATGCAGCAGCGCGAGAACCTATAAATGATGAGAAGAGGCCCCATCTCTGTAAGACCAAGGTCAAACAAAGAAAGCAAAAAATTCATGATGCATGGCACCACATTAGATAGCCTCCATTGGAGAAATTCAAGATAGGAAGGAGACTAAGCAGATATTATCACCTAGCTTAATTGAATTCTAATCAAATTCTAACGATCCAAGGCATGTGAGAGCTTGTGATACTTGAGATGTATTAGGAAGGTGTCCCCCTTCTCTTAAGAGATGAACATGGGCCCCTCCAGTACCGTAGAGTTCTTAATAGTGGTGCAAATGAACATCTTAAGTTGGTAAGAAAATTTTGAAGTTTTCTGGCCTACCTTCTACAATAAACTCTCCTAGATAATCTATGATCTCCCTCATCCTATAGTGATAGGAAATCTCCTACAATGCTAGAGAAATTATAATGCTCTACAACAATTCATTAGGAATAGGTGGAGGTTTATGTGCATTGTCATTGTATCTCCAAAAAAGATGACATCTTCAAAAAGGATGATATCCCTAGAAAAGACTACAGTGCTTCATTGTGTTTCTAGAGATGACCATCTTAAAAAAATAGGTGGGACAATTGCTTCCATCACATCTTTTGGGATGACTTATCTCACAACAATCAGGAAGAACTTAAACAACATATTAAACACCACATTAACTTTCAAAAATAAATCAAATACCATTAAACATCATACAACTAGCAAAATGAATCAAATGAAATTTCTTCAACCTAAAATGTTTGTATACATAGTCGAAGACACTATCCAAAACTAGAAAAACTAGAAAACTAGCCGAACAAAATAATTTAAGAAAAATATTGCTGCTCCTTAGTAGTCCTGATCCCATAAAGCAGCAAAATATCATCAATAATAATAAATAACAAAGATCCAATCAATACATACTAGTACAACTTCTTCCTTCATATTGCTATTGCTTCTCTTTCTAGAGCAAGCATCTCCTTCTTACGAGCAATTTATTCTTTCCAATGCATACTTGCTAGATTCTTGAAAATTTATCTAAAATTTTAGTAGCAAATTCAATCTCACATCTACATATAGGAGGGTCAAGCCCCTCAAAGTATCCATATTGCTCATCAATCTATCAAGCAATTAACCAAAAATTCATATTAGCTCTCTCATCTACCTAATTATAAACTATGAAAACCAACAAAAAGTTGAAGAACTTACATTGTATTTGGAGCAACCACGAACTATATTTCAAAATTTCTCACCATTCACGATATTCTAACCATTGATCATTCCCTATAATAACAAGAAATTTGTATACTATTGCTGGTGCTTGAAGAAGATAATGATAACGACATGCTTTGCAATACCTACGTCAAAATTCTTCTTCAAAAATTTAATAACTTTCAAAATAAACTATGAATTGAAAAAGAATAATATCTGAGACAGTTCTTCTTCCTCTTCTTCTTTGGATTGGTGAATAAGTGCTTGGATTTGGAAATGGGCCACCAAATCTAGATGGAGGCTTCAACGCAACAAAAATATCTTTGATTGAAGGTCGTCTTTCGAATTTGCGATTTAGGGAAAAACAACACCAAAAATCGCGGTCTCAAAAAATCTTTGATGCCATTTCAAAGTACGGATAGATAATAGAGCGATATAGAGTCTGACAGATCTGATCACTAATGAGTTGAGTACAAGTTTCCAAACCATAGATGGGCTTAGTGAAAATGAGCCAAACCTCATGTGGGTAATTCGTAATTATCTTTTTTTTTTTTTTTGAGGTAAAATAGAGAAGTGAAATACTTCACTTTTGATGATAACCAAGGTGGTCTTACAATTAGAGATGACATCGAATTAGGTCAGCCAATATCCATATCTATCCTGCAATTAAATTTCTATACACATACCTATCCAATAACTTTCTTGGTTTGGATTGGGTCAAATCGAATCGACAAGATGAATCGAGTCGGGTTGGAACTCATCATGCAAATATTCTAAAATAATTGTAACTTTAAAAAAAAATATTTAGATTAAGTTATATTGGGTTGGGTTCAGAACGGGACATGCCGTTACTCCTATTTGATCCAAATTTACCTTCGATATTTTATATAGAAATCATATCCACCATGGAGTTTAAATGGGTCAAGTAAAACCCGTCCCATTAGAATCTAGTCAAATCATATATCTAGTAGATCAGCTATAATTGCCACCCTTAATACCAAATTATTAAGAAGAAAGAAAAAGAAGAAGAAGATAGCCAGAGATATTTATTAGTAAACAAGCCTCATGTCAAAGATCTGCTTGGGCGACAAATTATTCATGTAACAACACGAGCCACTTGGGAACAAAATGGACTTCATTTAATTTTAAGACTTAGAAGTTCAGACTTTGGAGGTGAGGGTAAAAGTTTGGCATGGTTGGACTCCACGAGCCCATCGAGTGACGAATTTAATAAAAAATTGGCAAAAGACAATTAAGTAAAACAAAATGGTGAACGATGCACAAAGATTTTTTCACAGGATCCTGGATTCTACAGCTTGATTTCTCACTTCTCTTATCCCTTTCGTGATCTTTTCAATCGTCAATATCCGATTCTCGTAGGAGAGATCATGGCATAAATTGGCCAGGATGCTCAAATAGCTAAAGATTATAGTAAATAACATTAGAATATAATTCTGGTACCTGCTACGTGAATAAGATGGAAAGTATTCTCATTGACTACACCACAAAACTATTTCACTACAATGCAAGCTAGATTTTAGTGTCGAATAAATAGACTGCAGGGCAGGTTGTTGTAAAAGGTAGCAAATGAAAGCCTCCTTTGACATGCAAATCACTAGTTGACTCTAGCATCACATGGTCCTCAAGGACATTGGCGATCAACAAAAGCCAGCCAAAATGTAAGAATTATATCTAAAGAATTCGAAGAATGTTTCCCATACATCATGAAACAAGAGTGTCAATGTTTATGCCAACTATTAATATAGGCTGTATTTGGCCCTGCATCTTTTTCTGCTGCTTAATTTGCTTCAAAGTAAAACAGACGAAAATTGAGATTGAGATATTTGGTAATCAAATTTTTTTTAAAATATTTTATTTTAAGAATAATTAGGATGCTTTGGTTTTAAATATACTACCTTCCACACCTTGGAAGATACTCTTTTTTTTTTTTTCTCGGCAAAAGTTGCTTTAAATAAACTCATATATTTTCTCTCAAAAAAATAGAATGGCACAGCACCGCAGCTATTATGCATCAAATAGTACTTAACTTTACAGCACCATAGCTATTACTAGACATCTTTCTCTACTTCAGTTTAAAGTGCAGCTAAGCAAAACTTACTGCTCATGCTTAAATAGCAGCTACTCCACTTATAAGCACAGTATAGCAAGGTCAAACAGGACCATAATCGACTGCCCAAGAAAACTATATCATGAAATTTGAACGATGCAAATGAATAATTGCTAGGCAAAAAAGTTCTACCAGGCTATGTTTGTTTCAACAACCCAGAAATTAAGCTGGTGCAAGATGGAAATTTTATGCATGGTGTTAGTAGCATTATGAGAAACTACAGTTTACTAGCTACCCTCTTTTGGTGGTGTACCATGGCAACGAGCATGCCCACACCAAAGCTAAAGACTACTAGCAATGAAAAAGATGCTTTCAGTTTCTAATATTTCATCTGGTCTAGGTTGTGTACATGTGTTTGGCGTGAATATGGTATGGTTCTCAATCATGGCCACGGCCATGGCCATGTCCTGTCATCCTTTTCACCCCAATAGCATGCAGCCCTCAAGAGACTAGCAAAAAAAGGAGGAAAAAAACACTAAATTCACGAATTAAAATGGTAAATTTAAATAAGGAGGATCTCCATTCAATGAGATGACCATTTTTCAATATGGATATGTCACATGCCATGCTATGGTGTAAGACAATAACATTTTTTTTTACTAAAACTAATCTAAATTTGATGTTTGACCACTTAAACTAAGGTGCTCCTGAGGGGTGCAAGCATCACTATTAGGTGTAAGTTTGCCATCGAACTCCAAACGTCTTCCATCCATCAATTATAGTGCAACATTGTTTCTCCTTATAAATCCCATCATTCTTCATCTTAGCATTCATTTTTCTCTTATAATTATCTAATTAAGACTCAAAATTTGAAGGATTCTGTGAGGTTTTTATCTCCATGCGCTCGAGAAAAAGACAGGCTAGATGGTCTTCATATTCCTTTTTGACTTTGTTATTTCTCCTCCTTTTATCCCGTCAACTATTTGCTTCAACGTTAGATCTAAAGTTAGATTAGGCTTTGGGAGCTGTTATGTGCTTGTTTCTACTGATAGCTTCATGGATGCTTATATTCTTTATTCCTTTAGCCTAGTGCTTGAAATAGAGTGATGATTTACACAAGTTATATCTGATCGATTCTTCTACATTTTTTATCTTTTCTTCCCTACTTGAATGCATAAAAGGAGATGAAGGACCAAAGTTATGTGACGCTAGAGGTTAGATATATACAAGATCAACTGGAGTGATCAAGGCAATTAAATGGCTACAAGGCAAAGGTGGGAGGACCGAGCAATTTAGATAAACCAAGAATTGGAAAGCAACTTGGACAGGTTGGGCTAAGTTTACGGCCAACCCAAGCCCAACCTACCTAAGACATGCCCAGCCCAAACTTAACCCGAACTCTAATCACCCAAATCTGATCCAACAAAACATTGAGCCTAAATATAATTTGGATTGGGCTGAGTTATCCTAAGTAGGCTTTTAAATCCTATAAGAGAGAGGTGTGCCAGCAATACCCCACTATCTCGCCTCACCTTAAAGATCATCCTGATTAAGAGTAGCAATTTATGACTTGATCCATCAACTCGACCATAACCGATCCTCAAGCATCAGTTTGGCAAAAAATGGGTTTAGTTATAAATGGGTCAATCTGCGTAAACCTATTTATTTAACAGGCCAAATTCAATTTTGATTATTTAACATGTTTTAACATATTTAACAATCAGGTTATGTCATGACTCAACCTATTTTATCCATTTAACAATCATTTAAACCCATTTAAAATCTACTTAACTCATTTTTATCCTGTTAACACAACCTCTTAATCTTTTTATCTCATTTAAACATATTTAATCAGTTAGAAAAGCCATGTTCAACTCATTTAACCTGATTTGACCCATTTAGTTGATAAGTTATATAAGTCAGATTAGGTTATTTGTTTAATATACAGGTCATGTTTGGATTTGGATTTTCTACTTCTATGGTTGCTTTCTTCTTTTTTTTCCCATCATATATATAGGTTTCAAAGTCTTGCTCCTATCTCAGTACCATTGTCTCACATAATGGGCATAATAGTTAGGATACTCTCCATCGGCTTAAAATCTTGATCTTAAATAATAAAAATAGTTGTTTTATCACAATTTTGCCTTTTTAGGTTGCTTAGGCCCAAATTAGGGAGCAATTGTTTTTGGGCTAAAAATTTTGGACGTACATTAGGTTTTGATTTAGATGGCCAAGTTCATTACTAGATTAGTTAGGTCTGAATAAGTAAATTTCTCTAGCTTATTTGGATTTTGATTAGTTCCAACTTGGCCCATACTATCCAATATTGCGATTAGAGGCTTTTGGCTTGAGCCGGGAGGGTAGGTCTCTGCTCCTACGAATGTAAGGTGTTGCATATATTTTTGTACTAGCCAAAGCATGAGAATTGAGGATCTTCAGCTCATATCTCGCCACCGCATCTCCATCGGTCGATCCTTCCTCGATTGATCAGCCATCATCAATTGGCCGACCACTCCTCGACTACTGATCTCAATCTTGACCACTCATCTTTAGCCATTTGACTTCAGGAGGCCTCTTTATTGCACTATCGCATCATCCTATTTAAAAAAGAGTGGTCATAAGAAAAGCAAAGCAATCTTCCTATACTCTCAGCTCCAGTTTGTCAATTCATGCAACTAAGAGGTGGTCCCTCCCACATGCCATAAGGTGACGTTGCCATGCATGATTCTTGAGGATATTTAGTAAAAGACAGAAATCTCTAATAATTTGGTGCTTTTCCATAATTAACAACTTGGCTAGTAGATGGACATCAGACAATGGACAGTCTATCCTAATAACCTAAAGACCCAAGCCAAACAAACTTCGACCTCCGCTTGTAAAAGAAGAAAATGAGAGACCCCAAGGTACACGATCTTCTCTCTCCTAAAAAATGCTCATCTTTTTTTTTCTGTTGAATAGAAACTGACTTAAGCGTTGGAGGATTCCCACTGGAGACAACTCTGGTTAAGAACTTCTCTTGCAAGTCTTACCGCCGCCATCCCACCACTATCAACCTGCCATCATCATCCAACTCTAGTCAACCTAATCTTGAGATGGATTTTTGCATCAACAGAATGCGCTTGTGCATGCCGATGTCGCCTTTAACAAACTCGAAGCTCATTGGTATAGGAACCTCCTGCGCACCTGCCTTCACCAGTGCTAGAATCCCCGGCACTCCTCACATGCCCATCCAGCCTCCAATGATTCAACACCGCCCGCAAGAGTTTTTCAAGTCTTTTGCTTACGTGCGTTGCCTACTTTGGGCCTCGTTAAATCGGTCATTCCCTCTCTACACATCGAGGTCTATGTGCTCCCAACATGACTGAGGTCCCCCATGCACTGAGGTCCATGCACTTTCCATGCAGCCAAAGTCTCCCACGTGTACATCCATCCTTGACATTCTCTGAAGTCCTCCTCATGTGCATCTCGCATCTAACGAAGCCGAAGCTAACTTGGAGCAACCCTGAAGCCACCCACAAAAAGCCACAACCTTCACACTCATCTCCAGTGAATCCAAGGCCAGCATAAGCAGCCTCGAGCCTTTCTTGTGCACACACGTCTTGTCAGTGTGGATGCTGGCTCAGCAGCCCTATGAATTTCACCCACCAAGGCCAAGCTAGTACACAAAAAAAAAAGAAGAAGAAGAAGATAGAGTCTGATCTAAACTAGAGTAATCCAAGGCAAAGATTAAGCTCAAATTAGATAACAAGAAGGGATCAAACAAAATCCAAGATCTCCCAAATGGAGAACTCATGGTAAGAGACTCTTAAGCTTCCATCCATTGTTCTTTTTTTTTCTTCTCGTAGGACTATAAGACACCAAAAGCGAGGCCCAACCCAAAGTCAATCAAGACTAAATTCTAGAAACTAAGGCTAAAGTTGAAGTCAAAATAAAGGCTGAAGCTGAAGTTAGAATCCAAACTAAGCCAAGGTCAAAACCTAGGCCAAAGCCAAAGTCAGAATCAAGATCAAGCTAAGATCAAAACCTAGGCTGAAGTCAAAGTCAGAATCAAAACCAAGCCAAGATCAAAATAAAGGCCAAACTGAAGTCAGAATTACAGCCCACAGGCAGATCTAGGCTTTCTCCATTGTTGCCTCACTATCGATGGCATCGAGGAGTTCAGCCAAAAAAGGCTCTGAGGTCCTCTTTCAGATCTAAGATCTTCCAGCTATTGCCACACCATTGAAGGTACTAGAAATTCATCCATGAGCTAATTCGAAGCTCAGAATAAGGCCGGTCTGAAGCTCAGAATGAGGTCAATCCGAAGCCAGTTAAAGGCCAATCTAAAGCTTAGATCCAAGCCAATCCAAAGTTAGAATCAAAAGCCATTCTAAAGTCAAAATCAAAAGACTGAAGCTGAGATCAGAATTCAGGCTGAGCCGAGGTCATCAGAAGGCTAAAGCCAAGGTCAGAATTTAGGCCAAGCTGACGTTATCAAAAGGCTAAAGTTGATGTCAGAATCCAAGCCAAGCTAAGGTCAATAGAAGTCTAAAGTCGAGGTCAAAATTCAGGCCAAGCCAATAACGAATCAGAAGGCCAAGCCGAGATCAAAATCAAAGCTAAACCATGGTAAAGATGAGAGCCGACTTCCATAAACCAACCTCCTAAAGTCAAGCTCTTGGGAGCCGAAGTAAAAGGATTGACCTGAATGTCAACTAAAGAAGGCTAACTATATGCACACCGACTAAAATGGGGTAACGCAATCCTAATCATCTCTTATTTCCTTTACTTTGAAGCTCAATCTGACTCAGGAATTCGAAAAAGATCTCGACGACTAAGCAATGGGGAGAGGCCACATGTCCTTTTGTCCTAGGAGAGAGGCTCTCTCAACAGCTCTTTTATGCCCCAAAGATCATTTGTGCCTAGGAGAGAGGCCCCTGCAATGGTCCTTTCATGCCCCCAAGAAGAGATCCCTTCAGCGGCCTGATGGGGAGAGGCCACATGTCCTTTTATGCCTCAAGGAAAAAGCCCTCTTAATGGCTCTTTTATGCCTCAAAGGCCATTTGTGCCCCAGAAGAGAGGCCCTTGTAACAACCCTTTTGTGCCCCTGAGGAGAGATCCCTTCAACAGCCCAACAAAGAAAGGCCACATACCCCTCTATGCCCCAGGAGAGAGGCCCTCTCAATAACTCTTTTGTACCCTAAAGATCATTTGTGCCTCAGGGGAGAGGCCCTTATAATGGCTCTTTCATGCCCCTAGGGAGAGGCTCCTTCAGTAGCCCAATAGGGAGAGGCCACGTGCCCTTTTGTATCTCAGAGAAAAAGCCCTCTCAACAGCCCTTTTGTGGTCCAAAAAATCATTTATACCCTAGTGGAGAGACCCTGCAACGGTCTTTTCATGCTCCTGAAAAGAAATCTAAGCTCAAAAAGTCGAGATCAATAGAAACCCGATCTCAAAAGATCAAGATCGGCAAAAATCCGAGGCCAGCAAAAATTCTACCTCAAAAAGTCGAGATCAGCAGAAATTCGATCTCAAAAGATCGAGATCGGCAGAAATCCAATCTCAAAAGGCTGAAGTCAGTAGAAATCCGATCTTGAAAAGTCGAGAGCCGACCTCAAAAGGCTGAGGTCAGAAGAAATCCAAACTTAGAAAAATGAAACCAAAGCTGAAGCCAGAATCATAGTTGAGCCAATGTCAAGATCATGATTGAGGCCAAGCTATCAAGCTTAAATCCAAGTTGAAGAGAAAATTGAATCCGAACGAAGGAAAGAAGCAACATGCCCTCATTCTTAAATGAGAAAGCACCAAAAAAAAAAAAAAAACATGCCCTCGTTCTTAAATGAGAAAGCACCAAAATCTGAGATGGGATCATATCGATCCAAGGTGAGATCTTGCATATCTAAGATGAGATCATGTAGATATGAGAAGACAATCATATAAATCTAAGATCAAGCTTAAAATAGATCAAAGGTGAGATCATATAGATTCAAGGTGAGATCATACAAAGCCAAGGTGAGATCATACAAAATCCAAAATCAAGCTCCAAACCAATCTGAGGTCAAGCTCAAGATCATTTTGAGGTGAGATCATACCAATCTAAGATAATTTTGGTACGTCTTTGGCAAATCAGAAATACTCCTTTTGCCCAATCCAATTATGAGTCGAACTCAGGAGTAGGAGGATTAGTGTTGGAGGTATTTTCGTACTAGCTGAAGACATGAGAATTAGGATCTTCAGCCCATGCCTTGGCCACTACATCTCCATTGGTCGATCCTTTCTTGGTTGATCAACTATCATCAATTAACCAACCACTCTCTAACTATTGATCTCAACCTTGACCTCCCAGCTTGAAGAAATCAGATTTAGGATTTTACGGATAGATCTTGAAACTTTTTCAAGATCAGACAGTGAAAGACTTAAACAAATCAAATATTTATTTAAATAAATATATAAACATCTAGATCTCAGACCTATTACATGATCAAGATATGATATTAAATCAAAAATTAAAAATATAAAGGAGAAGAAAAGGTTGATCATATCAACCTAGATCTATATTACATCTAATGCAGCTATAAAATAATAGATCGGATCTGTTACCTAAGTAAGTTAGATGATCTAACTTGCTGATTTAGGTTTGAGGATGAAGTCATGAGCTGCACACACGTCCGACCTCTAGAAGTCATCCACACGAGCCCACGAATACGATCAGAGATCCTAATGCAGGAAATCAGCACAGTATGCTAGCACTGTGCTGATCTATCTTCAACGGTCGATCCGATGGTTTCTTCTTTGAAACTTGGATACTCCAAAATATCAAAAGAAAAAGAAGAAGATTTGTGATACTGAGATACCTCTTAAAAGCTCACAAAAAGTAAGAAAGAGATCTGGAACGAAAATCCTAGAAGAAGATCTTCTTCTTCTTCTTTGTTCTTTTTCTAGACATCCTGATTTGTGTTTTCAATATCTCCATGACCCATATGAATTTTTCTCTAATTTTTCTACACCAAAGAGATCTCTCAAATGTCTACAATTCATAAAAATTTTAATCAAATTTTTTTTTTAAATAAAGAGATATGTAGAGTCCAAGGTTAGTTAAAATTCTAGATAGAAAAGTCATTAAATGGCAGGTTGTTGGGGCACCCAACTCTTGGGCGCCCCCACCTTACTTTTCTGCCATGGACTAGCAAGGGACAGTGCAAAAAATGCCAAAGAATGCCATGAGAGAGAGAGAGAGAGAGAAAATAGGAAGGTGGCGGCATGAAAGGAAGGAAGTCTTTTGGTTGACTAGGATTCTATCTCATAGAATCCTAAAGCAAAACCTATCTCCTCTTTTGACTTGGTCATCAAACAAATTCCCATATGAGAAAAAGGAAGAGAGAAGGGAGGTGTGAGATTGCTTGGGATGTGGAGATTATTTACATAAAAATACAAAGAGAAAGGGATGGGGCGTGAGGATTAGGTGGTGCAAGGAATAGGGAGTCCTAGCCACATTAGGACTCCTGTTTTAACCTGGTCAAACAAGATCTTTTAACCAAATAAAAATAAGAGTAAACCAACCCAATTAAATAAGGCCCTAATCTATTTAAGAACTTAATTAAATTAGATTAAATTAGATTTAATTTTGATTTAATTTTTTAATCAAATTAAAAAATTGGATTGATCCGAGTCCTAGTTAGACTAGGACTAGTTCTTTCTTGCACTTAGCTTATCCAATAAGCCAATTGAACTTGATCCAATCAAGTCCAAATTAAATCTAATTAAATTATATTTAATTAAATTTAATCTCAGTCTACTGACTTAATTAAATTAAGTCAATTAACAATCGAATTGCTAATCGATTCTTCTACAACACTTGCACTAGGTCAAATATCAATCGTATTGATCGTTTAACCCTAAAATGATTCTAAATCACTAATCAACCATCCGATCAAAATGTGAACTCTAATGTGTGTGATCTCATAGGTTCGATCCTAAGCCAATAGCATAGAAATAAATTTCTATACCAATCAAAAGGATCATCTAGCAATGATATCTGACGGTCGGATAGATCGAAAGGTGTAAAATACCATCCTTAGAATCCATGCAAATATAGTTTTTATATAATTCATCCCCTTGACCATAATACTCGTAGGATACCTCATAGTTTAATTGTTAACTCTGATCAGATTATCCACATTGTATTTCAAAATATCAAATCCATCTGATGGATTATCCTGATCAAGATTTTACTATATTGAAATACCGTGATACATTCTTCTCCAACTCTTGAAGTGGTCAATTTCATCTTGATCACACTCCGACTTTGCAAGTACTTGACTGTGCCTAGAAGTTTTTTATTGTTGAATTAAAAATTTAGTTAGTCTGGTACCAAAGCACAGTGAATTGCTTGAAAGTTACTGAGGTGATCTCAGGTCTAAGGGATACTTATACCTATATCTCATTAGAGACATTCTCGATAGCAGAATGCTCTGAAGTTGGTCACGTTCAATAATGATGTATCCATACATCTCATCTGTATGCCATACCAATATCTCCATACTTTCTGATTAAGAGGACAACCAACCTATATGGCATATAGCGATCTATGCTCGATAGACACTGTCTTCCTAATTAATAGCCTATCATTTGGTCATGAACAAATTTAAAGACTAATCGATAAATTCTCTTTTTATCAAAACTAAATAATCTTAAGGACTCCATCACAACAATAGAGTTCATTAGAAGTTGTAAATTTATGATGACAAAGATGCCAAAAAAATTTTATTAATTAATAAATCAATTACAATATCTCTCAGCTTTGGTCATTTGACTTCAGGATGCCTCTTTATTGCACTATCATGCCATCCCATTTAAAAAAGAGTGGTCATAAAAAAAATAAGGCAAACTTCCTACACTCTCAGCTCCACATTATCAATTCATGCAATTAAGAGGTGGGCCCCCCACATGCCATAAGATGATGTTGCCAGGAATGATTCTTAAGGACATTGAATGAAAGACAAAAATCTCTAACAATCCAATGCTTTCTCATGATTAACAATCTGACTAGTGAACGGACAGCAGACAGCCTATCTTAACAACCTATAGACTAAGGCCTAACAAATTTCGGCCTCTACCTGTAAAAGAAGAAAAAGGAGGGATCCTAAAGTATGCGATTTCCTCTCTTCCAAAAAATGCTTATCTTCTTTCTTCTATTGAAAAAAAAAATTGATTTTGAGCATCAGAGGATCTCCGCTGGAGCTAACTCCGATTGGGAACTTCTCTTGTAGGTCCTATTGCTGCATCCCACCACCATCAACCTGCCATCATCACCCAACTTTAGCTAACCTAATCTCGAGATGGATTTCTGCATCAACATGAGATATTGTCCGCTTCAATCTTTGACTGCTATGGTATGAGGCCTCATAGTTTTGCACTTTAAAAGGAGTCTTAGGTGGAAAGTATGGTCCTTTCTTATATAAACCAAAGTCTTCCTCAACTCCATTAATATGGGACTAATGATGCCCTTCCTTGCACAACACAACACCCAAGTTTCTTTTTAACTTTAAATTTTTTGAAACTCCTAACCCACCTTTTATATTAATGCCTTGGTTACTCTAACTAATCTTACATCATGACTCATTCTTTAGCTCCTCTTCTACACTCAAGAGGGGAGCAATAAAGAGAAGTTACAGTAGAGGAAGAAGAAAAAGAAAAGAGGAACAAAAAGATAAGGAGAAAGGAAAATGAAGCAAAGAATTGATATATATGATATACTAACATTGTTACCCTGCTTCAACACTCTACTACAAAAATTTGCTTGAACTAGTTAGTAAAAGAGACTCAGAAAAAAGCCTCCAAGGTTAATGTGTAAATATAACCTTGAAAGAATTAGCCGAAGAAATAAGACAAAGGAAGAAAAATAGATCAAAAAGGTAAAATATGTAGGCTCTCCAATAACTATTCAAACTTTCAATTAAATGGAGATAAAGCATCACAAAATAATCTTAATTTGGAATTGTAGAAAAAGATTTGTAGCAACAAATAATTTTTGAAATGAAGGGAATAGGATTTAAGAGAAATAAAGTGATGAACCACAAGTTATAGAGAAGGCAAGTTTCAAGTTTACAAGAACATGCTCCTAAAAGTAGGAGTGGCAATAGAAGCCAATAATTCACTAACTAGAACCAGAATTAATCCTAAATATTGGGTTTGAATCCTAAATCTAAACCCCTGGTCAGGTTGGGATTTAGACTTATTGAAACCTAAATACTTGAACCTTGATTTGGTATATATTTACATATATTTGTGTGTGTGTATTATGTAGATATGCTCTAATACATACTATATTTTTAATCATTTAGATTTTTACATATATACCTTCCTAAATATTAGAATTTATATGAATATCCTTTTAAAATTGATATTTACATGTATATCCTTAAAAAATACTTATTTTGTGTGTATCTTCTTCTTCTTCTTCTTTTTGCACATGTACCCATACCATCTAACATTGTTAAGAAATTAACAATTTTAAAATTAAAATGACTAAAATATCCCTAATAGATATATATGTGCAAAAAAGAAATATTTATAAAGCTACACATGCAAATAGCAATTTTGTAGATTTTCATATAATTTCATATATTTTGGAGGGTATACATTCAAAAAAAAATTTAGATATTTTATGTGAATACCCTCTTAAATATTAGATTTTCATGATTATCCTTCTAAATTGATATTTGAATACATATCCTCAAAAACTATTATTTTTGTATTATGAATATATTTGATATAGTAGTTTAGCTATTGTCATTAGTCAACATCATATTTATTCAAATAAAAATTAATTAAAATTATGAAATTATTTTTTATATTAATAGTGGGTAATAGATTAACGATCTCGCTAGAAGCTTACCTAATTAGTTGAAGTTCTAATCTTTTTCTGAGCAATATTTTTATAGAAAATATTAATGAACAAGCACTAGACAAGTTTGAGTGTTAAAATAAATTAAAATAGATAAAAATTAAATTAAAATTTTTTGGTATGTATGTCCTCCTAAATAAGTTAAATTGCATGAATATTCTTACAAATTTGCTATTTATATGCATACCCTTATAATTATTTTTTTGCATATCTATCTATTAAGGGCATTTCAATCATTTTAATTTTAAACTGCTAATCTCTTAATGGCGATAGATGGTATGAATACAAATGCAAAAAAAAAAGAAAATATAAGAGCACACATTCAAAACAAGCATTTTATGAGGATATACATATAAATATCAATTTTAAGAGAATACTCACATAAATCCTAACATTTGGGAGGAGATGTATACAAAAAATCCTAATCATTTTGTAGATTAAATCACAATCATGCATTTTGGCCGAATAAAACTAATAATAGATTGACCAGTAAAGAATTGGTCAATAAAATTTAAAATAATGATCATAATTTTATTAAATTTAGTGGATCCCATAAACTACTAGCAATTAGCATACCATAAGGGTCAATATTTTTATGCCATTCCAAACACCGACAATCTAATATCTGATTCATGTGACATGTGGTGATTCGCGGTATCAATAATGCTTGATGTTCGTAAAGTAACATCTTATGTACATCCAATGACTTGAAAAAAAGAAACCAAAATTGCTTAATAAATACCTAATTATAACTCAATATCAAATCCAACACCTTACTATATGCATGCAAGGCCCATAAATTGGGTTTAGGCTTTAGTCAAACATATGTACTTTGAGTTCTAGTATGGATATCGCTAAATTAGATCTGAACTAGATTTATGGGTATCCATACATATTATACTATCAAGATCCTAAACAAATACCTCAATTTAAGTGATTAACCTCAATAGTTGAAGTGGTTGCATATCAATTTAGATTACTTAATTAAAAAATAATGATTTCTTTCCCACGACTTGTATACGTCACATGCTGAATTGCCTAAAAATAATGATGATGGAAAAGAAAAATATAGTGATGAACCATAAGGAGAAAATGTATTTAGAGCATATTAGGAGAGCTCAATCGGATAATATCATCGATATCTTAATTTGTTGAGATTAATATTCATCAAATCGATTCATCATCACATACGAGAAATAAACTAGTTGGTTAGTACACTTCAAGTAATAGTCACATTGACTTCAACTCTTAAATCTTATATATCACTTCACTTTCATTAATATCTTCAATACATAAAGTCTATTTGAAGTTTCAACTTGCATTAAAAAAAAAATACCAACCAACCAAATAAGGGTCAAAATAGAAAGGCCAAATTGCCACTTGAAAATGCATCACATAAAAAGCAAAAAAATATCAACAATTCATTACTACTCAAGCAATAACCTCCTCTATAACTAGCTAAATTTTATAGAAGTACATAAGATATCATTTACAAATAATGAATTTCATATTAAAAAAGATTCAAAAGGTACATGAGAAATTCTTGTCTCATTATTATGATGATAAGAAAAGAGACAACTTACACAAAAAAATTAATATGATAAAACATGTTGTAATAAGCACAATGTTAACAAGTTAGCCATGCAAGATTAGAAGAAGCAGCTCAAGCCTTAGAAAGATAAGAGCATTTATCACAAAGAATAATGATAGAAGCAACTTTATGATGCACATTGATCTTATCCATGTCTAAAATAATCTTCTTAAAAAGTCTAGGTCCTTTCTTTCAGTATTATCCGCTAATTTGCATGCTAAGAAAAAAATTCAACTCTCTATTTTCATGGGGCATCATTCTCCTTCTCCATTGAGAGTAAAAAGCAAAAAACACTCCTCCCTAAAATCATTGGACCAGAAGAAAACCTAGAGTAATCTCAACTTGTCTACTTAATAACCCCTAGCTAGTGCATTAACATTAGAAGCAAAATAAACAAGAACTTAGTTGTAAACTTTATATGACCTAATACATGAGTCTAACCAACATCACTCTCAACTTTAAATTTTGATTTTTATCATAAACCCCTCGCTCCTAATAAACTTGTCAATATGATTTGGGGAATTACAATTTCTCATACACTCCTATCATGAACCCCAATCACACATTATCATAAATCCCTTAAGCCTAGGCCCTTCTCTCTTTTGCAACTTATGAGTCCTCTTTTTTATTTTTATTTTTTTTGTTCAATATGTCAATCTATGGGCCTGATTGTGCTACATAACAAGGGAAGCCAAGTACCTATAGACCCTTCATAATTTAACCGGGCTAACAGTTCGAAAGGTCAACCTAACTAGGGCCTTAAATTTTTGCCATCGTGAGATTAAAAATAATTAATCATAAAAATAAATTACAAATAGATCACAAAAAACATTCCTAACAAAGACTAGGTAACCAAAATCTTTTATTAATGTGCTTTTTTTTTCCTTAAATCATCTATTTATAGTTCTCAATAAAAAATATCATTTTTTTGTGCATTGCTCCATGACACATCCATCATAATATTTAAAAAAATTATTGCTTAATCCAAAACAATAAGAAACATATGGTAAATCATGAGACCAAAAGTACTAAACCCTCCAAGTGAAAACAAATGTCATGGATCAAATATATCCGGTGCATGCTAAACAAACACTAACATCATTTTTGTAGTCCTTTTGTCTATTTGATTTGAAATATGGATCTTAGAAGATAAGGGATATTCATGGGAAAGGATTGTAGGCTTGCCTGATCTTGAGAAAGCAATTTTAGAGGAGATCAAAACCTTGATAGGATTCCGTCAATGCCATGGTCGTTTCTCAAAATCTCTCTCTCTCTCAAATTCTATCTTAACCGCCGGGCACCAACAAGCTAGGTTAAATGGAGGCTCAAGAATTAGGAGAAAATGGAATAGAAGGTGATCAAGAATTTGAAACATAAGATATTATATATATATATATATATATATATATATATATATATATATATATATATATATATATATATATATATAATATCTCATGTATCAGCCATTAGCTTAAATTGGTGCTTTCGTATTCCTTTGAGTTGGTTAAGTAAGGCTCTAGAGTCTAGATTAAGAGAAATCCGATCCAAACTAGTGTACAGATCTTCAAAGATAAATCCAACTTTGGCACATTCACTTGTTAGATCTACTTGAGTTAAATTAGATCCATCAAAGATGTCTCGATTTTAAATTCCAAACAAGATCTTAAATCCCATGTAATAAGAGTGCCCCCATTTCTCCATGAATAAGATGCCCTACTATCATATCCCATCCCATCAACCATCTCAATCAAGCATTCCTATAGCATTCCTCAATTTCTCTCTCCTCCTTTTTTTATTTCTTTATTTTTTATTATTTTTTTATTTTTTTCTTCTTTCTTTTCTTTTTTTCTTTCTTCTGCCTTCATTTCTTTTCTTTTTGTTCTTTTTCTTTCTTTCTTTTTTTTCTTTTCTTTGCCCTTTCTTTTTTTTCTTTTCATTTTTTCTCTTTTTTTCTTTTCTTTTCTTCTCCTTGTCTTCCTTTCTTTTCTTTTCTTTTCTTTCCTCTTTTTTTTCTTTTTTCTTCACTTCTTCTTTTCTTTTTTGTTTGTTTCTTTTTTCCTTTTCTTTCCCAACATGAATGGGTTTTGGCGTTTTACCTATCTCGATCTTATTTTCTTACGAGAATGAATAGGATGGTCAAGATGCTCTTATCTCTTGAGAACTTAAAACTTTTGCCTAGGACAAAAAAAAAAGGAATATAGTTCTATTTTTTAGATTACTTGGGCTAAATTAAGAAGCAATTACTTTTGAACTAAAAACTTTTGGGTTTGGATTTGGATGGCCCAGTACATTGCTAGATCAGATTAGGTTCAAACAAGCTAATTTCTCGAGCATATTTATTTTTTGATTGATCCTCAACTCAACCCATGCCACCCTAGTTTCCTCCTTTATCTTAGATTTTTTTTCCGAAACCCTTGATTGACCTTTCAACTTGATGCAACACACCTTGACCTTCTAGTCATTTAGTGCCTTGGTTATTGCAGTTAATCTTGCATAATAACACATATTCCCGGACTTGATGGAGGGAATAAAGAGAAGTAAGGTATAGGAATAAGGAAAAGAAAAGAGTAAGAAGAAAAAAAGAGGAGAATGGAACAAAGAATTAATACATGTAATGTATTGACAAATAGCTAAAATGAAGAGGAATATGAATTAAGTGAAGTAGAATGATGAACTATAAGCTAGCTATAGACAAAATAGGTTTTAATTTTAATAGCGAATATACTCTTGATGGTAGGAATGGAATGAAAACCAATAATCTACTAAATGAAATCAAAGGGAACCATAAATCTCATATTTAAAACCTGAATCTAAACCTAAAAATATTTGATTGCATTTGAATTTAGGTTGATTACACCTGAAAAACTAAACAGTGGCTTGGTATGTATCTTTATCTATATATTTGTATGTGCATGTATATTTTATAAAGATATACTTCAATACACACTATATTTTTATTTATTTTATAGATTAAATCACAGCCATGTATTTTGGCTTAACAAAAGTGATAATAAAGTAGGTCTGAAAAGAATTGATTAACAAAATTTAAAGTCATGATCATAATCTTATTTAATTAAGTGGGTCCCATAAACCACTAGTAATTAATATATCATGACAACAATCCAATGTTTGATCCATGTGAAAGCTTGGTGACTATTGTTGTTAATGATGTTCGATATTCATATAATAACATATTATGTGCATCTAGTAACTCAAAAAGAAAAATATGAAAATAATTTGATAAATACCTTATTACAGTTTGATACCAAACCCATATGCTATCTTTTTAGGGTTCAATATTCAGTGCATGCATTGATTACAAATTTGGTTTAGGTTTGACGCAAACATATGTACCTCGAGTTATGATATGGATGTAGCCAAGTCCGACCTAAGCTATACTTGTGGTTACCCATAGATATTTATTATATCAAGACCCCAAGTAAGTGCCTCAATTAAAATGGTTGACTTCAATAATGTTGGTGGTTGAACATCAATTTAGATTACTTCAAATCCAAAAGTGACTAATTGCTTTCCATAACATGTAAGTATCATCAAAATACTGAATTACCTAAAGCTAGGATGATGGGGCTAAAGAAAAATATTGTGATGAACTAATGAAATAAATACGGAGAAGATGTATTTAGATTGTATTAATGGAGTTTAACTTGATAGCGTTGTTAAGGCCTTTTTTTTTTTTTTGATAATAACAGTCATCAAATAGATTAAAGATCACAATTGAGAAATAAACTAATTAACTAGACATTTCATGTCAAGCAATAGTCATATCAGCTTCAACTCTTAAACTTTATATGTATCTTTAATTCCACCAATATCTTCTATATAAGAAATCTATTCAGAATTTCATCTTAAATAAGAAGCATACTAGCCATCCAAATGAGGATCAAAATAGAAAGTCAAAATCGCTACATGAAAATGCATCACACAAAAAGCAAAAAGGTATTTGTAATTCATCGCTACCCAAACAACACTCCTCCCCCTCAACTAACCAAATGTTGGAATGAAGTACATAACCATAATTAGCTTTATGATATTATTTTTTTTTTAAATGAACTTCTAATTAAAAAAAAAGATTTAAAAGTAAATATAAAACTCATATCTCAATATTGTGATGATAAGAGAAGAAGCAACTTGTACAAAAAAAATTAAAATGATAAACAATATAGCCAAAGGTACATTATTAATGAGTTAGCAATGCAATACCAAAACTAAGGTAAGACGAGCATTCAGCACAAAACAAAATGCTATAAGCAACTTCATGATATACTTAGATTTTATCCATATCCAAAATGGTCTTCTAAAAAAAATCTAAATCCTTTCTTGCAAATATTTTCCATGAATTTTTATGCAGAGCAAGGATTCTACTCATAGTTTTTCGCTAGCATCTTTAAATTTTTTGCATCAAGAGTAAGAAGTAAAAGAGTCTCCTCTCTAAATCTATTGAACAAGAAAACTATAGCAAGATAATTACTCCTCTTAATGACCCATCACCAAAGCATTAGCACGGGAAGCAAAGCAAACAAGTAATTAGTTATAAAGTTAATTTATATGGCCTTCTCCATGAGTTTCACCAATATCATTGCTGACCTTTTAATTTTTTAATCATAAATCACTTGTTCTTGATAAAATTGTTGATATTATCTGGCCAATTTGAATTCTTCATGCATTCCGCTCACATAATGTCATAGACCTCTCTACTCACCCACCAACCTGCACAACTTCTTCTCGGTCAATAATGTAAGCTTTGCATCCATCTCCTCCATACCCTTAAGCCTAGACCTTTACCTCTTTTGCAAATTATTAGTCCTCTGTCAATTTTTTTGTTCAATATGTCAGTCTACAGGCTTGACAATGCTGGGTAGCCCATTGTCCTTACGCCCTTCCCAATTTTCTTGGCTAACAATCCAAAATATCATCCAAGTTGGAACCTTCAATATTTGCCACTGAGATTAGAAACAATTAATCATGAAAATGAAGTACAAATAGATGGCAAAAGACCTTCCAAATCAAGGCTAACTCCCAATGAGAAACACATCAAATTTTTCTACCTTGCAAATGAAATCTTTTATTAATGTGTTCTTTCTTAAATCACCTGTTTATAATTCACCATCAAAATATTATCTTCTGCATTAGCCCATAACACATCATCAAAATATTGAAAAAATAATAATAATAAATTATTGCTTAATCTAAAACAACAAGAAACATGCAATAAATCATAAGAAAGAGATTTGTGGGAAAAGATCATGAGCTTGCCTGATCTTGAGAGAGCAGTTTCACAGGAGATCAAAACCTTCACACTCAATCGGATTCCACAGTTGAGTGCCAGGGCCATCTCTTAGAGCTAGAGTTCTCTCTTGTATTCGCCCTTGATCGCTGGTCATGAACAACCTAGGATAAAATGGATTCCCGATTATTAGGAAACCAAAAAAAAAAAAAGAAATAATAACTTAGAGATTTGAGAACCTTGTTCACGAGAGACATAAACGGCTCTTGATTGAGTTGGATCCGAACCCAAACTAGTTGTGGATCTTCTAAAATAAACCAACTCCAACGCATTCACTATGTGATTTTAACTATTTATTATTAAAACAACAATTGATATAAAGAAAACTCAAGCCTGAGAACTGGACCCAAAAAATTATATATATATATATATATATAATTCAAGCCCGAGAAACCACTTTGAGATTAATCTATCATGACGTGACAGATGTGACAAACTGAGTCAATTCCAATATCCTGGAGACTAATGTTATGGTTACTAATGAAATCTTTGACGAAATAATCAAAGATGACACTATGTTCATCAACATCATGTACTGCAATGACCTTGCCAAGTCATCCTGCATGCAAAACACTGAATTGCTTTCAGATAGGTTAAGAAGGGCTAGATCGTAATTCTCTTTTGACTAATTGTTTTAATACTAAAACTATCTAACTTATACTAGGTCTATGAATGACATGTCATCAAGATGTATATCACAAGGTAATGATTTCATTGATTTGCGCTAAGCTGGCATGTGAAGAGATCAGCAACATAACTAGGTGTGCTATTACTTTAAATTTTGAGTACATACCTTCTGATCTAAACTCAACCCAACATATTATGGGTCAAATCTTTGCTTGGGACTTGGGTTTGCTTTGGGACTAGGCTCGACTTAACCAATTGCAGCCCTACTTGTTAGGCTCCTACTCATGTTTCTCTATTTCCATCCCTTCTGAACAAAAATCATATAGGATGGATATTAGGAAAAAAATTATAGGATAAACTTAATAATTTGTCATGTTTCTCATAATACCAATTTAAAATTTAAAAAAAAAAAGTCAAAAGCTTCTCTTAGTAATGGAGTCGTTAGTCTCGTAATTTAAAATAAAAAAGTATGATATTTTTTTCTTCTTCATTTTCATAATATATTCTATATCGATATATATTATATGATTAAGTGATACACACTATGCAAATTAATCATCAAATCGATACACACATCTAAGTAAATCAATACGCAGTTTTGAGAATACGAAGTTTACCAATATATAGTATTCAGTCAGATAATACATACTTAGTAAATTAGTCATCTAGCAATTCAATATATATCTCCAAACAAATTGATACATAATTTTTAAAATATTATGTTCAGTATACATTACATAGTATAATAATATACGCATTAATTTTTTGATTTATATTGTAAACTTCTTTGGTACACACCCAATAGTAATCCAATACACATCTATTGATGCATCGATATATGATTTCTAAAATATGAAATTTACCAATGCACAATATCCAGTTGTTTGATACACATTTTGCAAATTAATTATCTAACAACCCAATATATACCTGCAAGCAAATTAATATATAATTTTCAGAACATTATATTCATCAGTACATACTAAATAATATAGTGATACACATACATCGACTTTCTAATACATATTATAAGCTTCTTTGATATACACTCAGTAGTGATCCAACATACATCTCTAGGTAAATCAATACATAATCTTCAAAATATGCTTTTTATCTGAAGATATATATTGGATCACTACTAGATGTGTACCAAAGAAGCTTATAGTATATATCAGAAAGTCAACGAGTGCATATCACTAGACCATATGGTGTATATTAGTGAACATGAAATTTCAAAAACTATATATCAATTTATTTAGAGGTATATATTGAACTACCAGATAACTAATTTGCTAAGTATGTATCACTAGATCATGTACTGTATATTGATAAACTCTATATTCTGAAAACTATATATTGATTTATTTAGATGTATATATTGACCGATCAATTTGTTTAGCGTGTATTATATAACCATGTAGTACGTACCGATAAAAGATATGTGCTAAAATCAAGGAAAATAGAAAATGCTGTATTTTTTTTTAATCACTAGACAAACAACTTTGTTAGTAGAAAAGTCTTTGACTTTTAAATTTATCCTTTAAAATTAGTGTTAAAAAAATTGTAGTAGAGTATGAAGACCATCCCATTATTTTGCTCTAGTGCCCGCGTCATATGATTTTTGTTGATCCTTCCTCCACCTCCCGTGCAAGTCAAGGTAATCCCTCCCCCTTGCCTCTCGAAGTAGGCTTGAGTTTGACTTAGATTGAAATCTAACCTGACCTAGATTGATCTCATAATAAATGAGCTAGGATTGATCCCAACTTTAAAGTTCCAAAATAATTTCAAGCAGAGCTATCAAAATGGGCCAAGGCCTATGGACCAACCCATTTGGCCCTAAAAATGGGTCGGACTGGGCCAAAAAATGCTGGCCCTAATATATGCAAGTGGGCTTGTTGGCTCGGCCCTTGTAGCCCATGGGCTAAACCGGGTTAAGGCCGAGTCAGCCTATGGGCCGGCCCATATCCAAGCGACTTAAACCACCTTTAAGTTTAACCCTATACTAATCCCATAGACCATAGCCAATGAGTCCTGACATAACCCGATTTGGCGACGGTGATTTTCATTCGAAGCGGCGGTGGTCTCTGGGAATTTAGGGTTAGGACTTAGGCGAGGGCCACGAGATGATCGGTAGACGGCATCCAAGCGGCAGTGGTCTGGAGGAGGAGAGAAGCAACTAGCGGCACCAGGCGGTGATAGCCTAATAGAAGAGCAGACTCACGGCATGCGGTGAGCCGGCGACAACTTCGATCTTGTAAGTTCGGGTTGATTTTTTTTTTTTTTTTTGATTTTTTTCTCAATGGAAAGTTGGAGACATAGATAGGGGTTGGAGTCTAAGACGGTGAGACTGTTGGGGGGAGGGCGCCGGGCAGGGTGGGTCAGCGGTCGTGGGTCATCTTCCTCCTCCACCGCCTGCCGCATCCCTTCCATGATCTCGAATGTGTCTTTATCAGCTCTCATCAACCATCGGTCCCGGACTTAGGTGACTGCGGCCTCCTCCACGCAGCCGAGCCTTCCCCTCCCTGGGTTTAGGCTAGAAAAGAAAAAAAAAATTTAAAAAAAAATAGGCTGGCTCGGCCCTAATCTACAGCCCACGTGGGCTAGGGCCAGGCCAGATATTTTCAGCCCATTTTAATAAGTGAGCCAAATCTGGCTCGGTGCAAATATTCATAGCCCACATGGGCTAGGGCCGGGCTGGTCCGGCCCAGTCTACCTTGTGTGAGTAGCATATTAGGCAGCCAAAATGTCATTTGGGCTTTTCCTCGTAACTATTTCCCCTTTTAGAACGTTGAAGACCTATTCGGCAAGCCGAAATATAGATGTGTAATCTTCCCGTCTCTTATAAAGATAAGTTTATATATTAATTATTTTTAAGACAAAGAAATTGTTTGATTTGTAATAATTTTCCCCAACACCCGAACTAGAAAAATATATTTTATCTTACACCAAAAAAATATTTCGGCAAGTCTACGTCAATAGTTTTCTTACTTGCAGTCGCCCACTTGTGATTGCTACTCATTAGCCCGTTCGCACAGGTATTTTGGATGACTAATGGTTGAAGGTACCAATCACAATACTCTAAGAGTTGGCAGCCCGCATGGTTAGAGATTGGACGCTCAGCCACCTAAGTCCACTAACATTCCATGTGCCGACTAAAGATGATACAAGAAAGTGCCAAAAGGCCCCTGGCCATTGGCCAGGTTCATTTCATAAATAAAAAATATTTAAAGGGGCCCTACCCATCAAAGGAAATGACATGTATCTGATAAGAATTTAGTTGTCGGTTGGTAAAGCTATCTAGAGAGAACCACGAAAGCCGCATCGTAATCCAGATCTCGTGAGCCCATTGTATCTTCTTTGCCTTTCGTGTCTCACGGAGCTCAAATAAATTTTGATGTAGGTGCTAAAGATAAGGATTGAGTGATTGAATGGTCACCAAATCTCTTACCAAAAAAAAAACAAAAAAAGAGTTATTTAATCCACAAAATTTTAGAACTTTCCATCCATTAATATATAACTGTTTACTTTATTTGCTTGCAAGATGATATATTTTTTGAGAAGTTTATAGTATTGCCAACATAAATAGTTAATAATACTAAATTATATTATAAACTGCTATATTTGTTTTTTTTAATTTATATTTTATATTTTTTTAGATTGGTATGAATAAATCTAATTTTATTCAAAAATAATAATAAAAATAAGGATTGGGGTTTATGCATATTTGGATTTTTGAGTGCACCGGCCAGAATCTAATTGTTGATATCTCATACCCATATTCCACTACTTTATGCCAATGTTTCGCTAGTTCATTAATCCATCGCGTCTCTCTACGATACAAATTTTCTTTTAGTTGATAGGACATGGAATCTTTTCAGAAAAAATAATTGCATGAGTTATTGCAATATATTCTTAACCAACAATTGCCATGGAATCCTAAGCTCCTTTATTTAATTTTCTTTTGTTACTAGTTTCTACCATGTAGTTTTCTATTTGATCATTGTTGGATCAAATTAAATTAGTAGTAAAAATTGTCCCCTCCCATATAATATGACACAATCATTGATCTAACTTGGCATGTTGTACATGGATGATGTCAATGGTCTTCACCAACATAATAGATGATGTAGGCATGAACTAGTAAACAAAAAAAAAAAAAAAGAGAGAGATAAATATAAACTAATTCTCCCACTGCAAGTATGGTATGTAGCAATTTGAAGCAAAATTATACCTCAGGAAGGTTGCTCTAGATTTAGATAATACTCTCATTTAACATTTCCTTTCCATTAGAAACATGATTATTATAAATAATTCTTTTATCAAATTATCCCGATTCGTCTGATGCATGCAAGCTCCACATCGAAATATCCAAATTGCAATTGCACATTTAACCTTGTCATCCTAATTACTCAATTTTGAGTACTTAAATTTCTCTCTATTGTATCTCTCATGAACAGGTGATGGATCACTTGACACATGCTGCACATGCACATGGGTCTCTTCCAAGTTGATAAGGCACCTAAGATTTTATCAATTTCCATACGAAACTAATATTTTTGGACACGACAAAAAAATAAAAACATTCAAAGCAACATTGGCAGCTACTTAACATGATTCAATGTACATTATAGAAGAAAAAAGGCATGTCGATGTCAAGAATGAAGTAGACAATTAGATCTTTGCATCTAGCACTTAGCTACAAGGTGAGCCTCAAATTTCAGTCTCTTTCAGAGAAATTGTTAGTATGTACAAATGTAATGATGCACACAATCAATCATAATCATTGATTCCTGTGAAAATGCATTAAGATATGGGCTTGTTGAATGGGTCCGTAGATGATGCAGACAATAATTTGTCCTCCTTTTCATCTCTAAGTTCATTGGATATTCCTACAAGATTTAATCTCGGTACATCACAAAATCAATACCCAACCATCTTTTATTGGAGTGAAGTTACTGTTGCCACCGTATATGCTCCTTCAAACCCAAACGAATATCCCACCATCCATCCACTCGCCAGTATTAATTTATCCCTTTTTTTTTTCCCCCCTATTTCACCTCCACTCCGGCAAAATCTATAAATTATATTTTCTCTTGATTTCGCGCAATTAATCGAATTAATTAAATAATAATTAGAGAATTCTAGGGGCGCCCGGCAGATAGGCTCGAAGCCGCGGGGCGAGATCCAGCTCCGCTCGAGTTCCCTGCCAGCTTGTTCCGCCGCTTTCCTTAACGTGCGCCCGCGCTCTCCCCTTCGATCTCCCGTTTCTCGCTCATGGAAGCCGATGTTTCTATTCTCGCAGTCCCTAGGGTTCTTCTCTTCATCCGGACACCTCAGGTGATCTTTTCCCCCTTCTCTGATCTCTTTCTCTTTCGATTTCTCTTTCTCAAATGCGACAACGATTGGATTTTTCTCCCAAAATTTTGATTTTGCTCTCTTAATATCATCCACCCGTTTCGAAAGGTTTTTTTTTTTTTTTTCCTCTGTTTTTTATCGGTTTTATTTATTGATTCGTTTGTGATGATGCTTGGGGTTTGCAGAATCTGAATGGGTGGTGGGCCGTTGCCGTTTGATGAAATAAAGGTTGGATTTTGGAGTGATTAGAAGTATAGGGTGGTAAATCCAGTGTTAAATAGAAGTGTTTTCTGTGAGCTCGTTGAGATGGGGTTGTTGAATTCCGAGGGAAGTGCGCTATTTATCTGCACTCTTCTTTGTCTGCTGGTTGGGTTTGCAGCTGCGAACGTGGTGCTGATTGGGAGGAACGTGTCATTGTCATTCGAAGATGTCGAGGCGACTTTTGGTGAGAACTAGAACCTTTTTATATGACTTTAGATATTAATTCCGACAGCTTCAAATCTTAGGTGAAAGAATATCATTCTATTGCCTGGTTTCTGTGTTGTTTGATAGTAGTTTTTAGTTAGCACATAGTTGATTTTGTATAAGTAGAATTTTTTGATTGGATACAAGATGAACCATAGGGTCTGTGCCATGTTGAATGTGAAAATTGTGTTGACAAGAAAGTTTGCAAGGCTTGATCCTTAAGGGGAGTATGTTCATGTTGCTAAAAGTAATCTAATGTAGAAACTTCTATTGTTCATTAAAAAAGTAAAGCAAAGCTACAAGCTGCAATATATGCAAATTGGTTAAAAAATCAACTAACAATAACTGAGCAATCATAGCAGATGTTAATGCAGCCAGTACATAAGCTTTATCACAGAAGGCCTCAAGGTGGAAGCCTCTTTCACGTTGGCTGATCAAAAGGGATGCTGTAGGGGCTTTGTTGGATCATGCAGAATTTTAGGAGTGAAAAAATAAATGCAAAACCTTTAGGATTGGTGGAAAATGTCACACAATATATTAACCTGAAGCAACAAAATTGAGCAATGGGGGTGGTTTAGAGACTGAGTGATGCCATTGGTTAAAAATTTGATTATGTTTTGGACGCACTCAGAATTTGGTGGGACAGAGTGATCGGAGCAGTAGATCAAAGATATCAACGAGTCATGGAAGACTTTCAAGTTTTACAAGATTAATTTAGTAGGGGAAATTTGAAAGTCATTACTTTTATAAAAATCACTGTTCTTATTGAAGACTTGAAGTGCAATAAATGGTTCTAAATGGAGAAAATAGATGAGAAATAGAGATCACTTAGCAAAAGATTCAAATGTGAGATATCACCATGAAATATGCAAGAGGAAGGAAATATGCAAATCGTGTAGGTTCATGGAACATTATATATGCAGAAAGAGAATTGCTGGGAACTTGTGGAGGACTTTAGCAACCTATATAGGGAAATAGGGATTAGTGCCCTAAACTGGAGGATTGATTTTCTATAGCACATGGAGAAAGTTGAAGGTATTTTGAAGAGAAGTTGTGTCAGTGAAACTAAGGTAACATTTTTAAATTTGAAAGGAAAAATGCTTCTGGTTTGGATATTTATCGTTATTTTGTCTTGCCAAAATCTACAAGCATATTATAAAAGAGTTGCCACTAAGATCTTCCATGAATATCATCACTGTAACAAAATTTATGAGTTGTTGAAGTCAAATTCAGTCTCCTCATGTTTGTGAAAAGGGAAGCCTGCAACATTAAAAAGGCTTTACCAAAAAGCTTGTTTAATGGAAAATGTGTGATGGTTATAATGTATAGATGAATATAGTTAATGGTGTTTTCATGTTTTTGATGGTTAAATACGATGTGCATCATTTTCTTCTGACCATCATGCAATACTGTTCGAGCATCAACAACATTTTTTCTGAAATCATTTTCACTATGTTTCTATATGGTAACTTGTGAGGTCACCAATCATGTTTTCATTATATTTTCCCAGCACCGACAATAAAAGGATCTGGTGAATGTGGTGTATTATATCTCGCTGAGCCTCAAGATGCATGCACTCCATTGACAAATAAAGTTGAAGAAGGGCCAAATCCTCCATTTGTGTTGATCATAAGAGGAGGATGCACATTTGATGATAAAGTTCGACATGCACAAAATGCTGGATTCAAGGCTGCTATTGTATACGACAATGAAGATAGTGGCGCCTTGATTTCAAGTAATTTTTCTTGCTTTAGTCACAATGTTTCTAACTTCAAAAGCTTTTAATTATATATATTCAGTTTTATGTGGCTATGACCCAAAGGATCATCCTTTTCTCTATGTTAGAATCATAAGTTCAAAATGCCTGACAACATTGAAGTTTTCTCTAAATTGCTGCTTGTATCTTTAAATGTAATTATATGCATGCTAATAAATTGAATATTTCCCTTTTAAAGTAGGTAGAATATTCTTCACTTTTACACTTATCTCAAACTAATGTCTTGTTTTCTGACTAAATGTTGCTGGTATTTATTCATGAATTGGTGATTGGCTGATGGGTAGTTTTTTTTTAGTCTAATGTTATGGCCTGTCTTCCTCCACATTCAGCAGTACTTTAGAATTTGAAAGTAAGTTTTCTGAGCTTAGAATGTGGAGCACATCCAGATCTCAAGCAGGGAAGTGATGCTTTTAAGTACTTGAGTAGCTCTACTGGATGTTTACAGGAAGTTTCCATGTTATATATCTAGTATATACTTGAAAGTTGAATCCCCACCCCCTGCCTTTTTTTTTGTTAGTGGGATTAGGCTAGACCTTTAGTAGTTCCATTAATCCTATGGTTTTCTTGGTAACAATGCTCCTGCAATTTCATCCGCTATCTATGTGGTACTTCTTTTTTCTTTTTTTTTTTGATAAGATAGAGCATTTCTTATAAGCCTAGTATAAATACAACCAAAAAGGTTGGAAAGCAAAATATCACGGAATGACCCTGGAGCAGCCCCAGATCAGCATCTATATGGTACTACAATGTGGAAAATCGGCTTAAATAATAGGTCTTTCTTGAAAAGGTAGATTAATGGACAAGATTTTAAATTAGTGTCGGGATCTTTACTTGAAGGTAACTTATGTATCCGGAAAATTTATAAAATAAAGTTAAAATAAATTCCTAGAATGCTTTGTGAAGTACTTGCAGTTAATGTCCTAGGTCCGTGCTTATCATATGGTTGCTTGACTAGACTATTCAGCAATTAGCAAATGAGTTGCAGATCAGACCCTTGTTACCAGGAAAAGAACAATAGGAGGAAAACAAGTACTTCGATTTAGGACTATAGACCAGCAATATATATATATATATATATATATATTGTTTTTGAAGAAGGCGGTTCTATCTAGTTTTTGGGATTTGTAGTAAAAAAATTGATGGATATTTGAATTAACTAAACTGTCAAAAAGCACATTTTATGTATGCCTTTTTTTTTAATATAGGTTCCCTTCACTCAATTCTGCTATTCTGTAAGACATTATATGGTGATGCTCAAGAATTAAATATCTGACCCTATTTTGGCTATTTCAGAGGTTGTAGTTGTAGCTTCTAACACAGGTGCTTCAGTGCTTGAATTTGGATAAGTCTTAAATTTCTCCCATGATCAAATCTGGGGACGTGTTTTACTGCATAGCAACTGATATTATGTTTATGCAGGGAAAAATGTGAAATGACTTTAATAATGGGCTTTTTATGTTGAAATATTCAAAGGATTAATTAGAAAAATTTCCAGCTTAGTTATTTTTTATGGTTGACCATTGATTCAAAACACTTGGATTACAGTTCTAGATTAAATTTGATGTATTAGTGCCAACAGGACCTGGGCCCTTTTGTTGGCACTCCTTTCCTCAGTGCATGTGATATTTGGAGAAGTTTCAAATTTGAACCCAGCAGTTGGCATTCCCACTGCATTTCTGAAATAAAGGATATAACAATGGCCAAAAATGCTTAACAGTCAAATTGGTATTGAATCAAGTCAAAGGGTTTAAGAAAGGCGGTAGAGAGCAAAGAGGATTTGAATGGGGGTTGTAAGGAAAATAATGACAATTTCCAGTTTAGAATGTTGGAACCGTTTACAAACTGGTGTATATAGAACTGATGTTGACATGGTAGGATGAGATGAGTAATAAGTCTTTTTGGTTAATATTTGTTTTAATTTCCACTTTTTAATTTAGTGTGTAAGAGTGTTGGAATTGACAAGGGTTAGCACAAAAAGGAAAAGACTTTCAAGTTGATGTGGTCCTGGAACTTGATAAAACCATTTGTTTTACACAACCAAGTAATTTTATAAAAGCCTGTTCAAATTTTGTGTTCTTTGATGTTTGACTTGGGAAGTACTTAAAACTATCTTTGACAATGAATAGGAAAATAAGATTATTGACATGGAACCAGAGTCTTTTTTTTTCTGCACATATTTTAAAAAGAAAACATCTCCTATAGGTTTCCGTTTTTTTTTTTTTTTTTTTGAACCACTTAAAAACTATCACTATCATTCATCTACATGGATATGAACATGTACCATGTTAGCTGTGATCCTTATTTTCTTGGATATGCCAGTATATTACAATCGTAAAATTGCAAACTATTTTTCATTAGAATTGCTTTGATTTTTTTTTTTTTTTTTAAAAAAAATTGAATGAGTTAAAAACTATTGCTACCATTCATCTATATGGATATGAATACGCACTATGTTAGCTGTAATCCTTATTATTTTGGATATGTCACTATATTACAATCGTAAAATTGCATCCTATTTTTCATTTGATTTATGCATTAACTTTCTGATTGTGCAAATTTCCCTTAGCTTCACACCATCTGTTTGTCCTAAACATTTTCGCAACCCACTTTTCCTGGTTTCCAGCATAGCTCAATCCTTCCAAAACTGCCAATGGTTACATAATCATATTACTATGAAGATAGTTATTGCATGTAATATGTAGTTCTCATATGGCATGAGCAGACCTGATGATTCTCTTTGTATAAATTTTAACAATGTTTAACTTGCACATCAAAATCAAAGAACTGAATCGTTTAGGTGATTATATCCTATTCCTGCTATGCATTTTCTCACTTCTAGCCTCTTAAGGATATTACCTTTTCTCTGATGCAATTCCACATGACCTGTCTAGTTGCATTTTATGGTCACTCTTTTGTTAATAATATATTCACTAGCTAAAAATTGAAGTTATACAGTGGCAGGAACTCCAGGTGGCATTCATATAAATGCTGTGTTTGTCTCTAAGGCCTCAGGTGAGATACTGAAGAAATATGCGGGTCGTATAGACATGGAGTTGTGGATAATACCAAACTTTGAAAGTTCGGCATGGTCGATTATGGCTATCTCCTTCATATCACTCCTTGCCATGTCTGCTGTGCTCGCTACATGCTTTTTTGTGCGCAGACACCGCATAAGGCGTGAACAGCCTACCGTTTCTAATGTCCGAGAGTTCCATGGGATGAGCAGTCGACTCGTCAAAGCAATGCCAAGTCTCATATTTACATCTGTTCTGGAAGATAATTGCACTTCATCGGCATGTGCTATCTGCCTAGAAGACTACAGAGTTGGAGAGAAGCTTAGAATATTGCCATGCCGTCACAGTATGTCTCTTATCCATAACAAAATCAACTTTAGTTTTGCTCATACTTAGTTTAGTAAGAAGGCTCATTGTCTTTGCTTACTGTGCCAAATGACTAAAAGGTTACACTCAAATATGTGTTACATAAGTAGGCATGGCATAACCAGGCATCATAATTTTTGACCAAGAACGGCACCTTTTATGCATCCTAAACATATTCATATGGTGGATAGTTTGCAGGAATTGAAAACAATGTAGTGCATCTATGCAAAATATTTGATTTCTATTTGAGCTTGTTCAACATGACTCATGGAAAATTATTTTACTTTCATGAGTCTTTCGAATCTAAGTAGATTTTTGATGTTTGGGATTTTTATCAGAATTTTCTGTACAAGACTGTTAAGAGAGCCCTAGCGCCATGGTAAAGTTGCTCCATCATGGCCTAAAGGTCACAGGTTCAAAACATGGAAATAAGTTCTCTATATGTGTCGGTAATGCCATGTGTATATCTGACCCTCCCTGGCCCCACAATGATGGGAGCCTCGTGCACTAGACTGCCCTTCTATATAAAACTGCTTTGGTAATGATTCTATCCCCTATCATTAAGTAGACATATTTTATCACCATCATATTTTATCAAATTAAAGTTGCTTAAGCCCTAAAAACATATTTAAATGATTATCTTTTTTTTTTTTTGTCTTACACGAATTCCTTTATCGATTGATAGATAAATTGCACCAATCAACAAGTGCATGTTTTTTTATTGCATTGTAGTAGCAATTCAGGCATTTGTAATGCACACATAAGAAAATAAAATAAATAAAATAAAAATATCGTTGGGGATATATGAACCTGGTAGATTGCAGAGAGTACTCCCAAACCATTAGATTTGAAATTATCGGAGAATTGTTAGAATCAGAGAGTTCATGGTTTCAAAATCCACCAATATGTGACAGTATGACTGGTATATCTATGTATATACACGTGTGTGTGTGCGTGCGCGCATGCATGCACGCATGCATGTATGGTACTGTTTTGGCGTACTATGTATGTATGACACTGTTTTGGTGTAACTGTTCTGGTGTAAAACCAGCACCAATAAGGATGCTAGGATACCAAAATGGCCATACCAATGCAAACCAGACATATTGATGCATATTTGCTGGACCATGCTAATTGATACGATATCAATTGTTTTTCAATTTTTTGGAATATGATACTAATGGTTTTGAACCAGACAACCTAAAAGACTGTAGCAGCAATAAATTCGAGGTTACATGACAATATCAGAGTATACAAGGTGAATTGGAGAAAAAGAAAAAGAAAAGAAAAGCTTGGTGTTTTTTTTTTCCCTTAGCATTAAATTGAAGCTTATCCCATTTATATGTCATCGGTTTGTTGATTGATTTGTTGAAGTTTGTGACTTTTTAAGACTAAGTCTCAATTTGATATGAATGGTGAGACCTTTTATGAATTGGCACCATATTCTAGCTAAAACAAATTGGGCAAGAGAGGATCCTAGCATATGATACCTAAGTATAGTTGGCAAAAAACTGATCTTCCTCGTCAATAATGAGGTTTTAGTGTTATGAGACCCAGCCTAGTGACTGAAATAGCCCAATAGAGCCATGATTTCCTAAACTGACTTCCATATTAACTCTTCTATGTTTGAGTTGAAGGAGGAGATGGACTCCTACTACCTTGACTTCACTGGAGGCTAGGAAAACCCTAGCCTCCTACCTCCATTAAACCACTCCTCTGCCCTTGAGATGCACCACTGCCGAGCACCTCCCCTTCCTCTCTTCTCTTTGGGGACAATTCCTCACCATTCCACCATTTCTATCTTGCCAAAGTTCGGCCTGAAACCTTGTTGGAGACAAAGTATTTGAACCCCCACCTCATCATCACCTCCTCTCCTACTTTATCTGGCATAACCCCATCTCTGCCAACCTATAACACTCCAAGAATTGCTTGGTTTCCACTTCCAATTCAATCCTTATTTCCATATCCACCCATCTCCCCTATTTTTGTAATAACAACCCTTGTGGGTCTCCGGCAGTCTCTCCATCCTTTGGTTGATGTTGAAACCCTAGCCATTGACAAGAAAGCTGAGGCTCGATTGTGGAACCACCATCCATCAAAATCCATGTTATGGCACTCCTCTGTTTTCACTGTCACCTGGTGTCACCATCACCACCTATCATCGGTCCTTTGGCAAGTATGGACCACCACCTCCCACCTCATCGTCCTCTTTCCCAAGAAGGCCACAAAGACCCTTTTCCCTCTCTATTTTTCACTCTTTCTTTTGTTCTCTTTCTCTCTCTCTCTCAACATATGGGTGGACCCTAGTGGAGGTTCCCTTCCTCTCACTTTCTCTCTCCACTCCCCTTGGTCGATCTTTGTAGCAGATTTTGATATGATGTTTTTATGACTCCCATCTAGTTGGCCTCTACCTCGATCTTTGTCAAGCATCATTGGACCCACCATTGACAACTTCTGTCCTGCTATCTTACCCTAATCAGACTCTTGTTTCATGATTTGACCAGTTGAATTACTCAAACTAGACTAATCTAGGCCACCAAACACTGCTATCTACGGAGAAGCCTTGTCCTTCTTCCAACTCTCCTTATTCTATTTAAGAATTTATCATGGTTATATTTTGACATTATGTATTTTTGGATTAGATTTTGAAGGAAATTTTCAAAGTTCGTTAGATTTATCTGCTAAGTATGCTTGTAAGGTAAGCAATGATTTGCCTTTCCTAGTTTTTTTCATTTATTTACTTTGACTAAATATTGATATCAAATAAATTATACATAAGTAACTTACAATTCATGAATTTATGAACTTGTCTTTTAACTGGAAAACAAAATTGTAAACTGAAAAATATAATTTTTATTAACAAATATTATGTTCATATATTTAGAAATCTTTTATTGAATGTGCATGCTTGTTTTAGAATTTGAGATGTCTATATATGTTTTATGAATAGCTTTGATAAATTTTGAATTTTGGATTCCCAGCTTGACTATGCTTTGGACCCTATCATTTGGGGTTATACATTGGTATTTTGACTGCTCTATAACTCATTATTCTAGCTCAGCCACAGCATAAAAATATGGTATTCTGGCTCACTCTACAGAGTATTAGTGCAGTATTAGCAAGAAAACATATGACTTTGCTATTAAGCTCATTATTTAGTCCTTTTTTTTCTTTACAGATCCAAGAACTAATTGCCGATGGGGTACAGTTATAGGAATGTGACTAGATATAAGTGTGCTTATTAGCATAGATATGATACTTCATGCATACATTTTCTAGATGTTTCCACATCATAGATGTCATATAAGTATTATTCTTTCTTGCAAGTTTATTAGTTGGCTCCCTTCAGTTCAAGGGAATAAATTTTCGAATCATGGTGCATTGGCATGAGTAGATGGGTTTTAACCAAGGTGGGTTTGTAACCAGGTCTCCAAAACCCAGTGACTTTACTGACTGAGCTAGTTGGCATCCTTAATATTGATTTTTCTTCCTATAGTTATACTTAAACCAAATAGGCATATCCTATTTTTTGCTACTAGCATGTGCATATTTTGGAGGATTTACAGTTCAACGATTTTTTTATGTATCAGAACAATAAGTTTGTAATGAAAAGAGAACACAAAAACAGTAAATATGCCTCTACCATCCAGTCATTTGAAATTGGAATGGTGATGCACTAAGTTTGCTCTCCATGCAAGGTGTCACCATGACAGGGATTCCACAAAATTTACCTATTAAAATCAGTGGACATGTTTGCCAATGTTAATGTGGTTGGATATGATTAACACTTAAGTTTGCTTATGTCAACATAATACTTTCCTTGTTCTCTAAGACTCCTTGTTTTCCCCTTCAGTTATCCAACAGAGTATCAAAGTGGCCTAATTTTTAAGCTAAATGTCCGCATCTTGCCAGTGGACTGGGGCACCCTTCCATTACAATAGCCAAGTGATCCCACATCTAACACTCAAAAGACCACACCTAATTGCCAAATGATACCTTTTGTTGTCTCAGTATATGCCATTTTATTTTTAAAAAATAAACATGCCCTTTATTTCACTTTAGATGATTTTTTTTAGCTTAACAGGGAATGCATGATCCTGGTTTATTTGGAAAATGAAATTAATATCAGGCTCTTCTGTAATCAAATGGGACTGGATATACCTTAGAAGTTCCAATGACAGAACCTTGCTGCATCTCTGTAACATACTTCTGACAGGACAAGCACAAACTGCACATATGAAAATTCATGGGTTAAAAACAATTATTCCACATGAAAATTGGGCTAACGGCAGTCAATGGCACATCGACTTCTTTAATTAAAATTTAGATCAATATTTAAATAATGGAGTTGCTAGCTTTCTTGATTAGCATTTTCTTTCCAAGCTTTTTTTTTTCTTTCTTTTCTGGCTTTCTTTTCTTTTCTTTTTTATTTTTCTGGAAGGGGGTTGTGATTTGGGAATAATAATTGGTGCAAAGCATGCTTGGAGTAGCTGCACAACTTTATGCATGGCTAAAGGCCACTTTTATTTCTTGCATTCTTTGTTGAATAAGATTTGGTTTTCTGAAAGACACCTGGCTGACTAAAAATTTGCTAGTAGTTTGTTGCCTTTCAATTAGTTTGCTAGGATTTTATTCTATATTTTCACTCTATACTCTTTGTTGAATTATTGTGCAGAGTTCCATGCAATTTGTGTTGATTCCTGGCTCACCACGTGGAGATCATTCTGCCCTGTTTGCAAGCAAGATGCCCAAGCAGGCATAGCCAATCTTCCAGCTTCTGAATGCACCCCATTACTCTCTTCTGGTGCGGCAACTCCTTCCGCTTCTGCATTATCATCATTCCATTCATCCATGGCATCATCTCCATCTTCAAATATACAAATAGCTTCAACACCTCCTCGGTCAGAATCAACTTCTCGAACTCCATTCCTTTTGGTTCCTCCTTGTATTCCTTACGCACATGGTGCCTATAATCACTCACCAGCTATCAGTATAAGCAGAAGCTCTGCTGACCTTAGAAATGCGTCATCTCATAGATCCCGCTCCTCTCATATGGTCTCCCCACACTCCATGGGTTTTCCTTCATCTTCACCCATCCATTCAAGATTCACATCCATTTACATTCCTAGTTCGAGTAATGCATCTCCAAGCTATCTTGGTGGCTCATCCAGTCGACAGTCATACCTCCGGCATTGCAGTGAGTCGGGGGCAAGTCTGTCTGGTTTAGCCTCAGCACAATCTTTGCCCGGATGTTGATTTATCTCGGTTACTGGAGGGTGTTCTCAAACTGGCTACAACCCCAAATTGCTGCTTGTGAGACGTCATGTTGGGGTACAGGGCAGCCATGGGCGCATCAGTTCAAGGGTGCAGCATTATACCATAAAGAAATGGTTGCTTCAGGATCCTTGTGATGATCTTGTTTCTTGCTAATTGGTGGTTTTATTTAATGAGTTTGTTATATTAAGTGAGAACTGGACTGTCATCCTTGTCTCATGAGATTGAGAAATGCTTACGGTAGATGCTTGTTGTTATTTGCTTTGGAATTGAATATCCGGACACAGGAGAGCTCCTTTTTCAGGCTTGGATTTCTCAGTCGTTGTTCTTCTGTACTTAGAAATGAATTGGATGCTTACGTGGTGAGTAGACCAATGTGGCTGCTAGTTCATCATCAAGTAATATATTGTTCAAAGATCTTTTGCCTTGTGGTTCATTTTGGATCATAAGTGTGGATGAATTGGATGCTTGCGTGTTGAATAGACCAATGTGGCGTGTGCTAGTCCATCAAGTAAATTGGTTCTTCGGAGATTGCCTCGTAGTTCACATTGGATCATTAGTGTTATGGGGGCTTCTAATCATTAATTCGTAACATACTGATGTATGTTTTATTGTTGTAAACTTGGGTATCTGCCCCTATTTTTGTTTGCTGGCTTACTGTGCATAGACTTTTTGTTCAGTTGTTACAGAATTTAACTGGAATCAGCTGTCTTTTCTATAGTTCTGTTTTCTTGTTTCTTTAAAGCTGCTGTTCTGTAAAGCTTATGTCTTCAGTTGTATAACGTCTGGAGCTGAGTACCTTTGTTGCCGCTCATTTAGCTGGAGTTGGTTGTCTTTTCACCATATTTGTTCTTTTGTTGCTTTCCTGCTTCACCATATCGGGTATGATATCTGAGTGAGAACCGAGCATTCGTCTTAGGAGATTGAGAAATGCTTATAGATGCTGCTTGTTATTTGCTCTGGAATTGAATGTTTGGATGATAAGGAAATTGAACTGCATCAATATTTGAAAATTCAAGAATTCAAAAGTCAAACTCGAAAATTCAAAACTTGAATTCTGATTCTCTCAAGTGATTGATGAGGAAGGCAAGCTAATCAACATTTGAGAATTTAATTCTCTTTTTCCTTTGATTGATTTGAGAATTTTAAGGCTCTACTGATTGATAAGGCAATTGAGCTGCATCAAGATTTGAGAATTCGAAAAAATTTAAAATATGAATTTTAATTCTCTGAAGTGATTGAAGACAGATTTCCAAGCTACAATCATAGTTTGAATTTCTCTAAATGCAATAATACTCCTACCAAAATTACGATGGTTGAATCTCTATAAAAGTTGTGATATTGGCTTTTCATGAATGCTGCAATATTGATTTTGTTACCAAAAATTTTCATTAGATTTGAGTACCAAAAATTTGAATTTCCAAATCTTGATTAGCTGGGTTTCCTTATTAATTACTCGAGTGAATCAAAATTGAGTTTGGGTTTTGAATTCTTGAGTTCAATTCTTGAATTTTCAAATCTTGATCCAGCTCGGTTTCCTTTTCACTGGACATGGTAAAGCTTATCATTCAAGCTCGGCTTGATGAATCTTCATTCTTCTCCTGGACATAAAGGAACAAATGCAGCCTATGCTTGGTTCCTCACCTGCCTTGTGGTTCATCTGGAGCACTACTGTTACATGGACATCTGATTGTTAATTCACAACTTCTTGATGTATGTTTGTTTAATGCTGTAACTTGGGCATCAGCATCCGCTTCTGTTTGGCTGTTTATTTTTTGGAGTTATTTTGTTCAGAGCTTACAGAAACTGGAATCAGTTGTCTTTTCACTAGTTTTGGTTTCTTGTTGTTGTATAACTGCTGTTCTACAAAGCTTACCCCTTTCAGGTTTACAACTCTGAAGCTGAGCAGCTTTGATGCCAAAGCATTTAGCTGGAGTTGGTTGTCTTTTTGCTAGATTTGTTCCCTTGTTGCTTTCTTCCTTCTGTTGTCCGAAGCTTGTGCCTCCAGTTTCATAACTTCCTTAGCTAAGCAACTTCGGTGCCAGACCTTATTGCCGGAGCAAGCATCGGTTAGTCTATGAGCCTTCACTTCAATGCCTCATTTTCACTGGTATGGACATCATGGAAGAGTGCTGGTTGGATGTCTCGATAACACTTTCGATTTGTAGAGTTAATCCTTGTCGATGTTGCTGTTCCAATGCTATCATTAAATTATATTCCATTTTATCAGATCATTATGGTATGTCTGTAAGACTATTGCCTAGATGCTTAAATTTGGGAGTTCTGCTGCACTTATGCAAACAAAAGTGGCACCCTGAAGCTTAGCATCCATTGTTTTCCAAGCAACGCAAAAAATGGCAATTTATCTGAGCCCGGTTATATGTAGGCATCGCCTCTACTTGTCCGCTTTGGCCCTTGCTAATTCGAATGAGTCACCACTTGATTCAACTGGCAGCTGGCAGCTAGTGTTCGTTCTATATCATCAATCTTTCTTAACTTTACGGAACATCCATCTTAGCAGCCGTATCCAATGGCCCTTTCTCTCGATATCGTCCATGGCAGACTTGTGGTTTTTAAAAAATCGATCTACATGATCTGCCTATTCCAAGTTTGCCAACATTTGAATAGCTCCATACTTAGGAAAATGCTTTGAGATGCCTAAATTATGCCAGCATAAAATATTCATTAAATCCATAAATGGTGATTTCAAATTCTGTATGGCAATAAATCTTGAGTTGTACCAATCTTCTGATGTTATGTGATGAGAGAATTGTTTGTGCACCCAACAGGAGCCTATAGTACCACTCCAATGGTTTGTGGGTTCAGGTTGTGTCTTTTTCATGATAGACTGATTAATCTTCTTTCAACCGTTGGATCGCATCCTGCAACTATTGCATGACAATAGTGGATTTGTGTTAAGGAAGGAGATTTTTTTTTGCGTGAAAGACAAACCTCTGTCCATAGTTTATACCTTTGAGCATATAGGTTAGCCAAAACTAAAAACCTTCCCATCATATCATATATATATATATATATATATATATATATATATATATATATATATATAGCAGAAGGAGTATTATGGTGTTGCCAACTCAGCATCTTAAATCATTTTTATTGTGCCACATGTACTCCTCTCCCTGATTAAAAAAGAAGGGATGGAAGAGAGTGCGGGCTTCCTCTACAAAACCGTCGACACCCCCTTCTTCTCCGCCAACCTTGACTCCATTCCTGATCCCACCAAGTCCTACGACATCTTCCGCAACCAGATCACCTCTTCGACGGACTCCTTTACCGACATTTTCGTCGCTGACTATTTCTCTCTCGACGTCATCGCTGAACCCTTACTGGCAAAAGACCTTGCCACCACCCCCCGCTTCCTATGCCCCGGACGGGAACTAGGCCTTGGAGATGGCATTCACCATCACCACCATATGCATAAGGATTCGTCGCTCCCCTTCCCCACAACCTTTTTTGTCCGCCTTCCCATCTACGCCGTCAACCACCATCGATGGATCGCTGGCCGGCTTGAAGCAACTCGGCCATTGGAGGTAAGCCAAGTACCTCTATCCCTTCTCCTCACCTTTCCTCCCTCCACGGCCTCTCTTACCTTCACTGCCAGAGCCATCTGGAGACTTCAATCTCTGACCTCCGCATGGAATCGATTGGTCTTGGGAGGGGTTTTGGGAAAGGGAACTAGCGTTTTATAGTCTCAGTGATTTCCGTCTAGATTCTATAATGTCATCTCTTCTCTCTTGCTATATACATTGCTTTCACTCTCGCTAACTGATAGATCTCTGAGAGGGTGCCGCTCAATGATTTGACCATGTCCAATTTATTTGTCGACTTCTCCAACTCTTTTATATCCTTATATTTTCCATCACCTCATTTACTGGTGGTATTATACAAACATCATATGCGAACCATCTATTGGGAATGGTGTCCCAAAATCAATCATCAGCATGTTGACGGTTGTGCTAATTCTTGTATTTATATATGAATTATAAATAAATAAAAATTATTTTGATATTTTTTATCATAAATTCTTTTATCTTTTAATGAACTCCTGTGTTGTGGTGAAGTCCTTAGGACTATTTATAATCGATAAAGGAGAATTTGTCATTTAGTCCTTAAATCCGTTCACGACCAAATGATACGTTGTTATATAGGATAACAATATTTATCAAGTATAGATCATTGTGTACCATATAAATTGATTGTCCTTTTAACCAAAAAGTATGTAGACACTGGTATGGCATGCAAGTGAGATGTATGGGTACATTTGCACTGGACGTGACCAACTTCGGAGCTTTTCTGCTGTCGAGATTTGCTCCGATGGAATATATGTATAAGTATTCCTCCGACTTGAGATTATCACGGTGACTTTCAAATAATTTCTATGCTTTGGTGTCGAACTACCTAAATTTTTAATTCAGTAATGAAAGATTTCTGGGCACAGTCAAGTACTTGAGGAGTCAGTATGTGAGTTAAAATGGGATTGACCACTCCGGTTCAGGAGCTGTGTTCAATTATGTTTTAATTTAGCAAAGACCTTGGCCAGATAGTCCTAGTAAGGAGTTATGGGACTAATTACTTTGGGACATGATTTGGATATACTCTTTAGGATTGACAGTTTAATCATGAGTCATGCAATACACAAAAATCAAATAGATGAATTATATGGTAACCATATTCACGTAGATTTTGAATGTTGTAATTGCGACTATTCGACCTATCTAGACATCGGGTACTATTGCTAGATGGTCACTTCGATTAGTATAAAAATTAATTTTTATGCTATCGATTTAGATTCGAACCTATGGAGTCACACACATTAGAGATTTCTACCTGATCTGATGGCTGGTGAAGAATCCCACCGAACTGCGACTCTATGGTCAAGAGTCCCACTAGACTGGGACTCTTCGACCAAGAGTCCTATTGGACTGGGACTCCGAGTCCTACCTATCTAAAACTTTGTAATTGAGAGTCTGAACTCTGTGATCATGAGTTTTACTCATTTCGAGCATCGAGGTCAAGAGTCCCACTAGTTTGGGACTTTTCGATCAGAATTTCATATTGATGAACTTTGTTATCTGATTATCCATCAGATTTGGACTCTATATTTATGAAAAATTTAATTAATAATTTAATTACTAATTAACTTAATTTGATTAAGTATTAATTTTTGGATCAAGCATAATTGAATTGGATTCAATTGGGTTTGATCTGATTAGGTTATGAGATAACCTAATCACCGAGGAGGTTTGTCCCTGATTTGATCAGGGATTGAACTTGATCAATTTCTAATTTTATTAGAATTTAATTAAGCCTAATTATGTTGGATTTAATTTGGTCTAATTGAGCCTAGCCAAATTTATTTGATTTGGTTCAATTGGGTAAAATTAGTTTGCACTAGTTTGACTAGTCCTCTTCCTGCGCCACCTCACCTTTCCTGCGTCTATTTAAAATTCATGAGAAAGGTTCTCATGAGCTTTTTCCCACGCACAAAGGGGTCTCACACCCTTTTTCTCAATGCCTAAATGGATAAGAATTGGTGGTTAGTATTTCAAGTTTGAATAAGATTCAAATTTGAAATAAGAAACCAACCCCATTCTTATCCATGTGCCATGTCTCTTTTGTGCACCCACATTTCTACACGAGAAAAGTTTTCTCGTGTGTTTTCTCCACGCACAGAGAGAGAAGTGCGCCTAGTCTTCCCACGCCCCAATGGATAAAGATGGGCTGGTTACCATTTGAATTCAAAATGAGTTTGAATTCAAATGGACAACTAACCATTCTTATCTCCTCTGCATGTAAAAGACTCGATATTGCGCTAAAATAAAAGAAGATTTTCTTGGAGCATATGAACAACTTTTTGAGAGAGAGAGAAAGTGTGTGTGAGCCATTCCCCCTTGTGTAAAAATTCAAAAAAAATATCATAAAATTTAGAGAGAGAAAAGTGGGCACAGGGTTTTCTCAGTGCATACCCCAGGATTTCATTCTAGGGTTCGGAAAGAGAGTTGGTGAGCTATGAGAGTCATGAGCCCACCAAAATTTCAGGAGTGCCTCTATATCTACTTGCAATCCGAAGCATCCGAAGAGTTTGTAGATAAAGATTGAAGTAATTCGATTGACAACAGCCGTCGAAGCTTCAGGACATCGAGCTAGCACTCGGAAGGAGCCGATCAGGATCAGGAGCCTCGTATGGATGATCTATGGAGGCCAGACATACTGTGTGGCTGCATCATGATGAGTGCACCTCCATGATGATGATCGAATTATGGTGATCGACTATCTGCGTAAGGTATTGTGTTCCGAACACGTAGCTGTAGTAGTAAATAATTACTGCTATTATTTTATTTTCAAATTCAAAGCATGTATATCATATTTAGATCCTATGAATAGGATTTTCTAATATGATCAGTAGCTAATAATTAATTAGATTAATTATATTTTCTACTATATTTAATATATTTTTGAAAAAGTTTCAAAAACAAGGCTAGAAACCCTGCATTGGAATCCTTCAGTGGTATCATAGCATAGTTCATTAAATATGATTTATATGCTTTAGAATTTAAAAATTTATGCATATTAGATATGTACTTTATTCGAGTAGCCTAGTAATCAAGCTTGAATGAGCCATCAAGCCATCAGATCATAAGGGATAAGCATGGTTTAAAGGCCATCTCCTTCCATTCGATAGGGATCTCTTATGGTGGTAAGGGTGCCACCATGAACTCATTCTTGAAGATAAATGGTGGAAAAAAAAAAGATTGATTTTGTCTAAATTTTAATCATGAATATGTTAGATTAGATCTAAATTTAGATTCATGATTATTTTTTTATGTAGCGTACATAAAAATAATAGCTAGTTTTGTTCGTGAAATAAGCCGACTCATTTTTGAAATGAGTCGACCCATTTGGTAAATAGTGCTATATTGTGTTGAATCTTTCAAAATTTTAAAAAATATTTTTGAAATGCCGAACTGTTAGATATATGTGCCCTAGAAGCCAGAATTAGCTGACACTTGTAATACACTTCTACGGGCAAAATTATAATTTTGACTATAATTTATAAAATGGGTTATTTTCTATCACACATGTGTATTTAGTGTTTGTGATACATCCTTTGAGTTAATGGTAATGATAATTCATATTTTCAAGAGTTGAAAATTTAAAACATGAATAATCATTATTAACTCATAAACAGCTCCCGACCATAGGATCATCACGAGGATGGTGATTGATCCGGAAGGTTGGTGTACGATCGCTTCTCTTTAGTAGATGAGTCTTGAGTCTACGGTGTGGAGACACCGGAGCGAGAGTACAGGTACTCGTTAGAGAACGAGGGCACTGAGCGTGACCACCTCGAGTAGTCATTAGGGAGTCTACCTTCTCGTCAATGACTGACTCGATGCTGCAGTAGTGTGTCTGGTTCTTTGACCTGAGATGCATCGGCAGTTCACCTTGAGGGTGTTATAGTTTGACTACACCATTACTCGGTCTCCTAGCCATATGGAACCCTGAGGTGTATGTTGGCTATAGCATGTTCATTGTAGGAACTGGATTGCATCAAGATGGAATCTATCTACCTCGGTGGTAGAGGAGTAGCCCTATGATGATCATGAGAATCAAGTCCAGAAATCCATGGCCATGGTAGAGTGAAATAATAGAAAGAGTTTCTATTTAGATTTTCACATTGGACTCGAATCGAATGATTACATCATATGACAGAGACTAGGGTTTGACGAGTTCACCTTAACCCTAATCTGATCGGGGCTCAAGATAGAAGAACTGAATCACACAGGTAGCTGCACCAAGAGGTTCGCATTCAGCTCTGATGGGTTGCCACCATATACTGCTAGGTGTCACTGGTGGATTTTGGGAGCAATTAGAATGATTTAGATGATCGATCATTCTAGCTGTTCGAATCAGAAGAGTTCTGATCCATCGAAAGGAGTTTCGATGATGTCTATGATAGAGATCATGACATATCCCATTACCATACAGAACTGAACCTAACTGGGTCACACAAACAAGGGTTTGAATCTGGTGATCATCAATTGAACTGATCTAGTTCAATTGATCTGAATGAGATTCAATTAGGTTCAAGGAAAATCGTGCTAGCACTCGATTGAACCTAACGTTCTTCTTTTACTATCATAAATAAGTTGTCCTGACTGAGCCAAAGGAGTTTGTGCTCAATCAGAGGCCTTCATATGGTCTGACTGGAGGTTGTCCAAGTCAGAATAGGTTGTCTTATTTGTAAGACATTACCTGCCATTTTTGGTCACCTGCCATTTCTTGTTCTTTGACTTTGGTCAAAAGTCTACCTTTGACTGGTCAAACGTTGACCATTGACCCTTTGACTTTTGACCACATGTCATGCACCTATTGGAGAGCTGGTGGGGGCTTGTCCCCCTGCCAGAACCTGGCAAGGAGAAGGGCGCACGCCAAGGGTGGCGTGAGCCCAAGTAGGAGGCGCCTAGGAGTCCTTGTTGGACAAGGACTCCACCTCCCTTTTGGATTCCAATCAGAGTTCTACTAAGAATCCAGTTTGACTGGTCTTAGGCACCCTCTAAGGAGGAATCCAGGGGTCTCTATTCCAACCAATCAGATTTAGATCTGATTTCACAAAGGGTTGTGATTGGTTGAGAGGAAGAGGAGTTGGATCACAAGAGGTCTATAAATAAGACCCTGCGCCCAACCCTAATGAATGCAATTAGACACGCCCCAAGGCTGCCTCTCCCCTCCTTCTCCACGCCATAGCTTCTTCTCCCCTTGCTCTCCACGTCCAAAAGGTGTTTTGGACTTAGGTTGGTGCGATTCAGATCAAGGAAAGGCGATCAAAAGCAAGAAGGCTGCGCTGCTGCAAAAGGATGACTGCAGATCTTCAAAAGAGTTTTGAAGATCCTCCAGATCAGATCCAGATCTGATTTTTGGAGGTGTGATAGAGAAGAAGAGGATCTCCAGATCCAACCCGAGTGGATACCGATAGAGGCCAGGCGCTTGCGTGGCTAAGATCCAGAACCTTCCGCTGCAATCAGGATCATCTACAGGGTAATAGGATTACCCAAATCAGGTAAATTAAATTTGATTTAATTTATCTTATTTTATTTTATTTATTAAAATAATAATAATCAGATCTGAAACATATCAAGATCTGATTGAGATCAAGAGAAAATTTTTGAAATATATCTCTTGATCTAATCAGATCTGGACGAACCTGGACCGGGAAATCAGGATTTTCCTTCACGAACCCCTACCCTCAGTCCAAAATTTTAATTGAGAATTAAGTAAAATAAATTAGGGTCTAGAATTATGACTTAAAGATTCTAAGTCATTAATCATAAAACATGGGTTATTGGGTTAGATGAATTAGGTCAATCAAATGGGTTAGACCTAAGATTAGTTAAAGAATGGACTAAATTAGAGTAATTGATCAAATCTAATCAAATGTTGAACTAGATTAGATCAAGAACTCTTTAGACTCAATTATAATAGTTGTAGTTGGTCAAGTCCATGCCTTTAACGAGGACCAAATGGACTTGATTCGTGGCTACGCGGTCGAATCCAAAATTACTAAATTGGTTAAATCGAAACTAATAAATCGGATGGTATCTAAGATAAGTTTAGCAGTCTGATTAGTGATTTTTAATTGAGAGCTACTCGCACTGATTTGATCTTTGACGAGTTAATGGCATATCTCTTCCACTGATCTCACTTACCTAGCCATCCTGGTGAGTTAGGTTTTGATTAAATCACTTATTGATTTAGGCTCATCCATATCAATTAAGTAAATTAGTGTGACTAATTTAGGTGCTCCAAACATCAGCCCAAATTAGGTCCTTTTAATCTAACTTAATGAAGTCAGGATCTAAACTGGCCGATGAATTCTTTTCTCTTTTTTTAAAATTAATTAATCAAATTCTCTAAAATTATTAGGTTCTTAAAATGATATAGTTATATTGATAACTAAGTTAGAGCCTTCCATTAAGTTGAGTGATAATGGATCTATTAGTTTAATAATCATTGGAGGCCCAAAGGCCTAGTGCTTATTGACTAATAAAATTATCATTCATAAAATGATGATTTGATCGTGTCTTTCTAATAATGGTCAGGTTGGCCAGCCAAAGTTGGGCTTTATCATTTGTTGCTTAGATGCACCAAATATGATCATGTTAGTGGTTGGACCTAACTAGATCTTTTCAGTGAAGGCCAAAGCCTACTGATTAGGTTCTGGAGCAAAATTCAAGTATGAAAAGTTATTTAAAAAAATAATTGGTTATGAACCTAGCCATAGATGCATATAGATTAACCAACTAAAGTTGGGCTCATATGCAGTGTGTGTGGATTCTAGTACCTACTAAGAAATTAAAATAATTTCTTGAATTGAAGGTAAAGGCTACCAGTTCATATAAAATAGTGGAAGAATCTTTAGACTAAAGTTCAAGTCTTTAGGATAAATAATTCATCTACTAATTAAGTTTGATTTTTTCTTCTTATGCAGAAATGGCCACTATCCTGTCGCTCCGGTCATTGTTAGACAATGATAATTTATGAAATCTAACTTTGATGGTTGGTATCGAAAGATAAAAATTATTCTAGAGCATGAGTGGATCCTGTATATTCTGACGGATCCTACACTTGAGGAGCCAGCTCCGAATGCTAGAGGCATGGCCCGAGATACTAATTAGAAGTGGCTCAACGACCATATCACCATTCGGTGCATTATGTTGGTGGCAATGAATGACGAGTTTAGCCACATGTTTGAGACTGCCTAGCCACAAGAGATGCTTAAAAAGTTGAACGACTCCTTTGGTACGCCTAACGACGTTGAGAGACACAAGACTAGTTGTGCCATTTTCAATGCTCGGATGAGGGATAGAGCATCAGTCACCGATCATGTATTATACATAATCAAGATGATTGAACACCTAAATAAACTAGGCTTCCTCCTGCACGAGCAGCTCGACAAGGATGCGATCCTTAATTCTTTGCCCAAGTTCTTTCTTTCCTTTCTTACACATTTTCGAATGATAAAGCCTGTAGTAAACTATCATGGCTTATTGGAGTTGCTGCAGAACTTTGAGAAGAATCACCAGCTCCATAAGAAATCGATGAATGTAGTAGGAGGGTCTTCTTCTGATCATCGATCCTTTAAGAAAAGAAAAAAGAATAAAAAGAAGAAGAATAAAAAGGTGCATCCACATACTGGGACTCTACATAGGGTCAGACCAAGAAGTGCAAGCCTGATCAGAGCCAGGTGAAATGCTTCTTTTACAAGAAGCAGAGGCATTGGAAGAGGAATTATCCTCAGTATATTACCTCTCTGGACCCAAACAGGCAAAAAAAAAGTAAGCAGTTGCTGGGCAAGGTAATTATATGATAACACTTTGCAACTTCTCAATATATGATACTACTGCCTGGGTATTAGATATCGAAAGCCCTTTTCATATCTATAATTCGATGCAGGATTTGTAGGTCAGTAGAAATTTGGTGAAGGCGAGAGATTCTTGAATGTTGAAGATGAAAGACAAGTTCCAGTTCTAATTTTAGGAATCATGAACCTTATAATCAATTCTCGTAATATAATTCTTCATGAATGTCATTATTGTCCAAGCTTTTTGTTGAATATTATTTTCGTAGGTCTTTTGACCATGTACAGTTATAAATTTTTAGTAAACAAAATATTTGTAATGCCATTTTGAATGGTATTACAATGTTTGTTGGATAATTGAATAATGAAATTTACTTATTATCATAGCTTGTTAATGTGGTTCAGTTTTCTGATAAACATCCTAGAACTAGTGATGTGTCTGAAGTCTACCTTTGGTACTATAGGCTAGGTCATATTAATAAGAATAGAATAAATAGGTTAGCTCAAGAAGGAATTCTTGAAGTCGGTAATTGTGAATCACTTTCAATCTATGAGTCCTATCTTCTTGGTAAGATGACCAAGTCTTCTTTTACTGAAAAAGATGAGCGAGCCAGTGAACTCCTAAGTCTAGTACATTCAGATATATTTAGACCCATGAGCTCAAATGCTAGAGATGGATATTTCTACTTTATAACTTTTACAGAGGACCTATCGATGTATGGATATGTCTATTTAATGAAGCATAAATCAGAGTCGTTTGAAATATTCAAACTATTCCGTAATGAGATAGAAAAGCAAACTAGAAAGAGTATTAAAACTCTTCGATCTGACCGAGGGGGTGAATACCTTTTCAGTGAGTTTCTAACATATCTTGGAGAGAATAGAATTCTCTCCTAGTGGACTCCTTCTAGAACATCACAGCATAATGGTGTATCTAAAAGAAGAAATCGAATCTTGTTGGACATGGTTTGATCCATGATGAGATTTACCAGCCTACCAATTTTCTTATAGGGATATATGCTCGAGTCGGCTTATTACATTCTGAATAGGGTTCCAAGTAAGTCTATAGCCAAAATATCATATAAGTTATGGATAGGACGTAAGCTAGTACTCTCGTACCTTAGGATTTGGGGGTGTCCGATTTATGTCAAACATTTAGTAATAGACAAGCTTGGACCTAGGTCTGGTAAGTATTATTTTATAGGATATCCAAAAGAGATTAAAGGGTATTACTTCTACCTAGTTGATGAGCAAAAGATGTTTGTCAGTCTTAAGACAATCTTTTTGAAAAAAAAAATTCTTAGTGAAGGAACTAATGCCTTTAAGATCGAACTTGAGAAAGTTCGGTAGGTGAAAAAACTGACATAAATTACTGAACTTGAATCAAATTTGATAAGATCAAATCTGGAGCCTATTGAACCTGCATCCTTAAGGTGGTCTGATAGAGCATCACATCAACCGGATAGATACTATGGTTTCTTGGTCCAAGATGGTGATCCCATCGAACTTGATGAGAACGACGAGGATCCGATCACCTATATGGAGTAATGCAGAGATCCAACTCTAAGAAATGGCTTGAGATCATGAAATCCGAAATGAACTCTATGAAGGTCAACGATGTATGGACATTGATTGACCCACCTGAAAGGATAAAATCCATATGATGTAAATGGATCTTCAAAAAAAAAGAAGCGCAGACAAAAATGTGGAGATTTATAAAGTCTGTCTGGTTGCCAAGGGATATTGTCAACATTATAGTATAGACTATGACGAGATATTTTCTCCTATAGTAATGCTTAAGTTCATTCGGATTATACTTGCGATAGCCGCCCATCTGGATTATGAAATCTGGCAGATGGATGTGAAGACAGCTTTTTTTAATGGAGAGTTGGACGAAAAGGTATATATGATACAACCTGAAGGGTTCACATCCATAGATGAGTCTAAGGTGTGCAAGCTTCAAAGATTTATTTATAGACTGAAGTAGGCATCTCAGAGTTGGAACATACGTTTTGATAGGATAATCAAGACGTATGACTTTGTTAAGAATGGAGAAGAATCCTGCATATATAAGTGGGCTAATGGTCCAGTGGTTATATTCCTAGTATTGTATGTAGATGATATTATCTTAATCGAGAATGATATCCCTGCATTACAAGAAATAAAGATCTGACTGTCATCACAGTTTTTCATGAAGGATCTGAAAAAAACTTCCTACATCCTAGGCATGAAGATCTATAGAGATAGATCTAAGAGGTTGCTTAGATTATCCAAATCCATATACATTGATATCATGCTTAAATGGTTTAGCATGGAGAATTCCAAGAAAGGCTATCTACCGATAGGCCATGAAATTTTTCTCTCGAAGAGGGATTGTCCGACAATACCTCAAGAGAGAGAGCGAATGAGTAGAATTCCATATATTTCGACAGTGGATTCTATTATGTACGCCATGACATGTACGTGATCAAATATAGCATACTCACTAGAGATAGTAAGTAGATACCAATCTGATCCAGACGAGAACCACTGGAAGGTTGTTAAAACCATCCTAAAGTATTTGAGAAATACAAAGGACCAATGGCTTGTTTATGGTGAGTCTGACTTGAGACTTGTAGGATTTACAGACTCCAGTTTTCAGTCTGATTATGATAACAGCAAGTGTGTCGGATATGTATTTACCCTTAATGGTAGAGCGGTCTACTAAAAAAGTTTTAAGCAGCATACCGTGGCTGACTCAATATGCGAGGCGAAGTATGTTGCTGCATCAGATGCTACCAAAGAAGTGATGTGTTTAAAAAAGTTCATCACCGAGCTTGGAGTAGCATACTTTCTTGATGGTCCAGTTTTGCTCTACTGCGACAGCTCTGAAGCCATTGCTCAGAATAAGAAATCGAAGGCACACCAGCGGACGAAGCATATTCTACGTCGCTACCATCTTATCCGAAAGATCATGGATCGAGGTGACATCGACCTTCAGAAGATCGATGAGAAAAAAAATCTGACCAATCCATTCACTAAAGCCATTGCAGTGAAGGAGTTCGACGACTTCAAGTCAAAGATGGGTATTAGATACTACACCGATTGACTTTAGTCTAAGTGAAAGATTATTGGGAATGATGTCCTAAAGTCAATTGTCAGCCTATTGATGATTATGCTAATTTTTATATTTGTATATAAATTATAAATAAATAAAAAATATTTTAGCATTTTTCATCATAAATTCTTTCATCTTTTAATGAACTCTTGTACTGTGATGAAGTCCTTAAGACTATTTAGAATCGATAAAGAAGGATTTATCGTTTAATCCTTAAATCTGTTCATGACCAAATGATATGTTGTTACCTAGGACAATAATGTTTATCAAGTATAGATTATTGTATGCCATATAAGTTGGTTGTCCTCTTAATCAAAGAGTATGTAGACACTGGTATGGCATGCAAGTAAGATGTATGGGTACATCTGTACTGAAGATGACCAACTTCGGAGCTTTTCTACTATCGAGATTTGTTCTGATGGAATATGGGTATAAGTGTTCCTCCGACCTGAAATCACCATGATGACTTTCAAGCAACTCATTGTGCTTTGGTGTCAGACTATCTGAATTTTTAATTCAGTGATGAAGAATTTCTAGGCACAGTCAAGTACTTGAGAAGTCTGTGTGTGAGTCAAGATGGGATTGACCACTCTGATTCAGAAGCTGTGTTCAATTGTGTTTCAATTTAGCAAAGACCTTGGCTAAGGTAGTCCTAGTGAGGAGTCACGGGACTAATTGCTTTGAGACATGATTTGGATATACTTTTCAGAATTGATAGTTTAACCCTGAGTCATTTAATATACAAAGGCTAAGGGATAAATTATACGGTAACCATATTCGCGTAGGTTCAGAATGTTGTGATTATGACTATTCGACCTATCCGAACGTCGGATATCATTGCTAGATGGTCACTTCAATTAGTACAAAAATTAATTTCTGTACTACCGACTTAGGTTCGAATCTACGGAGTCACATACATTAGAGGTTCCTACCTGATTTAATGACTGGTGAAGAGTTCCAACGGACTGGGACTCTATGGTCAAGAGTCCCACTGGACTGAGACTTTTCGACCAAGAGTCCTACTGGGCTGGGACTCTGAGTCCTACCTATCTGAAACTCTATGATTGAGAGTCTGGACTCTATGATCACAAGTTCCACTTATTTCGGACACCGGGGTTAAGAGTTCCATTGGTTTGGAACTCTTCGATTAGGATTTTATATTGATGAATTTTGTTACCCAGTTATCCACCAGATTTGGATTCTATATTTATGAGAGGTTTAATTAGTGATTTGATTGCTAATTAACTTAATTTGATTGAGTATTAATTTTTGGATCAAGTCTAATTAAATTAGATTTGGTTGGATTTGATCCGACTAGATTATGAGATGACATAATCGCCGAGGAGGTTTTATCCTTGATTTGATTAGGGGTTGGGCTTGATCAATTTTTGATTTTATTATAATTTAATTGAGCCTAATTAAGCTTAATTATGTTGGATTTAATTTGATCTAATTGAGCCTAGTCAAATTTATTTGGGTTGGTTCAATTAGGTAAAATTAGTTTGCACTAGTTTGACTAGTTCTCTTCCTGCGCCACCTCACCTTTCCTGTGCCCATTTAAAATTCATGAGAAAGGTTCTCGTAAGTTTTTTCCATGCACAAAGGGGTCTCATGCCCTCTTTCTCAATGCCTAAGTAGATAAGGATTGGTGGTTAGTGTTTCAAATTTGAATCGTGGTTAGTGTTTCAAGTTTGAATGAGATTTAAATTTGAAATAAGAAACCAACCCCATTCTTATCCATGCATCATGTCTCTTTGATGCGCCCACATTTCTACACAAGAAATGTTTTCCCATGTGTTTTCTCCATGCACAAAAAGAGGAGTGTGCTTGGTCTTTCCACGCCCTAGTGGATAGAGATGGGCTGGTTACCATTTGAATTCAAAATGAGTTTGAATTCAAATGGATAACTAACTATTCTTATCTCCTCTCATTTTGAATTCAAATGGATAACTAACAATTCTTATCTCCTCTAGAGGACTCGGTATTGTGCTAAAATAAAAGCAGATTTTCTTGGGGCATGTGAACAACTTTTTTAGAGAGAGAAAATGTGCATGAGCCATTCCCCCTTGTATGAAAATTCAAAAAAAAAATCATAAAATTTAATGAGAGAAAAATGGGTGTAGGATTTTCTGAGTGCATATCCTGGGGTTTCATCATAGGGTTTGAGAAGAGAGTTGGTGAGCTACGAGAGTCGTGAGCCTACCAAAATTCCAGGAGTACCTTCTCTGCCTCTCTACTATATCTACTAGCGATCCGGAGCATCCGAAGAGTTCGTAGACGAAGATCGAAGTAGTTCAGTCGATAATAGCCATCGAAGCTTTTGAACGTCGAGCTAGCCCTCGGGAGGAGTTGATCAGAATCAGGAGCTTCGTGTGGACAATCCGTGGAGGCCAGACATACTGTATGATTGCATCGCAATGAGTGCACCTCTACGACGATGATCAAATTGCGGTGATCGACTATCCGCATAAGGTATCATATTCTGAACACATAGCTGTAGTAGTAAATAGTTACTGCTATTATTTTATTTTCGAATTCAAAGCATTTATATCATATTTAGATCCTATTTGTAGGGTTTTCTGATATGATCAATAGCTAATAATTAATTAGATTAATTATATTTTTTATTATATTTAATATATTTTCAAAAAAAAATTGAAAATAAGACTAGAAATCCTGCACTGAAATCCTTCACCATCGCCTAAGAGTTCCTATGGGGCTATGCAAATCATATCATATATATGCTTTTCAAAACCATATATATGTTTCTCAAATAATTTTTATTATGTCATGTAGAAAACATATTTATTATTAATAACACTCTCCGAAATCTCATCCCTTTATCGAAGAAAAGCAATGTTAACATCCGGTCTCTCTACCGATCGAAGAAATATGCATCGTGCTCGGTTCTTTTCTTAATATATGGTGTAAAAAACTTCCTTACTTGAGATAAACCAAAAGAGATGGTGCAAGGCAAAGACTTGGGAGGAGGAAAGAAGCATGCCTGTCCAATGATCAGCACCTTCTCTGTATCAAAGGGCGTGGAGTGGAGGGCATTATATATAAGATACGGAGGAGGATATATCGACATGCTCTCACGAACCTCCCTCTCCACAAACCTGCACAGATTCTTGGCATAGGGCTTTCGAAGCTCCCTCAGAAATGCCTCCAACCACGTCTCCTCCACCAAAATCTCCTTCAGTTTCACATAGTCCATCCCCTCAACTGCATTGCCCACCGCCCATCACTCGCCACTATTCCCTCAAAGAACCAAGAATTATATGGCAACCTAAGGAATCAACTAAATACCAAAGCCATGTCCAAGCCCTCCAACACCGCTCTCTTAGAACTTCTGGAACACCCCCACCCCCACCACCCCCATCACCATCCATGGCCGCTAGCATACTCTCCATCTTCCTCCTCCACCATCCTGACTTGCGACCACCAGAAGGGAACTAGACCCTCCATGACCCTCCATGAGACCCTCATTCTAATGACCGCCAACCACCTTGACGACGAGCACCGTGCCGATGGTGGCGGTTTCTCATCTAGTGGTGCTGCTTCTCGCTTTGCAGAGCAATTATGGAAGTAGATTGAGAACTATTGCTGAAACAATACTTGCCTTCGGAATCAGAATCAGTGTAACGATAAGTGGGACAATCTCATTCACAATTACAAGAAGGTCCGCAACTACGAGGTTTGCACCATAGCTTCCATCGCGGCAGCACCATCGAAGATCGATCCTCCTATTGGGCCATGGAGCTATATGAACGGAATTCAAAATGCAAGAGCATGTGAAGGGGGCTGGGCAAAGAGGGGATAGCCGGGATGGAGGATGTTGGCGGTGATAGGAAGGGGGCCGGGTAGGAGATAAGAAAGAAGAAAGGAGGGATAGTGGTGGTGCTAGGGGCGGTGGTACCGATAAGAGCGTCAGGGGACATGATCAGAATTGGTGTTTGCCGAGAGAGAAGGAGAGCGGTGGTGCGGCGGCATCGACGGGTACGGAGAAGATATGAGAAAAAGAGAAGGATGGGGATGCGATTAGAATCGGTATTTGTCAAGATAGAAAGAGAGCTATGGTGGAGCGGCACCGATGAGTGTGAAAAAGATATAAAAATAGAAAGAAAGAAGAAAAAAATAAATATTATTTTATAAAATAATAAAAATATAATATATAATAAATAAATAAAATAAAATATTATAAATATTTATTATTAAAAAAATTTAATAATTATAAATCATAATTATTCGTTCCATACAACGTGCGGTCTCCGACTACTTTTATCTAACAGCGACCAGTCAGTTCATCCTAAGAAGCTTAGTTTTATAACACAGCCTACAGCCTTGGGACTAACCTGCGGCCGGTTAATATTAAATTGATCTAGTCCAAGTGCACTTCAGGCTTCAAAACCCAAGTCAGTCAGCCAAAAGGCTAGTCTCGGGAATTTCTTTTTTAAATTTAAAAAAAAAAGGTTACTCTCAGAAGCTATGAGTTAATTTTTGATTCCTCGTGTTCCTCCTGTACCCTCTGGGGCTTTTTGTAAAAGAGGAGTTGCTTTATCTGATCTTTTTGTTCTTATTATTAAAGGTCTCTCATATCGAGAGAAGTGTCAGAGAAACGCTTATCTGAAGAACCATGTCACGCTTACTAAAGTAAACCACTGTTCTCGTTAATAAAGGCCCTCCCTTCAGATAAAGTAATGAGAAAAGACATGTGAAAAAAGCCTCAACTCCTGGGCGCTCGGCTTCTTTTCTGTTACGTATGTTTTGGCTTTCTTGTTTTGGATGTTTTCCAAAAGCGCATGGTCTCTTGGCCTCATATTATTCTTTAAAATAAGCCATAGTCCTCAGATTTATAGACTAAATGATGGGCTTGGTGAGGCATGCCTTCGGTAATATGAGTTATTTTGCTGAGTGGTGGGCAGGTGGTGGTGCTTTGCTTTGATGAGATGCTGGTTATTATCATGCCTCCTGGTACTTGATCCTTTTATGATGGGGCCACTTCATGATCATGATAGCTAGGAACCAGCAGTGGGCTTCCAGCTGATGCCCTGGCAAGTTGCAACGTTGATCGCATAATTCTTGAATCAATGTACTTTGGATAACATGCATTTATACGGGGTGGAACCATATAAAAATACCTTAGGAGACAATATGAAAACTTTGGCAGGATCGGCTTCTCTCGGCTATTTGTTTTCAATCCATAAAAATATAAAAATTTCTTTGCTTTTTGATCCTAGGAAGCATCATTTCATGCACAGCTCAAATATGCAAGAACACGATCTTTCAAGAATTTTGAGCGGAATGTCTATTTTTCCGGTCATAAACATGCACATACATCTTTTTTTTCCCCTTTTTTTTTTTTGATGTGAATGCTAAAAGATATGTACGAAATTGATTTTACCAAACATTTTATTTGGTTGCTGATAATATAATGAAGGCATCGCGTGATTCTGTGTAATTAGAACTATTTTTCTTTTAATGGATAAGATAAACTAAGCGGCTACATATGACCAGTAAAAGAGATGTGCTGCTAGAAATGATACGAATGGAACCATCATCATTATGCAACTATGGAAATTAATATATTTAAAAAATAAAAAAATACTTGAGGATCAAAAAAGAAACTAATATTCTCAAATACAGAACTGCTTGTCATGATTTTCTTTGCTTAGTTTGATGCTTTGATTCTTTGTATATATTTAATTTTTATACTAATTTACTTCAAATTATTATTGTTTTTAATCTTGATAAGTTGTCACTTTGGTTGCCTTTTTTTTATCTATTGGTCATGAGAACATGGTGTTACAAACATTCATACACCGTGAATAAATTGCTATATGGTGCTATTGCAAAGGACATTCAATATCTACCGTACCGTATCCCAATGGTACCCTATCACAAAGATAACGAAATGTTTTAGACATTTAATGTACAAAAGCTTATGTGTACTTATAGTCACGAGAAGAATGAAGACAAAAGAATAGTGAGAACATCATACATTTTATCTTTTTTATAAAAAAAAATATTTTTTATTTTTTATCAAAAAATATCATACACTTGTCTTTTCTTCGGGAAAATATCATGCATTGTCCGCTATAAAAACACAGGTTCTTATGTATTTCTATAATTCAAAATTAATATTTAATTATTTTAATAAATAATTTCAACATGAAAATATTATATCTTTTTATGTTGCATCCATATTCTACCTTCTTCTAAAGATTGCTTTTTAATAATTATTCAAATTTTTTGGGCTGCAGAGGGCTCATTATTTTTTGAGGCATTCATTTTCTGGTGCTGAGCAGTATGGATAAGTATCATTTGTGCGATCAAAGATCTATGAACATGAAAGATTATCATTAAAAAAAATTTTCTGACGATCATCAACTGAATTTAGAAGGAGATCAAGTACTATGAGATTCATCTACTTCTTCTACGTCATATTCGAAAATCACTAACGAATGCATTGCAGCATTAAGTCAATATATATTTTGGAGGGCCTATAGTGCGGGTGTTATCCTTTATGGCTAATACTCTGGGAATTGAAGATGATGCCAGGATGACATTCTAAGAATATTTTTTTTTTAATTTTTTAGATTATTTTTGAACTAGATTAATCTGAATATATATTTATATCAAAAAATAATAATAATTATTACTTAAATTTTTTAATTTATCATTGTCTCGATTCATTGCAATGCATGTATGGCCTTTGCCTGTCAACCATGTGCACACTTCCATACAGCAAAGATTAAATAACTTTTAAAGAAAGACGGGTAAGATCTATTAGAATTCATTGAGATAAAAATTTATGGTGAAAGCGAAACTTAAATGTAGATCACCGCTGCCCAAGTCCTGATAATTTTACCAAATATACGCTTAGCATGCATCATTTACCGACCATGAATCTTAAAGCATGATGTATATAATAATTGATATCATAATAAAATTTATATCTAATATATATATATATTTGATCGATGAGATCAAATTGGTGTTTGATTTCTTTTTAGGCAGAAACATCTTGAAAGACCGTATACACAGCCTACTCGAACAACCATGAAATCCGACCGCAGTCCACCCTTCGAAGTTTACCGTTCCTTAGCCCTCTATAAAATCCTCCTTCCCCTTTTCCCCCCTCCGCAACTCGAAAATTTACGTCACCGCCGCACGCGCTGCCATCATCGAAGAAGAGCACCGCCTCCCCTTTTTACTTCACAGAGAATCGCCCGCACGCCCCACCCTCCCATACGAACCCCAAGATCCGTTCCTTGCCTTCCCCTCCCTTCTCTTCTCCGATCGGCGGCGGCAGAGGAGCCATGGCGACGGCGGCGGTGGCGGCAGCCCTGTGGCAGCCCCAGGAGGAGGGGCTCCGCGAGATCTGCGGCCTCTTGGAGCAGCAAATCTCCCCTAACCCCGATCAGCCCCGGATTTGGCAGCAGCTCCAGCACTACAGCCAGTTTCCCGATTTCAATAACTATCTCGTCTTCATCCTTGCCCATGCCGAGGTCTCCTCCTTGGCTTCTTCTTGGCCTTCTCTCTTTTTTCTTATATGTCTAGTTTATATGGATTTTGTATTGATGGAGACGTTTATTGGTTACTTCTTTGATGCGGGATTTGTTAGGGTTTTCGCCAGTTTTAGTTTCGATTGCTGGTTGTTGTTGTATGGAGTGTTTGGTTGCCCTTTGATGAGTTTGCTTGGATCATGATGTGGTACGAGAGTCTTTCTGATAGTATTCGCGGAAGAAGGTATAGAGGTTTCCGGGTGTCATGTGATGTTTCCTGTTTTCTTGGCCATCCATAAATGGTTTGAGATGATTGGAAAAAAATAATAATAAAGTTGTATATCCCGGTGGGTCATGATTGCTGTTTGATGAGGAAATTATTCGGAAATAGATTTGTAGAATTCTTGTGGTTGAGTTTTCAGATTCCGTGTTGGAATATTATGGGTTTAAGTGAGTATGTGAGTAATTGGTTATGTGGCAAAAACATGGGCTTACCGGCTAGATTCAGAAAAAAGCTTGCTTTTGCCGGTTCACTGGAAAGATTGATATGCGTGAGCATGTTACTGAAACATCTAGTTGTGGTAGTTCTTGTTCAATATAGTTTCAGTTGGTTTAACAGATTTGGTGCCTTAGACCTTAAGGTGTTATTGGTACTCTTGGCTGATTTATTGTTTTTCTCCTGTCTAACACTTATAAAAGATATTAAGAATCTGGAACTAAGATCCATCATGAAAACCAAAAACAGAAAACAACATTTTGATCAACACAGTGAAGAAGGCACATACCATACTCGTTTGTGGTTCTCCTGCTTTTAAAAACACATATTTGATATAGTAGTTTTATTTTATTTTTAAGTACCAAAGTTTTAATTATATTTTTTTCTGATTTTCCTTTTCCCCAAGTTTTTTTATTGTAAATTAAGTTTAAATGAAATCTTGATACTTAAATTTGTTATTTTAATTATTATGTATGCTTAAGTGTGGTTCTAGTGTATTAATGGATAAAATGCATTACACATACTTCTTGTGGCAGACGTGAGGGAAGTCCGTGATAAGTGATCCTTCTACTGGATGAGAATTCATATTTTGATAGTCCTTTGAAAGCTTGCTTTTGTGTTAGTGACTTATTGCTGATGGGTTCATGACTTATTGAAGTAACCGTGCAAGGTTTGTGGCAACGAGAACTGATGTCTCTATTATTATTTCTAATTTTAGAAAACTTAAGTTGGATGTGGAGTATGACTGAAAATGATTGGAGATTAGGGTGTGTCAGGATGTGAAAGTGCTTGTATTTGCAATACATTGCTGACTGGAACTGGAAGGACTTTTATCTTCAATATTGAGCACATGCTTACTGATCAGATTGTAAGTGGTAGATTACAGGAAGAGGGCGGATGATTGTTAATTTGGTCATTTCACTTGCTGCTCTAGGGTTTGATCTTTTTCTTTACCTATTCACTCAAGGCTGAAAGTAGAGTTTGGTTTAGATGGCTTACATGTTGAATATGTGTCAAGTTGATCGAAAATATGTATCTTTTGCACTTTAAAATTTGAGGCATGTTGTAGATCCTATTTTGAGAATTTTATCATTTAACTCATGATTGTGATGGAAGGAAAATGAATCATCCTTGTGTTTTAAAGAGAGGGTGGTGGAGGGATTAGAAGTTCTAGGAGGAACAGGGAATTTTCTAAATTTATGGATGACCTATATATATTGAATAAAGGGTAGCTGCATTTCACAATGGTATATTTGAACTCCTAAGTTAACCAAAATTGAGTGGAGACTGATGGAGAGGCAGATTGGTACAAGAATAATCAATGGAAGACATTTTAAGGAAGTAATGACATGTTAGTTAGGAAAATGTATTCATTTTGTTCCTTTTGAGAGACATTGTTAGTAAGGAGGTGCTACAGTTGTTTCAAGGTAGAAGGTTGGAGATTGATGACAGAATTTATATTCAGAGGGTAGTCAGTTGTTGAATGTCGGGTGACTAATATTTGCTACACTGTTTGCATCTTTCACTTGAATATCAAAACCATTTATTATTCTGGTGGTAGAGAGGTGAAGGTGTTTGGGTCCATCCAAGGTTTAAAGGAACATGTTAAGTACCAATCAGGTAGTCTATGGGTAACATATCAACCTGGTATGGTACACGTAAAGTCCAGGGGCTTGTTATGCCTCACAGCATCACATAGTATGGGTATCATGCTGACTCCAATAGGTCATCATGTGTCGGTACGAGGGCACATCGTACCATATCATATCAGTAAACCACTTATGCAAGTGTAGATATCAAAACTTAAGATATTGGTTTAAAGGCTTGTTCTTGCTTCTTGTCCATTTGAGCCAAATGAGTTGTCAACAATTTCGTCGATTCTAGCAGCAACACAGCAATTTTAATAGGGACAATTAAAAAATATCCCAAAAAGATCCAATTAAATTTAGGAAAATGTTACATAAAACAAAGAAAAATAAAGTAAGATGAAAGTTAAGTTAGACAGCATTCTGTAAGTTTGTTATGTTGTTTGGGACCTTTGGGTGCATTATTGTGGTGGTTTTCCACAATAGCCATTTTAAAAATTTCTAAAAAGTAAAATTTAATCATGCCTAGGGTATAAGATATATATATTTTTTATTTGATTCCAATATATCATATGGTGATAATGTCTATGATCTTTGGATTCTAGATTTGCAAACCCTTGTCCAATAATTATCCAATATTCTAAGTTTCTTTTATATCGATTTATTTCTCTAAAACAAGACTGTACTGAATCTAACCTAGATTTCAGGCTTTGGTCAGTTTTTACTAGTTTTGGTCAGTTTCAGACAAAATTGACTAGTTTTGGTCCATCTCAGCAGTTTCTGCCAGTTTTGGCTGAAGCTGATTTTAAGCTAGCCATGGATTTTTTTTTTTTAAATTTTTTTTATTTTTAGTATTTACAATCAGATAGAAGTTATTTTTTAAATTTATTTAAGTATACAATATCAAATTTCAAAAATTTTCTTTTATTTCTTGGTTTAAAAGAGGGGTAGCTATGAGCATAAACCTTGATGGGCTAAAGCTTCTTAAAACTTCCCCTATCATTGTACTTTACAATGACTACTGAAAACAACTAAATAGAAGACACTATATTTCACAGTAAGGACAACTATTTTTAAATAAAATAAATGTAAATATATAATTGATTATACATACATGCATACATATACATATACATATACATACATATATATATATATATATATATATATATATATATATATATATATATATATATATATATATATATATATATATATATATATATATATATATATATATATATATATATATATATATATATATATATATACATACATATATATATATATATATATAATATATATATATATATATATATGCATACATACATACATATATATATATATATATATATATATATATATATAATATATGCATACATACATATATATGTATATATGCATACATATATATATCTATATGTATATATGCATACATACATATATATATGTATATATGCATACATACACACACACACACACACATATATATATATACACATACATACATATATGTACATGTACATACATATATATGTACATACATATATATGTACATGTACATATATACATATATATGTATGTATCCATACATGTATACATACATACATACATGTATGTATCTATGTATATATACATATATATGTATACATACATATATATATATCTAGATATATATGTATACATATATATATGTATCCATATATGTATACATACATACATGTATGTATACATACATGTATGTATCTATGTATATATACGTATATATGTATACATACATATATATATCTAGATATATATGTATACATACATACATACATATACATATATATATGTATGTATGTATGTATGCATGCATACATACATATATATATATATATATATATATATATATATGCTTAATATATCTTCTCTTGGCTTCTTTGTTTTTCTTTTTTTTTTTTAAATAAATTTTCGAGTTTATCCTGATTTTGATGACACACTGGAATTGAGAGAAGTAAAACTCCACAAGCTCAATAGAACCTGAAATCAGAATCAAGTTTGTAAACCTTGAAATAACTCCCTCCCTGAATTATTTTTATCCTTATGGAACCATCGGTCAAGATATTCTAAAATTCACAATATATAAAGTTAACTTAGGGAAAATGCTAGCTAACATTAATGAAGCGATGAAATAACAAAAAATTACTGCAAATTACCCAAATATATAACAAAATTGGCCACCGAGTTAGTGTCGTTTGAAATTTTGAGGCCTACCCTGGTCCTTATATTGGTTTCTGTAGAAATTGAAATGCTTTTGTTTTGGTTTTGAAGTTTTGAGAAAAACATTAGACCTTGGGTCAATCTGTGACAAGATTTTAAAAGTGGCTTATATGTTGAGAACCTTGTAGCTCTTGTTTTCTTGTTATGCAGATTGAGTAATCTAGGTGGAGCTTAATACGAGAATGGATAGGAGTGAAAGTGAGTCGGATGATATCTGGTTGCATCTGTCTCTATGCGATAATGTATTCATATATGTATACAAAATAAAACATTTGCAAAGAAATAGCAAATATAGATATAGATGGACCAATATCCGGTAGATATTTGAATATCCAATTTTGTTTGCAATATGTTTAGTTTTATCTAGCTCTTATAAACTCCAAAGGAAAGTTCATGACATCAATGTTATCAAGCTATAGTTATGACATCATTAACGTATCTACATTATTAAAAGACATGTTGTTGTCTTGCTTGAAACCCGTATCCAATCCCCCATTAGCTTGAACCTGCCTTACTTGCATGTGACTACACAAGAGTAGCCATCTATGTGGTCACACAATGCTAAAAAGGCTATATATGAGGTAACCAACATAAGTTGGTGGTATATGCAGTCACAGTTCTAATCTTACTGCATATGTGTCCGCAAAGTGCAAGGAAAATTGTCAGTTTGTTGGGGCGTGCGGTGCGGTCAGTCAGGGGTATGTGGTGCAGTCAGTCAGGGGTATGCGGTGCATATAGTATCTACATATAAGAAGGGTATGTTGTGACTGGATATTGTATCTACATGTAAGGAGGGTATGTGGTTCTGTCAGGGGATCATATCCATATATGCTACCAGCCTGATGCGCATGTGGCCTTATGCACTGCATTTCAGAACAGTGAGTGTCATTATCCATGTGTCTTTTATTTAATTTACTTTTCAGGCAGTGATAGATTTGGTGATATATTTGATTTTGCATGTTGCATCATTAACAATCAATATGTTAATCCAAAATATGTAACTTAGTAAAACTGTTAGGATACATTCAACAAGTCAGCTGATTAAGTGGATGCAATTATATGGTTGTTCCTTTTTTATATCACAAATCGTTTGTTCTAGAAAAAAATAATATAAGGAAATTGGGTGGCTTATATACTTAACTTTTTATCAGTTAACAAAACTTGAAGTGGGATAATGTTGTATCCATAAAATTTAATATCTATATATATCTGCATTGATATTTATATTATCACTATCCAATTTATATCTAAAGCCATTTAAACAAATGTTGCTCCAAATTTAGCATTAAATCAATACCTCTATCTATATATGTGTTATTATTTGCCAAATAAAAATAGATATGGATATGCATACACTGATATGTGGTCCGGAACTGAGCTGTTTTCATCCTAAGAATGGAGATGGGGAGTCAAAGGCATTTTTCTGCTAAAATCTCTGTCTTCATGATCCCTGTGATTATGTGCTTGCTTCGTAAAGGTTTTCAATCAGTCTGCTTCAGCTGGGGCTCAATCATTTATTAACAATTTTATGAGTTCACTATGTAAACTGTGATAATATTAGATGATAGTGACTGTAGAACCATTTGATATAATTTGTTTTTTTTTTTTTAAATGTGAATTAGAGGAGTGGGTTCTTGGTGCTCTCTGCCACATTAGGATTCCTGGAGGATTTTGGTGTAGATTTGTCATGGTTCTAGTTTTTCCCCCAAGAATGTCAATGCACTGTTGACTGAGTGGAGCAGGCCATATATCAACAAAAGAAATTGTTTGTATTGGATGATTTCTTCAACTAGTTTGGTGGGAGGTTGGAGGTTGAGAGTGGATTCATTATTGAAATCCACTTATGGCAGCGGAAGTTTTTAAGGCTTGTTGTTTCATGCATAGGTTGCTATTGAGGGAATGGATGTGTATGCAAAACCAGGGGATGATTGGTCATGTTTGCTTTTTCTACTCCCTTGTGGGTTGGGTGGCCGTTGGGTCTTGACCTTATTATGGTTATGTATTTCTATGTGTCTTTTGAAGGGACTTTCTGGTTCATGTGTTTCCACAAATGGGAAGCATTTAAATTGATATTTGCAATTTGTTTTTGTTGTCAATTAGTTACGTTATTTCAAAATAAGATACGGGATTACTTGATCTTATGTTATTACGAGATTATATATATATATATATATATATATATATTCTTTTTACAATTCTCATTCAGAATGCTTTTGTCTATTTCTTATTCCTTTACCTCTTCTAAGTGTTTTGGGCATGAGATTCATTATTGGTAAACTAGTATCTATTTTGAGCTTGCCGTGTTAAAAGATATTGCTGACCGATGATTGTCTTCCATTTTTCAAACAAAACAGGGTAAATCAGTTGAAATACGACAGGCTGCTGGATTACTATTGAAAAACAATCTCAGGGCGACTTTCAGTTCCTTGTCTCCTTCACACCAGCAATATATTAAGTCGGAGTTGTTGCCATGTTTAGGGGCAACAGATAGGACCATCAGATCCACAGTTGGTACTGTTATTAGTGTTCTTATTCAAGTAGGGCGAGTTGTTGGCTGGCCAGAGCTGTTGCAAGCTCTTGTTCATTGCTTGGACAGTAATGACACAAATCATATGGAAGGTGCCATGGATGCCATATACAAGGTAGATTCTTTCCATCAGATCCATAGTTTGTGCTTCCTTTTTTTTAAAAAAAAATTATTAAGCAAAATCTTTTATTAGTACCAGATCCGTACTTATTAAGAAAAATCTTATATCAGTAATGCTATAGCTCTTTTTACTAATTTACATCCCCCCAACTAACCCAAAAAGAAAAGAAAAGAAAAGAAAAGAAAAGAAAAGAAACTTAACTAAGAACCCACAACTTCAAATCAAAGACTTGTTCTTTTTGAATTATCTCAGAATGGTGTGATTCCAAGGAACTATGCAGACAGCTAAATTTTGACACATTTGTGCAAATATATGTACTACAGCACAACCTCCTGTAGTTGTAATTGATACTAATTTCTGAATGCCTGTCTAAAAGAATATTTGAAGTTATTATGCAAGATAAAATGCATTAACTATTAGCTGGTATGGAATGGCTGGGCATGCAACTCATGATGGATCAGTGGTGAACTCAGCTCTGCAGTGTCAAAAGCCCTTCCATGGTATGAAGACAAGTCCTATTTGCAACACCCTGTTAGTTCTCAAGATAGCTTATTATCCATTGATTCCTACTTTTGACTGTAACATTGGAAATGTTGTGATGATTATCTATTGAACCTTAGAGTTTGAATGCAAAGACCATCACTTTATGAAAATCATTGATAAGATTGACATGATTTAAGACCTACTTATTGTTTAAGTTGGATAATTAAAGCATCCTTTTGTATTTTTTTGGGGATTGAGGTTATTTTTTCCTTTTTTCCTGCAGTCAAAGCAATGATCAAGTTGTTTATAATGCTATAGAAAAGGAGATGCACAAAAAAGGATATTCATACAAAGAAAAAAGCTAGCAGGGTTTTATTTGGGGGGAAGGGGAGAATACCATTGGAAACTCCCAACTTATGTAACCTGGAACTTGGGTATCTTCAGCCCACACTGTACACGTGGGTGTCAGTGTTACATCGGTACAATTTTGTAAGAAGAAATTCAAAATTCTTAGAAATTGGAATGATCGAACACTTAAACATGCACTGGCGCCTATCGCCGATGTTGTTCGTTAACGAAGTTTCGTACCTACAGAAGACTAATCCCTTAATTCTTATCAATCTTCAAAAGCTACTCTGTCATGATTGCAGTTTTCTAGCTAAACCTCCTTGTACAACTATATCTGTAGAGAACAATGTAAAACAGGTCATAATGAGGACAAATGCCCATAAAAGTGATTATCTGAAATATCTGAAAAGTTCTATTTTAGAGACAATGGCTATTATTTTTCTCTTTAATCTGCAATGTCAGATTTGTGAGGACATTCCAGAAGAGCTTGATGTTGATGTTCCTGGATTATCTGAACGGCCGATCAACATTTTAATTCCAAGATTATTACAGGTGATTTGAGTATCTGAAAATTTAATTGTTTGATAGCTAAAATGCCCTCTGTAGTCTCTGTTAATAGAAACCTATAATTTGAGGTTAGAGATTGAATAATCGTTTTTCGTTTGTTCAGCTTTTCCAATCTCCACATGCTGCACTCAGAAAGCTATCACTGGATTCTCTTAATCAGTTTATTGTAGTGATGCCCACGGTAAGTGAATCCAACATCTTGTTTTCAGTATTAGCAAAATCAATGCTTATCTTTGACACTTAATGTGAATCATTGCGCAGGCCTTGTTTATGTCCATGGACCAATACCTTCAGGGGTTGTTTGCTCTTGCTCATGATTCTTCTGCAGATGTTCGGAAATTGGTCTGTAATTTTTGAAGCCCTATACTTTGTGAAAATTCCATCTCTTTGATATGCCATAATTTTTCATCTCCAAATTTTAAATACTTATTGGTATTAGAAATCCTTGAAAACTAGTGATGATTATGGGGCTGCCATAATCATTTTCATGCAGGTTGGATGACCAGCACTTGTGCTTCTATAACTGAAATTCATGCTTGTTCTGGTGTTTAGTATTTAACATTTGGTTGCCTTTCTCATCAAAATTCTTCTGTCATTATTTAGAAATGCTTTGTATCTTTAACTTTGTGATGTTCTTTACCTTTTTTCTTTTTTGGTGATGCATAGGTTTGTGCTGCATTTGTTCAGTTAATTGAAGTCCGACCATCATTCTTGGAGGTAGGTTCAATGGATCCATTTGTTCTCCAATTCTCTGCTGTTGTTCTACTTTTATTTAGTTTTTTAAGTTCATAATGCTCACTTTGCATTTTGCTAGTTGTGCTACATTTTTGCGTGTTTATTTGTACATTATCATACCTGCTCCTGCTTTATAATGTTTGACGATCGGGCTCAGATATCCTGATTGAGATCCACAATAAGTTGCACAGGACCATCCTGAAATTTCTTTTCTTCTTTAATTGACATTTGATCTTTATACTGCAGCCACATTTGAGAAATGTGATTGAATACATCTTGCAAGCTAACAAGGATCCTGATGATGAGGTTGCTCTGGAGGCTTGTGAATTTTGGTAAATCCTTTGCCAATATCATGCTATGATTATAAGCTGACAAAATACATACGTGATTGATTAGCAGTCTGATATTTGTAGTTTTCATGGTCATATATTAGTTAAATACAAGCTTTTATATTAGTTAAATACAAACTTTTATATTAGTTTCATACAAACTTTGTTTTATCTGAGTTGCTTGGTATGATTTTTGGTAATCATGAGATGCTTGTTGCATGGTGAAAGCTTAACAAAATGAGGCATGTTTTGTGATGTCAGCAAAGTTCAATTATGGTTATCTGATATTTAAAATGAACTTTTTGGATGCTCATTTTGAAGTGAGAAAAAGGGGCTCTTGAAGAAAATCTATTACATTAATTTAGTATAATAGAATAATTAAAATTATTGTGGTAAAAGGCCATTGTACCTTAAACCAAGGTCCTTAAATATGTATTCAATTGATTCTCATTCCACCATGTTTACTAATATTTTAAGGGGCAAAACAATACTTACAAATATGAATCAGATCGTTATTCCCTTGATTTTTGTCATGAATATGAATCAGATCATTATTCCCTTGATTTTTGTTATGACATTTTCTGATACACACACACACACATATATATACACACATATACATACATACATACATACATACATACATACATATATGCATGCATACATACATACATATGTGTATATATGTATGTATGTATGTATGCATGCATATATGTATGTATGTATGTATGTATATATACACATACATACATGCATACATACATACATGCATACATACATACATACATACATACATACATACACACACACACACACACACACATACATATATACATACATACATACATATATGCATACATACATACACACACACACACACACATATATATATATACACACACACACATACATATATAAATGTATGTATGTATGCATATATGTATGTATGTATGCATATATGCATACATACATACATTTATATATGTATGTATGTGTGTGTGTATATATATATATGTGTGTGTGTGTGTGTGTATGTATGTATGCATATATGTATGTATGTATGTATATATGTATGTATGTGTGTGTGTGTGTGTGTGTGTGTGTGTGTGTGTGTATGTATGTATGTTGGGGGCTGTCAATTTGCCGATCGACTCACCAACTTACAGCTGACCAAGCCGATTGTTGATTGATTGGTTGAAGGATGATAATTAACATCCAATCAATCATCACCATAGAGAAGGCTCGTTGAAGGATCAACACTCGCCGATCCATTAATTGTCAGGTCGATACATTGACGGGAGCACCGACACATGGCCATCCAATGAATAATCCGCCTGACAAACGATGATTGGATTGCTTCTTCCGACTGACTAACCATCGGTCGGTAATCAATAAGGCGACAGTCAGCTTCAGGTTCTCCACACGGCAGGCAATCAATTGGCTTCAAGCCTTTCGACCGATCGATGATCGGTCGATGTGAAATCAACTGATTGACCGACGGAAGCTCTCCAAACAACTCATCTGGCTCACGATCGGCCCTATGAAACCATCCCTAAGAAGAGGGGGCAACGACGATTAGTGGGTGATTTTAACTACCTACCCACGATCGCACTACACTGAAAAAAGAGGAACCCACGTGCTAAGCGGTTATCATCCTGATACCTATAAAAGGGAGGTAAACTGGCTAGTTTGGGGGGGGACAAAAAAAAAAGATACTCTTAGGGCAAACTCTGTTACTTTGCTCTCAGTTTCCTGTTTGATCAATCTATCCTACTAACTTAAGCATCGGAGGATCCTCGTCGGAGCCAACTCCGGTCTGTGTGAACTTGTTCTTGTAGGTTTTCCGACGTTCAACTACAGGTGCAGGTGGATTGACCGTAACAGATTGGCGCGCTAGGTAGGGGATCGAGACAGCGAATCGATAATCAATCCCACAAATGGCAATAACGCGTGCTTGCAACTTAGCTCCGCCGGCCAATCATTCCGACGAGAGACACTTCCCCCTCTGCCGCCAACAATGGCAGAACCTAGCTCCTCGCGTCTGATGGTCACGTCGGATGCATAGGCCCAGCAATTTGTTGCGTTGACACAATAAGTTCGGATATTGACGGAGGCTGTGCACAGCCTCCAGCAGCAATCGCACGTGGCGGTGGAGGATCCAGTGATGCAGGCTGTACCATCCAAATACAACTGCCGCGTGCTGAGGCATTCGATCTCCCCTTCACCGGACCGACCATCTCGACGCTCACGTCGGGTGGAAGCCCCCTCTCCTTGTCGCTCGCAAGAAACCACTCGTCGATCACAACGGTCAGTTTTCCCATTTTCTCGTCGGAGTCAACACAAGGGGAAATGGCCACGAGACTCGATAACTTCCCTCTCCTCCAGTTCTTCGGGAGGATCGATGCCGAGGACGTCTCGCCAGCGACGGTTCAATGACTACGAGCGAAAGATCAAGAAAATTGATCGTCGACTGGCCCAGATCTAGGAGGATGCGTAGGAGGGTCCTTTAATGGTCTTCGCATCCATGCAGCTCCTTTCTCCTCACGCATCTTGAATGAGCTAATCCCATCACGATTCAAGATGCCTTAGTTGGAGTCGTATGATGGTTCCACCGACCCAATCGATTATCTCGAGAGCTATAAGGCTCTTATGATGATTCAGGGGGTGAATGACGCCCTCATGTGTATCGGCTTTCTGGCCATCCTTTGGAAAGCTGCTCTTGCCCGGTACTCTGGGCTTCAATCGGGAAGTGTCGACTCTTTTGGATAGCTTTTGAAGACTCCTTCGTGGCTCACTTCAGCACCAGCAGAAGGATGCCACGAACTTTAGACAGCCTCTTCTCGATCAAGCAAGACGAGGGAGAGACTCTTCGGGCTTTCGTGGCACGCTTCAATGCTGCCATGCTTGAGGTCCGAAACCTCAACGAAGATGTGGCCATTTTGGCCATGAAGCAGGATTTGCGGGGTTCTCGATTCACCTACTTGCGAGATAAGAACCACCCGTGGACTTATGCTCAACTCTTGGAGCATGCAGATAAATATATTCGCGCAGAAGAAGGCGCTGCTGACCGGCGCCAACCGAATGAAAAAGGTCAGAAGAAGAAACAAACGACGCTTTGGCCGGACCAAACTGACCTATTTTGAGCAAGGAAGCAATGTCCTCCCAACTAAACTCAGTGCCGACCAATATGAAGAGTCGGTACGATACTTATACTCCTCTCCACTCCACGGGCACAGATCTTGATGGAGATCAAAGGGGAGGAATACATTTGCCGACCCCCGCCGATGAAGAATCGAAGCATGGACAAAATGAAGTACTGTCGATTTCATCACGACTACGGCCATAATATTGAACGGTGCTTCCAGCTGAAGGATGAGATCGAGGCTCTCATTTGGTGGGGATATTTTGTCAAGTTCAGGCTCGATTGCTCGACTCAGCCACATGTCGATTAACCACCATCGTCGGAAAAAATTCATTAAAACCGACCGACGCTGGGGTGATCAACATGATCTCCTGGCGACTAAGGACCGGGAGGCAACATCCGAAGAAGAATCGGCTAAGAAGCGACGGTTCAACGAACTTATTTTTTTTTTGGATGACGATGTAAGCAAAATTCAGACTCCCCATGATGATGCTGTCATCGTCTCGGCGACGATAGCAAACTATGATGTAAAAAGAATTCTCGTTGATAATGGAAGCTCAACCAATGTTTTATTTTACTCGATTTTCTCCTAAATGAAATTATCGACAGAACGACTCTAAAGAGTTCCCATCCTCTTGGTCGAATTTACAGGAGATGCTGTCAACGTTGAGGGAGAGATTGATCTTCCATTAACTGTGGGGATAGAGCCTCAACAAAGCACGTCTTGACTTTTATGATCGTTAGAGTCCTGTCGGCATACAATGCCATACTTGGAAGATCGAGACTTGACACTCTTAAGGTGTTAGTGTGGACGTATCACTTGTTGGTCCGATTCCTTACTAAAACTGGAGTCGAAGAGATGCGAGGTGACCAGCAAGTTGCCTGACGTTGTCTCATAATTTACTACAAATGAAAATAAGTCGGAAGACTTTCTACCGCTCAAAAGACTTGATCAGTGGGAGGATGAAAAGCGGGGTGAATCGGTCGAATGGTTGGTCTCGATCCCATTGAAAGAGAACAATTCGACTAAAGTTATTCAAATCAGGTCGCAGCTTCAAACGATGGAGCGCGAGCTGCTGATCCGGTTGCTAAGAGCCAATGTTGATGTATTCACTTGGTCGGCAACTGACATGTCGGGCATATCTCTAGAAATAATCATTCACCGACTAAACGTCAATCCGAATGTCAAGCTGGAGAGGTGGAAGAAGTGATCATTCGCTATCGAGCGATAGAAGGTCATTGACGAAGAGGTGGACAAACTCATCGCGGCATGCTTCATCAGAGAGACCCATTATTTCGATTGGCTTGCGAATATCATGATGGTAAAAAAAGCTAACGGAAAATGGTGCATATACATCGACTATACCAATTTGAATGAGGCATGCTTGAAGGATAGTTTTCCTTTCTCGAAAATCGATTAGCTAGTCGATGCAACATCAGGGCATCAACTTTTGAGTTTTATGGATGCTTTCGTAGGCTACAATTAGATCCGAATGACACCCGAAGACGAAGAACATACCGCCTTCATCATTGATAAAGGAATTTATTGCTACAAAATCATGTCATTTGGACTAAAAAATGTGGGAGCAACCTACCAATGGTTGGTGAACAAGGTCTTCAAGCTATAGATTGGGCGGAATATGGAAGTGTACGTCGACGATATGTTGATAAAAAGCACTCAAAGTCAGGATCATGTTCGAGACTTAGAAGAGGCTTTCGATACACTCTGACGACATCGGGTGAAGTTAAATCTAACCAAATGCGCCTTCGGAGTGATGGTCGGGAAGTCCTTTGGTTTTCTTGTTTCACATTGAGGAATCGAGGTAAATCTCGAAAAGATAAAAACAATTGTCGATATGAAACATCCAACATCGAAGGAGGTGCAACAACTCAATGGAAGAGTCGCCGTACTCAGTTGATTCATCTCCAAGTCTGTTGAGAGATGTCTTCCGTTCTTCAAGACTCTATGGCAGACTAAAGATTTATCATGGACCAACGAGTGCTGACGATCCTTCGAAGAACTGAAGAAATACCTGATGACTCCGTTGCTCCTAAAGCCGATGGAAGAAGAACTTCTATACCTATATCTGGCCACATCCAACGAAGCTGTTAGTTCGGTTTTGCTGAGAGAAGATGAAAGTTGGGTACAACACCCCATCTACTATGCAAGGACTTCATAATGCCTAAACTTGGCATTCAAAGGTCGAGAAGATGATCTATATCCTGATCATTTCGACGTAATGGCTTCGGCCCTACTTTCAAGCCCACAGTACATGTTTAAACCGACCAGCCTCTGAAATCGATCCTATATCGATCGGATACTTCGGGCTGAATGGCGAAATGGGCAATAAAGCTCCGCGAATTCGACATCCAATATCGCCCTCATCCATCGATGAAGGCTCAGATTCTGGCTGATTTCATTGTCGAGTGTACAATCTTAGACGACAAGCTCGATCGAAAAGCGACTTGCAAGTCGGCAGAAAACACCCTTGAAATCGATCATAAGTCGGCTTGGGTGTTACATGTCGACGGGCATCAAATACCCTTGGAAGCGGTGTTGAACTCATCTTGGCCAATGCCAATGGAATAATCACTGAGTATGCCTTCCAATTTAACTTCAAAGCTTCGAATAATCAAGTCGAATACGAAGCTCTTCTTGCTGACTTGAAAATTGCCAAGGAGCTCAGTATTGATGAGTTGAAGACATTCACCGAATCTCAACTCATCGCGAGACAAGTCAAAGGTGACTTCGAAGCTTGCGATCCGATGATGCAAAAGTATTTGGAGAAAATAAAGGACCAAACTTCCATCTTCAAGTACTTTGACATTTCGTACATCCCCAGAGCAGAGAATGCTCAGGCCGATGCACTTTCCTGACTCGTTGTCACTACCCCCAACGAATTTGGCTGAACATACATCGAGTATCTCGATGTGCCAAGTATCGAAAGAGTGGAAGAAGTATTGCAGATCAATGACGAGCCGAGCTGGATGGATTCGATTGTTAGGTACCTGACCTAAGGAACCCTACCCGACAATCCACCGGAAGCAAAGCACTTAAGATGGACAGCATCGCAATACATCATGATGGACGGACGAGTCTACAAGCGATCTTTCTTCCTTTCGCTTTTGAAGTGCCTGAGACCTACTGATGCCGACTACGCGCTTCGAGAAATCAATGAGGGAATTTGTGGGAACCATTTGGGGGGCAAGTTCCTTGCTTATAAGATCCTTCGGCAAGGATATTATTGGCCAACAATGAGGAAGGATGCAGCCGAGTTCATCCGAAGATGCGAGCCATGCCAAAGATATGCCAACATCCAACATCAATCGGCGATGCAACTGACATCAATTATAGCTTCATGGCCATTTGCACAGTGGGGGATCGACATACTTAGCCCTTTTCTCCCGGCATCCTTACAAAGAAAATTTTTGGTCATCGTTGTTGACTATTTTACAAAATGAGTGGAGGCCGGATCTTTGGAGTAGATTACGGAAAGTAAGATGGAAGATTTCATTTGAAAATCTATCTACAGATTCGGACTTCCACATACTATCATAATCGACAATGGCCGATAGTTTGACAATCAGAACTTCAAAGACTTTTGTGCGATATATCATATCGTACACAAGCTGACATCTGTCGGCTATCCACAGTCGAACGGAGAAGCGGAGGTCACGAACCGAACGATTCTACATAGCCTGAAAACCCGGCTCAACGAGGCTAAAGGCCTTTGGATAGAAGAACTACCTTCGGTGTTATGGGTCCTATTGAACAACCTCCCGAGTTCCGACGGGTGAATCTTTCTTTAACCGTGCCTACGGAACAGTGGCAGTAATATCCGTCAAAGTCGGACTACCATCAATGAGGGTTGAGAAATATGACGAGTCAAATAACTCGGATCGCCAAAGAGCGGGCTTGGATATATTATCCGAAGTGCGGCAATAAGCTCAACTCAGGATGGTCGCTTATCGATAGCGAGTCGCAAGGTACCACAATAGAAGGGTCAAGCTGAAGGAAATCCATCCGGAAGACTTAGTCCTGCGGAAGGCCGAAGTATCTAAACCATTGGACCAAAGAAAGCTCTCTCCAAATTGGGAAGGATTCTATCGGATAATGGAGACCCTTCGACCTGAAGCGTACCAATTCGAAACACTCGATGGAGTGAAAATTTTTCGAACATGCAATGCTGACAATCTTAAAGTGTATTATTAATAAAATCAGCTCCATGTACTTTTAATAGATGCAAAGAATAAAATTTTCGCAAAGGTTTCTTCAAAGAAGACCAAGGTATCCTCTCCATATACAACGATCGATTGATCGATGGGTCAGCCGGTCGAAAACTGAATAAACTAGTCGGATGAGAACCGGTGCAATTTCAAAATTAATGGATGAAAATCGATCGATCAACTATTGGCTAAACATTATAATCGACCGACAGTCGGCATGATTCAACAATTGATTGATAGACGATGATCATCAGTCGGTATTTCTTTCGGCAATGACTATCGATCGGCACATCTAAAACAATTGATGCAGTTGGTCGGAAATAATTCGGTCTCTCACGACATAACAACCAATCGGCCGAAAAAAGACTATCTTCTACAACTCAAATAGTTGACTGATCGACCAACAGGTAATACCAACGCATAACTTTCTTATGAAATAATAAAGGAAGAAAAGCGTCAAGCTACTGGTTGTGAGCTAGTTGGTTTGCCTTGACAAGTAAAGAACATGACCCTTATCGATTTGGCCATGGCCGAATCGAGGGACGATTGGCTTGCACCTGATTGTCATGCACTTCAGCAAATTGTTCAAGTATTGGTTGGTAAAAAATCGACTAAAAGTCGGTTAGAAACCGATCCTTGTTCGGCTTACACCCGATCATCAAGCACTTCAATGATTTGGTTAAGTACAAGTTGGTAAAAAATCAACTAAAAGTCGGTTCGAAACTGACCCAGGGTTGGCTTGCCCCCGACCTATGAATGTCTCAACAAACGACTAAGTATTGGTTTGTTAGAAAACTGACTTTAAGTCGGTTAAAAAACTAGTTGATAGTTGGTTACATAAAATCGACAAAGGATCGGTTAACGATCGATTAGTCAAAGTCTTTACAGACGAACTTCGTTCATCAAGACTAAGTCAGGAAGACGACTCAATTCGTTCGACGAAGTTAGATCAGAAGACGAACCTTTATTCATCCAATGACACTAAGTTAATGGATGAATGTCATTCAGCAAAGATGAATCGGAAGCTGACGGATGATGTTAGATTCGATTACTGGATGACAGACAGTTATAATGGACGACAGATTGGCGTGAAAGAAAACAAATACAAACAAAACTTTTCTTTCATTACTGTGAAAAGAAAGTTACAAAATGGACTTTTAGTCCTTACAAAAGTTTGGACTTTGGTCTTAAAAAGAAGCAAAAGTACAAGTTTACTTGTCGATCGGCTGCTTTGAAGGTTGGTCGGAGGCGGCTTCGACTTCGATCGTCGGTGCAATATCAGTCAGCGAAATGGCTTCGGTCTGGACAACTCCTTGGCTTTTCGATGGAACTTCAGCAGCCAACTGAAGAGCTGTATCCGTCGACGCTGACGGAACCAAAGCACCTTCCTTCGAGGCTGCAGGAGCTACTGGAGGAGCCGACTCAGTTGGAGCAGAAGCAGCAGCGGGAGCGCCGTTATTCGTCGGGCCACTAGGTGATCCGTCGTTGCCTCCTTCCTCTTCTTCGGCATCTTGGACAACGATGCTGCTGAGATCAAGGTCCGGATAGAGATGTTTAACGGCGTCCCGACCATCACCAAACCCGATCCAATAGGAAGCTTCACTCCCTTGAAGAATCAAAGTCTTCAGGTCGGTCGGTCTTAAATTCCTCGATGCCCAGCTCTTTTGCCCGATCGAGATTTTGCTATAGAACCTGGATCTCCGTCTTGGCTTAAGATGCCTCTCCATCGGCAGATTGTCATTTTCGACACCAGTCCTCTGCCTTCTTAGTCTAGTTGTTGCGGTCCTTCTTCAGCTTATTCACCGCATGTTTCTTCTTCTTAACGCGACTCTCCTGTGCCTTCACTTCCTCCTGAGTCAACTTAAGGTCGGATCGAACCGACTCGAGTTCGGATCTTATCGACCCAAGCTCGATTCTGAGGCGGGAGACTTCATCGGACAAGTCATTCTCCCAAGCAGTGGCTTCCTTCTCCAGCTGCTCCAACCAACGAATAGTTGAATCTCGTTTGGCATTTGTAGTCGATATTGTGTCGGACCACACACGCCGAAAATTGGCCATTTTACGACAGACTGACTCAAGTTCGGCCATGTCATGAGCCCACTGTTCAAAGAAAATAAACCAAGTTAGTCAAAAAAAAAAGAAAAGAAGCAAATTACTAGCTTACCTTAGTAAAGGTCCGGTAGAATGACCCAAATAATTCGGCCAATGTCCGAGTCCTCCTTGACTCTCAGTCAGCCGGGAGAAGAATGGCGTGAACCAAGCTCCTCGCCAGTTGTAGGTCAGAAAGAGCCGATCCACCATCTGGGACCCGAATATCAACTCGTTCGGAGTCCGTATATTCGTGGTTGGAAGCATCACTCCCAGCTGGCATAGAAGGGACTGGTGCCTTCCCTTTCTCTTAGACGGACGACTGTTTGGGAGGCATCGACATCCACTCGAACGTGGATGGAGACAACGAGCACCCTCAACGAACTGGAGCCAATTGTGGAACGGGTGCAGGAATTGCCGGCTGAGCTCCCGACACAGGAGTTGCAGTCGGAGCATCAATTATAACAACATCTTCCTTTGATCGTGTGTTGGCTGGAGGGGCTTCGGCAAATGTAACTGTCATCGGAGCGACGAGGGCAACGATAGGTGCGCCGACGATTTCGGAAGGTGCTACCGATGGAACATTGGTAGAACTGGGGGCAACCGAAGGACCTGCTGCCCGACCTTTCTTTGGCGCACGCGATGAACCAGCACCGGACGCTATCCTCTTTCGAGTGGCAAATTGACGAACTTCGTCTGCAAAAATTCTAAGAGGACGTATCCCTACAAAGTAGAACAACACATCCAGTTAAGTATCAGAAACTGACCGGATGGAAGGACATGCAAGATTATGGACACCACATGTACCTACGGATGGCGCCAGACCAAGTCCGGCTTCATACAGAGCCTCTTCGGTGTTCAATTCTTTTTGCGGAAGAACTTTCATATCTTTCAGCCGAAGGAAGTCCTCTCGATCGGCTGGATCCATCTGATTATTCTCGTTCAGACGGATGTTTGGCTCACCCCACACCGATGGAAAGCCCCAGGAAGTGGGAGATGACACAAAAAGGAATTGGGTCTTCCAGTCGTGGATGGACGATGGAAGATCGGTGATAAAATAAAGGCCCCTCCTCGGGGCAAAGTACCACCATTTGTCGGCTTTTGGATGGGTCGAAGGGCAAACAAGGCTCTAAATAGGGAAAGCCGAGGGTTCGTCAGAATTAACCGATACAACAGGCAAAGGTAATTAGGAGCAGAATGGAATTCGGCGCCAATTGGGCCGGACATTCGATAGTAATCGAAGACATTTCGAAGGAAATCCAGAATAGGAAACCTAAGGCTGACCTAAGGTTCTCCAAGTAAAAGGCAACAAAACTTGATGGAGATGAGACCATCCGATCGTCAAGGCCAGGAGTCAAAAGCCGAAAGTCCTCTGGGATCTGGTATTGACCATGAAGTTGCTCCACAACCGACATCGTCAGCGTGGATGCTTCAGCCGGCGGACCCAATGATGAACCACCACGGGTACTGGCCATATATGCAACTCGACAGAATAAAGAGAAAAGAAAGAAAGATATCAGAAGGAAGGTTCGAACCTCGAACCTGAAAGCTAAAAGATAAAGGAATAAACAAATTGCTCAAAGGCTACTTCCGTTGAAAGTGATAGAAGAAAAGCTGTCGGGAGGGGGGGTTCCAGTATATATAGGACCCACTGATAGTCGTGATGTGCGGAGGCCTCACCAGATGCTGACACGTGTCAGTCGAAGACCGGCCAAGCATCAAATCCCTCGGGTCCCACGATCGCACTACTATTAATGGTGATCGTTGTGATCCCCGAAGCGTCGGACAGCAACCTTATTGAATGTCGTGGCAATCATTAATGGCGGACGGCGGAACGAAGCTCGAAGCAATGCCACGTGTTGACTTCCTGCGTTCGGTGCATCAAGCCGAAGTATAAAATCATTACACCAAACTTGAGAGCGGGGGGCAACTATTGGGGGCTTTCAATTTGCTGATCGACTCACCAACTTACAACTGACCAAGCCGATTGTTGATTGATTGGTTGACGGATGATAATTAACATCCGATCGATCATCGCCATAGAGAAGGCTCGTCGAAGGATCAACACTCGCCGATCGATCAATTATCCGGTTGATACATTGACGGGAGCACCGATACATGGCCATCCAATGGATAATCGGCCTGACAAACGACGATCGGATTGCTTTTTTCGATCGACTAACCATCGATTGGGAATTACTAAGGCGACAGTCGGTTTCAGGTTCTCCACACGGCAGGCAATCGATCGGCTTCAAGCCTTTCGACGATCGATGATCGGTCGGTGCCAAATCAGCTGATTGACCGATGGAAGCTCTCCAAACAACTCATCTGGCTCATGATCGGCCCTACGAAATCACTCCTAAGAAGAGGGGGCAACGACGATTAGTGGGTGGTTCAACTACCTACCCACGATCGCACTACACCGGAAAAAGAGGACTTACGTGCTAAGCGGTTATCACCCCGACACCTATAAAAGGGAGGTAAGCTGGCTAGTTGGGGGGGGGGCGACAAAAAAAAGAAGATACTCTTAGGGCAAACTCTGCTACTTTGCTCTCAATTTTCTGTTCGACCAGTCTATCCTACTAACTTGAGCATCGGAAGATCCCCATCGGAGCCAACTCCAGTCTGTATGGACTTTCTCTTGCAGGTTTTCCGGCGTTCAACTACAGGCACAGGAGATTGGCCGCAACAATATATATATATGCTTGCCATGCCGGGCAAGGGTTTTATGCTTGCCGTGCCGGCACGGCCCATTTATGGGATGGACCGAGCTTGGCATGACCCACTATAGTACCAGGCCCATTGGGTTTGGGCCGGGCTGGGCCAGGCACGGCCCGATGCTCATGTCTATAGCCTATGCATTAAGTGATCCAAAAATATATCTAATTCAATTTTATTTAGGCTGTCCAAATTTTGACTACTTGATGCATAGGCTAGGGGTCTTCAAATCATATGATTTTTGCTGTGCAAGCAGTTTTGAGGTAGTAGATCACATCCAACGGCTTGGATAATTGATGTAGAACCTTCGTTATAGAGTTTTGACCTAACCAGATCTGGGTCCAAATTCGGTTGAATGTATTCTAGTCTCTCTCTCTCTCTCTATATATATATATATATATATATATATATATATATATATATATATATAGTTTTTGATTATTTTGCAAGATTCTGCACCTCTCTTTAGATTATTTGTTTTGGGATACATTGATACATCTTGTGCATATGTTTTTGTTCTTTAGTTTTAATATTTGTTTAAAATCATTGGCAGTGCACTTTTTAACTTCTGGGAGCTGCAAACATGTTAATGAAAATATAGTGCCATGGATTCATCAGCATTCTATGATTTAATTGTAGGATTTACACAAGAGACCAAATTGTGTTCATAAACATTGGCTTAGACTTGGGAAGATGCATTGTGAGGCTCCCTTTCCTTTTGTCCCTTGGCTGTAAAAGGGTACCTTTTAATAGGACTAGTCTTAGGCATGTGCCATGCATGTGAAATTATGTATATCGAGACTCTTAAAGTATGCCAAAGCATATACATCAAGACTTTTAAAAATATGAGTCACCAGTAATCTAAGGGTTTCTAAAGGTTTTATCTTTTAGTAGGACTAGTCTTGCTCTTTCTCTATAGGAAAGCATATTTGTTTTCTTTATCTAAGGGTTTCTAAAACTATTTTAAAACATTTTCTTTCTATTCTTAAAAATCTAATTTTTTAAAGAAAAATCCTAAGTCATTTAAGATGCCAATCTGTTGAGATTTTGAGTAAAAGTAAACAGTCATGATTTTCTAAAGAATCTGGGAGGGCCTTTTTTTTTTTTTTTTCTCTCTCCCTGTTTTTATTTGGCTGATTGCTTCTTGTTTTCCTGGGTTCTTTCCCCTCATGTGAGATCATGTGAATGTCTGTTGAATGGACAACCAACAGTTAGTCGTGCAAAAGTTTCCATTATATATAAGAGATATGCTATTAGTTCCATTTTGAGGTTTTTTTCTTACGAGTCAATATCTTTTTCATTGCAATTGTGACCAATATCAAGATGAATTGAGATAGCAATTTGGCCAAGGTGGAATTCTGGAGATACTTCAAAAAAGACTAACAAATCCCATGATCTCAATTGATATATAAAAATCAAGGTATCAATATATCGGTCGATGAGTGGGGGAAAGGTCAACTATAACTCTATGCCTTTATTGTAATGCTTCCTAAATTAAAAAAAATCTATTGAAGATACCAAACAAAATGATCGAGGGCCTGTTTGGATGCTAAGGGGACTCCTTTCTTCATTAGACGAGAAAAGGTAGACATTTGTCTTTTGGATCACTCTCTTTGAGTTGAACCCTGGTTTTGACAAAAGTTGACCTCCACTTGTCAGCAGCTTTGCTTGTTTTTGCTTCCCGCTTTCTATGCTATTGCTTTCCTCTTTCCTGTTCCTCCTGAAATCCTGCACATTCGGTTCGTCCGGAGGTGTATCACAAGTTGAGTCCTATGAGAGCTAAGCTGCTCTTTTGGCTTAAGAAAGATGATCATAAAAATGAGATCTTTCATCAGCCAGGCCAGATCAGACCAGGTGACATACTCAAGATAAGTGGCTGATCCCAAATGTGGGGGAAGATCCAGATTCAGATTCTGATTTTCGATTAACTGATCTAAAGCACGGGGTTGATCCCAAATAATGAAACCGATCAAATTCGTGATATCTATTTACATTAATTTGAATTGGAACTATATCTTCACTTCCATTCTTGCTAAAATTGCATTTCTTTATATGCTATTTCTTGTTTATTGATCTTTAAGCCCATACTTCTGAAGCTTTCTTCTGTAAATACAATGTGGCATATGAGTTGCTTTTTTTTTTTTTTTAAAAAAAAAAAATAATCAACACTATATCAGTTGCAAATAAATAGTGTACGCCAAGGCACATCCACCTGAATATTAGCTGTAAGTTCATCTTTACTTACCATAAAATGATACGAGCTTAGTTTAGAATTTTAGATAGAACCTTTGTGGCAAGGTTAGCTGAACTGGTATTGGGACCTATACTGGTTGGCTACCGGTTTCTTATGTGAACCAGGTGGTTCACCCTGCACCCTGATTCGGCAGGCCATAGAATCATAGAGACTTATTGGAAAAAAGAAGAGGGGGAGGTTTGTTGGTTTTTGGGGGGGAATTGGTGAGAACCGGTGAACTGGTTCAAACCAGTGCAAACCAAGCGGTTCTCACTGATTCCGCTCCAAACTGCCCGGTTCGGAGCGGTTCATGCCATTTTCCAAAAAACAATGCCAGCTGTGCTAGTGCCGCTTAGGTTTGGTTCGGTATAGGTTGAACTAGGCAATTTGGCCCGGTTCAGCAGGCCATGCTTTGTGGCTTTGGATGCAATCAACAATACACATTAATTGATGGTTTATAAAAGGAGTTAATGGTTTAAAATTGATATTGGACTATCCAAGTTTAAGATCCATCCTGATGAAAATGATCTATTTGACTCCGGGGAAGCTCATTCAGTTATGGAATGCGTTAAGGGCTCTTAAGGAGGAGAGAATCGACTTATTTTGGTGGGAAATTGACTTATTTTGGTGGTCAAATCGCTTCTTTGCTCCGTTCACTTCGTTCACTCTCTTCTTTATCAGCACTAAAAAAAAAAAAAAAAAAAAAAAACTTAAAAAAAATCATTTTAGTGGTCTCCAAAGTCTAACCTAATCATCAAGTAAGTGTTAAAATGCATGGTTTTAATGGCATAGTTCTATGGCTTACTATGATATAACCATCAAAACCTAGTGAACATCTACTGATGTTTTAAGGTGTGTAGATCAAGATTCATGAAGTGGATTTTGTATTTTTGTGCCCTATTATGTATTTACCATGCTAGTGCAGTTGTTATTTTTGTGCTGGCTTGATGCAGGTTAGATGCCACCAAAATATGTGAATTTTGATTTCTAGGCATTTGTTGCAATGTAGATATATACATACATACATTCATACATATATATCTATATATACACACATATATATCCACATTATATGGGTACATATATATCTACATGTATACATACATATATCTACACATACACACATACACACATATATACATATATGTATATGATAAGAGTAAGCAATTGTAGTTTTCTTGCTATCTGCAATATCATCGGTGGCTAATCTTGAATGTGGGCTAACATCTCAGGTCAGCATATTGCGATGCTAATTTGCCTGCAGATGGCTTGAGAGAGTTCTTACCTCGCTTGATTCCAGTATTTCTTATGCCCCCATTAGCACTATCTATTTTTAACCATGTGGTTTTTCACCTTGTTAAAATGTATATACTTTTATTCCAAACACCTGTAGGTTTTGATGTCAAATATGGTGTATGCTGATGATGATGAGTCACTTGTCGATGCAGAGGTATGCCATTCTTTTACAAGTTTCACTTGCTTGTGGTTACCGTTTGGAGTTATCTTTATTATTAGTATATTAGTAACGTTTTCTTTTTTTAAAATTTTTTTGTTCAAAGGTGAACTTGTTCTAATGCATATAGTTTTCTTTCCTAACAGGAAGATGAATCTTTTCCAGATAGGGATCAGGTTTTTCATTTTTCTTCACAGTAGTAGTTTGTTCTTCATTTGAATGTACATATTTATCTTTTTATTGCTTGGGATTTATATAGAAAAGCATCTTGATCGGCAGGATCTGAAGCCTCGTTTCCATTCATCACGATTACATGGATCTGATCACGGAGAAGAAGAGGATGTATGTTCTTAGGCTACTAATTTATATTTTCTGCATTAGTTCATAATTATTCTCATCACTTACTCTAGCTTCTAATATTGAGCCTTTTTGAACTGGTGATTTTGACACCACAACTTTGTAACCATCAACTCTGAACTTCTTCAGCTTGCTGCTGTCTACAGGATGATGACACTGTCAATGTTTGGAATTTACGGAAATGCAGTGCAGCTGGACTGGATGTTCTTTCAAATGTGTTTGGTGATGAGATTCTTCCTACATTGATGCCTTTAATTCAGGTAACCGTAAGGTCTTGCTCGTAAAAAGTGTATACTTTATGGTTACAATGGTTAAAAATCATCTATGTTTCTTCTTAAGTTTTTTTTTTCCCCAAAAAGTTTGTGATCAGTTACTGTTCTATCAAAATGGTGGAAGTATTCTTAAGCACCTATGGTTTGTTACTTGGTCTTTCTGTTTGGACTGTGGTAGCGAAAGTTTACAGGTCCAACTTTAGTTTGGATTATCATGAGTTAGAGTTAAAATTTTCTTCCGCTACATATAGCTGATTTTGGTCCTGATATCAGGAGTAATTCTTTTAAATTTTAATTGCATGCTACATGTTGGCCAAAATCTTTACCTCCCCTGCTGGTTATGTAGCCTTGTTTATGCTGTTTGTTTTCTGTGAACTACCTTTCGTCATTGGTGGCTTCAAACCACCGCTGAACTTAACCTGTCGGGAAGTATGCAGTTGCATAGTTCATTTAGTGAGAGTGAGCTATGCCTACTCTTTTGTAGTTTCATTTTTTCAAAAAAAAATGTTGCTTATGAAAAAGCCCTTTTGAGCGTGTTTCTTGAAACATGATAAAAAACATCTGTACAGAGTATTCTATTTTCTTATCATTCGCAATCAGAAGCTAAAGAAATCCATTAAAATGTTGGTTTTCCTTGATGACTAACTGACCCCATGCATAAATATAACTGAGCCTTGAAAAATTTTTTTGGGTCCAAATTATTGCATGATTTATAACATGGAACTATGACAATAATATGATCATGCATGAAAATAATATGGGACTATGGAATAACAAAAGAGTTATGGACTTTTAAATGATTGAAAGGATTTCTTTCATTCAAATTTGGAGATGATGACGTGTGAATCTAAGACTTAGGGTCTGCCTGATTTGGTCTAGTGTTTGCTAGTTTCAAATACCTGATGGTTCTTAATAGGAGTCCATGAAGAAAGGTTCAAAAAGCCAACCCACATTGTTGGGCTGAAGCTTGCTGGTTATGGTTGTAAACTTGTAATAGGTTCTGAGTGTACCCTGTACAGCTTATCTCCAAATTCTGATTTATTCACCTTTATGAAGTTGTCCAGAATAGCGTGATATGAGACTTTGCTTCAACCAATCTGGTGTTTAACCATTTACAGGTTACATAATCAAAGTTAGGCTCAAATGCAGAGCATTGTCACCAAATATTTCCTAGTGGAAATATCATGAATTTTTAGGGTTTCTTTACTCATGCATCAAATGAAAACAAAGTTAACAATTTCAACCATGGTTTGTTGAACCGTTCTGTATCGAGCGGTTCCGGGCGTTCTGAGTCATACTGACTGCAAACTGGGACATGGTTTGGCCTTCCAAATTGGAACATTGGACGAGGGAGAGGAAAAGAGAGGAAGAGAGAGAGAGGGGAGGAAAAGAGGGGACGATGCTGTTGGAGGGCCGGCGGTAGCCTGTCGAGGCCGTTGGAGGGCCGCAAAGGCTTCCGCGGCTCCTTGTCGCCCGATAGGGTATTTAATCGAGAGAGATAGAGAGAGAGGGGGAGCAAGGGTATCAAATGGAGGTGCAGCCATTGAAGAGGCTGTTGGAGGTTGTTGGGTGGCCCCTATGGCCATCGAACGACGGAAAAGGCATGGGCGGAGCCGTGGCCGCGGAACAGGGGCAACCGTCCTTGTTCGTCGTATTTTTTTTAAAATAATGATGAATAGTGAAATTGTCAATGGCTTTGCTGGCTTCATCTAAGTGAAGTTGGCAAACCCGTTACTTAAGTAAAGTTGACAAATCAATTGCTGGCTTTACTATGGTCGGATTTAAAAAAAAAAAATTCATGAAATAGGGACGATCGTCCCTGTTTTATGCCCATGGTGTTGTGGGCCGTGATTTCACCGTCTGGCGGCTAGCCCAAGACGCTTCGGCGGCCTCTTTGCGGGCTTTTCCTCCCTCCTTTTCTTTCCCTCCCCCCTCTCTTTATCTTTTTCTCTCAGTCAGGATTTGGTGGAGGAAGCGGAGGTCTTGGTGGCCCTCCGAGCACACTCGCAGCCCACCTATACTACTAGCGTCTCCTCTGGCCACCCTCCCCCTCCCTTCTTTCTCTCTTTTCCTCCTCCCTGGTTTGGCCAGTTTGGTCTAGTATGGACCCGTACTATCGGTCGGCCGGCATGGGTCTCGCTACTGGTTTCGTAGACCTTGATTTCAACAGTATGATAGTATGTTTTAGTTTGATGTACAGCATAGGAAAAGCTTTTTACCATTGCACCAAGGAATGACCCCTTATTAAAAAAAAGAAATTAGCTAAAATTTAATTTACATGTATTTTAAATTTAAAATATGCAAATCAAGATCAATGGTTTGGAATTGCATTAATAGTTTATGACTACATTTTTGCTCACTGGCTATGTTACCACCCTTTTTCTTACCTCAATGGATCTATAATGCTATTGCTACCACCCCCTTTACATCTCTTCCCCCTCCAATGCTTCGGGGTAAGGATCGTTGACTTAGAACTGGATCTCATGTTGGCTGGCCGGCTGTACGAATTGGTATATCCCTGTATCAGACCGTACTGGGCCTGAATTGACACGAAAATGAAGGATCAATAGGGGAGTAAAAGAGAGAGAAAGAGAGAGGGGGAGGGAGAGGGAGAGAAGGAAAGGGAGCCAGTAAAGACGTCGGCGGTGACCATTGAAGGGCTGCGAAGGCTACCGGAGAGCTGGCGAGGCCTCCCGAGCTTTAAGGTCCTCTATGAGAGAAAATGAGAGCAGAGAGAGACAGAGTGAAAGGGGAAGGGAGAGAAGTGGAGCAAGGGGAAGGTGGCAGGGAGACCCGTCATGGCCGTCGGACGGCCCAAAACGTCATAGTGAAGTCGGCGAATCCTGTGCCGGCTTCACTATTTTTGCTATCTTCATTGTTTATTGTGTTTTTTAAAAAACATGTCATGGTGGCCATGGGGTTGTTTTGGGCCGCCCGATGGCCCTCCAACGCCCTCCCTGCTACCTTCCCCTTGCTCTGCGTATCTCCTTTCTCCTCTCTCTCTCTCACTCTTCTCGCATCTCACGGAGCCCTAGAGGCCTCGATGGGTCATCGTTGGCCTTCTCTCTACGTCCCTCTCCTCTATTTTTTTCCTTCTTCCTCGTTTTGTCTTCATTGGTATTCCAAATCGAATGTTCGAACTGCACTGGTTAGTTGTCGGTATGTTTTGGCACCGGTGTGGTTTGGTGACCATGCTTTGGAGGGTGTTGGCTGCAAGATCAGGTACACCACCACTCCCTCATTGTTGTCTTCTCTCTCTCTCTCTCTCTCTCTCTCTCCCCCTCCCCACCTCTAGTCTCTTGTTACTTGCTTCATGCTAAAGGAATTCACTCTCCATGGACCTTAGAAATAGTGAGTTGGGAGCAGAACGTTGAGGCCATGTCCGTTTTGCTGATGCACCAGCTATTTTTCTGAGTAGGACTATAGCAGGATGAGTGGGGCACTTGTATGGGGTAAAATTAGGGTCCCCCCACCCCTAAAATCTAGATCTATTCCAGGTTGGGACATGCAGGTTGCCCCTATCCTACTGGATTTTAAAATATTGCCTTAATTATGGTTTCAAGTCTTAGCAGGACAATTTTAAAATATTGTCCTATCCATTCCAGTGAGAAAATGGGAGCGGAATGGAGTCAGGACTCTGAAACCCATTAATATGGGGAGAGAAGAAAGAGGAAAAGAAGAAAGAAAGGAAAAATGAAGAAAAGGAAAGAGTGAGAGGAAAGAAGAAGGAAAATGAATGAAAGAAAGGAGGGGAAAAGAAAAAAGAAAGAAAGGTGAGAATAAGATAAAGGGGAAAAGAAATAAATGAAGGGACAAGAAAAAGAAAGAAAAATGAAAGGAAAGAAAGATAGAAGAAATGGAAAGAAAAAGAAAAGGAAAGAAAGGAAGGTAGAAGAAAAAGAAAGGAAGCATGGAAAGAAAGGATAAAAGAAAGAAAGGAGGGAAAGAAGAAGGGAAGAGACACAGGAGATATTTATCGGGATGCATTACCAGGACCGGCACCAAAATGGGATGGGACAGTGGGGCGTCCCATTTTTTGGAGTAACCGAGACGCCCCCATCTCACACGATTTAAAATTTTGGCCTCAATCACAATGCTATTAGATGACATGCTTACAGAAAAATAAAAAGAAAAAAGGAATCGCAGTTTACTCTAGAATAAATTCATTATCAAGTTACACCTGCAACTTTTTAGCACTTTTGACCTTTAACATCAGTGTCTTGCCAAGGGCCATGAGTATCACTTGTCGATATTAAAAAAAATTATTTTCTAGACCCAACAAGTGTTAGATTTTTGAGGTCCTAGTAACCAGGTGAATTGTTGGTTATATCAGATTTCAGCCCCTTCTGATGGATCACTGAGTCTGTACTACATCAATTATCTCACTATGTATATCACTAAAGGATTTGAAGCCAGACTGAAGCATGTCCTGCTATTTCTTTTTCTTTCTTTTTTTTTCCTCATTTGAATCCCAGCAGGTGGGCTGTTTGTATAGGGCATGGAATACTGTATATAGGAACAACCTGTCTTGGGAAGTACATCTTCATCTTGATTTGTTTCTGGGATAAGTGAATTTCCATCTTGAGTAAAATTTTATACGTACTCCCTTTCTACATAAATGTAACCCCTCTTTTCTCTCTGAAATGTACATTTCATAAATACTAAATTAAAAATGGAAATGATATCCTCGTTTATGGGATTATAACTGTTCATCAGATATTTCCTGTGTTTCTGAATAGTTGTTCAGCAAAAGGGGAGTGCATTTGTCAATTCACATTAGAAGAAAAAAGATACTGATGGATAGGATTATATCTGTTGATCAAATAATTTCTTCACTATTATTAATCATGTGCTTCGCTTATGTCAGTTACAAAGTCTGATAACCGGATTAATGCCATATATCAAATATGCTATCAGTCAATTATACCATTTTCATCTTTCAAATATCAATCAAATCATTGTATGTATTGCATGTGCTTGGGTCAGGTTTATTTGATGGATCAGAACTGTCCTTGAAATACTTTTTTGGTTGATTGAATCGTGACTATTTATTAGCCTTCTGAGTTGCTCAGATGCATCCGTGCTTTAAATTGATTTCCATCATATCACATGCTAAACACTAATCTTTCTATAATATTTTATAGACTAGTGTGATTATCTGAGTTAGGATGGAATGCTTTTGATCGCAGTTTGCTCCAAATGCTTCCTAGTGCAAATCAATGAGGGTCCCCTCGAAAGGAAAATCAGCATTGTTGGTCATGATCTATGATATATAAGATGGCTAGAAAGCAAAAATTATTTATTTTGGAGCTCTCTAACCTATGCATCTTGTCAATAGGAAGGATGGTAATATAGCTAGTGAGCAACAATGTAGCCATAAACTATTAATGCAATTCCAAACCATTGATCTTGATTTGAATATTTTAAATTTAAAATATATGTAAATTAAAATTTAGCTAATTACCTTTTCTTTTTAATAAGGGGTCAGTGCTTGGTGGCTGGTGCAATGGTAAAAGGCTTTTTCCATGCTGTAGATCAAACTAAAACGTACTATCACACTGTTGAAATTGTTAACTTTGTTTTCATTTGATGCACGAGTAAAGAAACCATAAAAATTCATGATATGTCTACTAGGAAATATTTGGAGACAAATGCTCTGCATTTGAACCTAACTCTGATTATGTAACCTGTAAATTTCATCATCCAACTTGTATTTGGGTAATATATTGGTTACATACTTGAAAGCTAATGCTCCCATAATAGCCCATTTCTAATTCATTGGCATGCTCTTAAATTTTTTTAATTTTTGCAGCAAAAGCTATCAACTACAAATGATTCTGCTTGGAAGGAGAGGGAGGCTGCTGTTTTGGCAATTGGTGCCATAGCAGAAGGATGCATTAGCGGACTTTACCCCCACCTTCCTGAGGTATTTCTCTGATAATATGTATAGTTGAAAGGAAAAGCATTTGGGTACTGCTTAATTTATGTAGCTCTAATAAGCAAGCAGTCATGCCATAAGAAACATGATTTACTCTCTATTATTTCCTCGCAAATTATTATTATAAATTATATATATATATATATATATATATATATATATATATAAAATTGTTTTGTACTATAGCTTGCTAGATATTCTGCAGCAGTAACAATCAGCCACCATAAAACTTGTACGAAAAATAATGCCAAGAGAAGATATTTATTCTTTCAAGTCCCTATTAGCTGTATGCCCTAAATTTTGTATTGCTTTCCAAACTGTTAGACAGCATGTTAGGAGCCGAGTCTTTATGTTTTGTGATGTTATTGCATGACCTAGAATCTTAATGCTATAGCCAGAAGCTCAAATCTGAATGTTCTATCTGTAAACTGTGTTGTATAAGTTCATTTAACTAAAATGAGGTCTGTTTAATTATTGTTAACTCTCTTTAATTAAAGTGGGTTCAAACATCGGCATTTTCTATGTAATAAAGAAAAATTGTTAAGGTACTGGAAACCTTTCTCTGACTGCTGAAGTCCATATTATGTATATAGAAAGCAACCAGCTAAGTGAATGTACTGATCTTCAAAAGCTGAGAATCCAACTAAATAGGCATAAAATTAAAACTAGGGGCAAGAAGAAAATGAAAAACACCGAGTGGGTTGCCTCCTATGTGGCTGAGCATACTGGTGATTGGACCTGATGTCAGGGTTAGACTTGCCCCCGAGCCTTGCAGCTTTTTTTTTTTTTTTTTTTTTTTGACCTTTTGAGGTGTATTATGCTAGATCGGTGTGAGCACCCGCTTGTACCACCCCCCCCCCCCCCCCCCCCCCCCCAAAAAAAAAAGAAGAAAAGGGAAAAGAAAAACACTGTGAAAACCACCCTGCAGTACTAGTTTGTTGCCATTGCCTTTGACAGCTAGTTGATTTGTTTATCCTTTTACTGGTACTCTGTAAATGCCAATAACCTCTACAAAGCCTGCCTTTCTGTTACTAATTGAACATTTGCTTGTGTACTTGACATAGCATGTAATAAGTGTGAAATGTTTCTCCTGAATACTTTGGTGGTACTATTACATATTTCATGTATGCATAAACCAACGTGGCCCATGTATGTGCATAGAAAAAATTCTGACCTAACATTTTGAAAGAATCCATACTGAATGGTGAAGGTGGATGAAATTGGTAGATAGCGGACCAGCATGAATGAGGAAGGCAAAAGCAAAAAGGTATTTAGTTCATTAGGAAAAAATGAATGAGGAAGGTAAAAGCAAAAAGGTATTTATGCTATTCAGCTCATTAGGTCAAAATAAAAAAAATGCAAAGTTCATTTTTGACTTATTCATTGCTTTCTATGCCCTGTTGAAGCTTCCTTTCTTTTTTCTGTTTAAAAAGAGCAAAAGAGAGCCTGGGTGACTATTTCTAAACTGTTCAGTATTTTTCAAATACCATGGATAAAGCTTAATATGCCGATGATAATTGTGAAGACAGCATCTGCGAAACATGTTGTATGGCTTCATAGAATTTTCTGAGATAACTGATGATAAAGTGGCATGCTCAACAATTTTCCTTGTTGTGAGGAAGGGACATTCGCCCGTCTAACACCAACCCTAATCAGTCACTTGGCCATTTGTGGGAACCCACTTATTGTGAAAATTAATATGGGGGGTTGAAATCTAAATGCTACCATTCATTGGCATATTAGCTGAGTAAGCTTGTCAGAATGATTCAATGTCCTGCTTTGCTTCTGCTTTCAGTTCAAACATGTTCTCTGGATTACTTTATATGTGTTAATTAGTTCCATGCCTTTGCTATTTCTATTACTCTTATTCTTTGAGGTGTACTTTCCTGTAATTGCTGGGCTGCTTGTATTCTGTTTGCAGATTATTGCATTCCTTATACCACTTCTGGATGATAAATTTCCTCTTATACGGAGTATCACCTGTTGGACAATTTCTCGTTTTAGCAAGTACATTGTTCAGGTGAATATAAATTGCACCAGAATACATTGCCTGATAAACAGTGCCTTTTTATTACTATTCATTTATGATCCCCAGGAGAGTTGTTTAAGCATGCCATTGTCATGTGTCTTTTACTTATTTGATGCATATCACAGGCTTTGAATCAGCTTATTCTATTTCCTGTATTCAAGGAAATTATCATCTTTTAGTGCTTATTTTAGTTTTTATAGCATTCTGTAGTTGTAAAAGGATCACTATTATGTGATCAAATGCAATCATTTCCCTCATAGACAACCACTTCTTACTCAGAAAATAAATTGATTAAAGGAACTGTTAACCTTATAGGGAAAGAGGAGTTGATTTACAGATATTCAAGTTAGCTGCTGAATGATTTTGTTAGTTTTTCCATGCTCATTCTCAATGAGGTACATTTCCATGGTGCTTCATGTCCATTTGCCCTATCAATAACGTCCTTAATCATCTTTGTCAGATTTTACACTTAAGTAATTTGTCCCTAACGGTATGCACCCTTTTACAGCTTTCACATTTATGCTATTCAAAGTTTTTCTACCGCCCGATCCTGAGACCATTATAAGAATTGCTCTGCTAGCATATTGAAGTACAAAATTTATTGCAAGGAAGGACAATGATTTTCAAGACAAGTTCCCTAATGCATGAATTCTGCAAGTACCTAATCAAACCTGGGACTGAAATCCATAAAGTTGAAATTAGAATATGTTTTAATTCAGTCATCCAATCTATTTCCCTTCGGTTCAATATCAATTAAAACATTTTTAAAAGATTTATATAGATTTTTACTTATTTCAGAATTCCTCCTTATCAATAAGTTTTTATTTTTAACAAAGCACTTTTCACTTTGCCTTTAAATATCTCAAGTTATTTTCTTTCAAATTCGATGGCAAACTGATTCATCAAGAATTGCCAAGCTTTTTGCTAGACTTCTTATTATAATGGAAATAATGGAAAGGAACTTTGAGAAACTTGAAGAACATCCACTGTCTTGAGGAAATAGTTTTTAGTGGATGTTCTTATGAATAGGTGCCTCTGTTAGGGGCTCTATTAATGTTTTTGTCCTGACAGAGCAAAGATACAGTGATGATATGAAATATGGTTTTTTTGATTATTCACAGCTTTACATTTGATGTCTAACTCCATAGATGATATTGGAGAATAGACTGATATGTATCTATGATGCTTTTGTGTGCTAATGCTGATGATTATCGGTAATGCTAGGCACCTGCCGACTTGCTATGGCCTGTGATGGATGATTCCTATAAAGTGGCAATGATTTCTGGACTTTGGTGTTGGGTGTTGAGATACCAATGGTATAAGAATAAAATAAGAATCTTAGAACAGATATTTATCTTGAATGGTATTCTCTGATATACCCTTGGCCATTTTTGTTTCGCAGGAACTGGTGGTGGGAAATGGGTGTCACCATGTCAGTTTCCTATCACAATCTATTCCCATGTTTGGCAATTCATTTGGACACGTGAATGGTGATTCCAATGGGTATCTGTTTCCTATAAAAAGGCTAGACCGTAGCAAGGGGTTCTTTGGGATATTTTTCCCTAGTATTAGAAATGTGCCCATTTGAAAATAAGAAGAGGCTTTCTTTTATTAATATAAAAATTATAATTCAAATATATATATTAATATATCATCTGCTGTGTAATATAATACTGTAATAATACATGTCAATATTATAATACAGAATATCATTTATGTGTTCATATTCAATAATATATATTATTAACATAATATCATGTTGTATATTATTATAAAATATTAATATTATATAGCAATATAATTAACATCGTTTTAATACAAATGTATTATACTATATATCATATTCATATAACTCATAGAATTATACATAATTTTATAGGTTGTGTTGTTATCATCATAATAATAAATATTAGTATTAATATTAATATTTGAGAATATGTTGTACTAGTGAAGTCACATTATTAATCTTACATTGAATATAGTATTAATATATTATATTATCATATTGTTATATGGATACATTTGCATTTTATTATTTTATAATTAAATTATATTTTATAAAGATGATGTTTCTATAATTATTATATTATTACATAATATGTTATTATAACCTAATTATATTATATATTATGTTGCATACAATATTCTTATTTTATAATCTTCATATTATTAATATTACTATATTAGTAAACAGAATATTATTAAATAATATTTCTATAATATATTATTATTACAATGATAATATTAATATTTATATATTATATTATATGCTACTTGGTTTGTTTTATTTCCTTAACTTTGCCTAGGCTAAATCCGAACATGAATCAAAATCTCTTATTCCTAAAGATTCTCATGACCGGATATATTGAGAATAGGAAAACCGTGATTTCAGTTCCGGGCAACCAAACATGAGCTTAAGTGATTAATTAGTTAATGATTGTTATTCTAGTGCCATCCAATGCAAACTCGGCCCTATATTTAGAGCTTGTTCGATGGCTAAGATTGCAAGCTAGAGTATGTTAAAACATGCACGAAGTCTTCTATGTTATTGATAATGATCAAAACAAGTTCATGTAATAGTTAGACATGAAAAGCCAAAATTGGTGATATAAATGATTCATGAAGGTACTTACTATATAAACAAATGTACCATACGATGGAAAGCCTTATAGAAAAGGGTATATATTTTGTTATTAATGATTAGCTCCAAGACTATTGTGGACAATGCATATTGTAAGAACTTTCTTTGAAAATTGATTGGCAATTAGTATATCATCATGGGAGATCCATTTCGAATATGGACAAGACTCTATATCCTGATAGGATGGGGGTGTCCTAGCTGTCTTGTCCCATTCATATGAGAAAATAGGATTATAATGGGGTCGGGACTCCGAAACCCATCTATGTAAGGAGAGAAGAAGAAAGAAGAAAAAGAAGAAAGGAAGATGAAGAAAAGGAAAAAAATGAAAGAAAAGAAGAAGAAAAATGAAAGAAAGAAAGGAAGGGAGAAGAAAAGGAAAGGAAGGAAAGAAGGAAGAAAAGAGAGAAAAAAGAAGAAGAAAAAGGAAAAAAAAAAGAAAGGAAGGCAGGAACAAGAAAAAGAAAGAAAAAGGAAAAAAAGAAAGGATGGTAGAAGAAAAATAAAGAAAAGAAGGAAGGAAAGAAAAGAAAGAAAGAAAGGAAAGAAGAAACAGAGAGAGATGGAGGATATTTACGGGATGCATGACCTGAACTATTGCTGGGACGGGACAAGAAAGGGGGGTGTCCTATTCCATGGAGATACCGGGACACCTCCCTCCTACAGGATTTAAAACCTTGAATATGGATATATGCAATGACTCATGATCCAATGAAAAGCAGAGGGGAAAAGAAGAAAATATAAATAGAGATAAAGGCAAGTTTGTTGGTCAAAGTTGTGATAGAACAGAAAATAGAAAGGCTCTGGGACTCATTTACCCACATGAAATGAATCTTTAGACTCTTATGCTAGCTTCAAATGATATTCAAAGTTCTTAATTTTTTTTTAATTAAATAAAGATAGATAATGGCCATCAATTATTCATTAGGACCATGAATGAAGACGAGACTTGAACTAAGGTTTCTTGTATCAACGCCAAAAGACTTTACCACCTCGACTAGCTGGTTCCCTCAAACTTCTTAATAGCTGTTTAGACCTTTTCTCTTTCCATAAATTGGTATTTAGAGGTATTGTTGCAAATAAGAGTATTTATCCTGCACGGGCCTTATTCTGCATGGATCACAATTACTGCCACTGTTTAATTATATGACAACTATATTTATAATTCTCATAGATTCAAATTTAACATATGCTTATGTTTGCATCGATGATTAGTTGTTTTCATTTGCATCTCTAAGGACGAGTAAAATGGTCTTCTATCTGGTGAATATTTTTTGTAAACTTCAAACTCTCTGTTATTGCATTCGCATGTATTACTACTCTGGTAGTAAAGCTTTAGATTGACTTTTTATTTTACTAGTGTATTTGTCTTGAATTGGTGTATTATTTTTTTCATATTTCTTCATAGGGAAAGCACATGCCTGTTCCCTGATTTTATTTACTTGATAATGCAGGGCATTGGTCATCAAAATGGTTATGAACAATTTGATAAAGTTCTCATGGGACTACTTAGAAGGATATTGGATAGTAATAAGCGAGTGCAGGAGGCTGCTTGCTCAGCTTTTGCAACTCTTGAAGAGGTTTTATGCAGTCCTGAATTGATAGCTGTCCATGCATTCTAATATTTTTATATCAATTGTGTCTTGCTGCTGGCAGGAGGCTGCAGAAGAATTGGCACCACGCCTGGAAATCATTTTGCAGCACCTCTTATGTGCTTTTGGGAAATATCAGGTTTGAACTGTTGGCATTTACATGCATTGAGCTCATTTTTATGTGTCTCAGCTTGGTCATTTGTCAAGTAGTACCATGGAAGTTACAAATTAATGCGGTTATGTCAATATTTCATGTTTGCAAGTCACTCAACCGACCTTTTCATCTCGTGTCTGTTGTTTGTGTTCTTTCTCAACAACCAGCGACGGAACCTCCGGATTGTCTATGATGCTATTGGTACTCTTGCTGATGCAGTTGGAGGAGAATTAAATCAGGTCTTAACATTTTTAACTTAGTAATTTACCTTTTCTTGTTTTTTTCCTACTATCAAGGATTTGGACTGAAATGAGGAGCTTATTCTTGAGATTGTGATTCTCATTGGCAGCCGAAGTATCTTGATATTTTGATGCCTCCATTAATCTCAAAGTGGCAGCAACTTTCAAATAGTGACAAAGATCTATTTCCATTGCTTGAGTGCTTTACTTCTATAGCACAGGTATCATTTCTTATAGACTTCATATGCCTATCATGTGTCTTTGTTTTATGTGATGATTTGAACAAATTCCTATTCATCTGTCAAAAAAATTTATGGACACAGTCAAGGTTCATTGAACTAGTATTGGAAGGTGTATCAGCCAGCAATCGGTTTCACACAGTATAGATTTGAATTGTGTTGTCTTGGGGCATACCAAATAGGGAGAGCTGGAGAGGGAGGGGGGAGAGAGGAAAAGAGGGTGGGAGTGAGGGGCAGAGAGGCCAAGAGAGATTGCTCGAAAGCCCTTGTTGTCGTCTGGGAGGAGAGAGGGGGAGGGTCGAGAGAAACCCTCACCATAACCCAAGCGGGGGTTTGGTAAGGGAGGGAGGGGGCACATAGTTCACCTAAATGTTCCGTACCAGATGGTTTCGGGCATTCTGAGCCATACCAGTTGCAATTCGGGATGGTTTTGCCTTTTGAATTGAAATGCTGGATGAGGGAGAGGGAAAGAGAGGAAGAGAGAGAGAGAGGAGGAAGGAAAAGAGGGGATGATGCCGTCGGAGGGCCGACGGTGGCCCGCAGAGGCCGTCGGAGAGCTGCGGAGGCCTCCACGGCTTTGTGTCGCTTAATAGGATGTTTAATCGAAAGAGATAGAGAGAGTATGAGCGAGGGTACCAGAGGTAGACGCAGCCGACGGAGAGGCCATCAGAGGATGCCGGGTGGCTGTTGTGGCCATTGGGCAACAAAAAAGGTGCAGATGAAGCCGCGACCGCGGAACAGGGGCGATTGCCCTTGTTCATCGTATTTTTATTAAAAACGATGATGAATAGTGAAGCCGTCTATGTTTTTTTAAAAAAAATCCTATGAAATGGGCCATCGCCCCTCTTTCATGCTTGCGGAGCTGCGGGCTACGATTTCACCGTCCGACTGGTCAAAGGCCCTTTGGTAGCCTATCCACCGGTTTCTCCTCCTTTTCCTTCCCTCCCCCGTCTTTCTCTTGGCCGTGATTTGGAGGAGGAAGTTGAGGCCTTGGCGGCCCTTCGAGCGCATCTGCGGCCCACTTGTGGCCACCACCAGTGTCTCCTCCGAACACCCTCCCTCCCCTAGCCCTCTCTTTTCCTTTTCCCTGGTTCCTTTCTACGCTTTTGTGTCGGTTTGCGCTAGTCCGGTCCGGTACGGACCCGTTCCGACTCGTACTGCTAGCCGGCCAACACGGATCCTGGTACCGATTCCACGGACCATCAGAGAGGGATGCTTATTCATGATGATTGAACTGGGGGGTGAGGGGTGATCAAGCGAGGGGCTACTTCTCTTGCATGGCTTCATTGTGAGCTTGGTGGATGCTTTTGTTGGGGGTGGGCTGGGTTGGGGGGGGGGGTAATCAACTGATTGAATTGGGCTTCAAAGAAGAAAAGCATTGGGATTAAATATAAGGTGAACTAGGCTTCGAAGAAAAAACCAGCCTACAGAGAAAAAAATCTTGGCCTGTTTACCAAGCCGACAAGGTGAATTGTCCTGGTTCTCTGCTAGTTTGGTCCAATACAATCCAAAACTAGGTAGTTTGGGGTGGTACAGCCTACTCTGGATAAAGTTTTACATGATTCACATCGTATGCAAAACTTTCAAATATAATGGATAGGACAAGCTGACAATTATCTTATGTGGCATATGTAGATTGAGGTTTGAAAACTTTGTTTTAATATTACTGTGGTGGGCCTACTTTCAAAGATTGTTATTAAACGCTAATTAAAAATTGAAAAACATATAATAATAAAAGTAGAATGAAAAAGGAAATGAAGAAAATTAAAAGGAAAGTTGGGAATGCTATGAGTCTATTAAATTAAATGGGCTTTATTTGCAATATTTTTAGTTTGAAGTACCAATATTATTTGATTATATATAGTCTAGAAATAAAAGAATTAAAAAAATGAAAAATTAGAAATTAGAAGTGCAGTTGTGTGAGATGTCTTTAAGCAATCAGCCTACTAAAGTGGTAAAACAAATGAATGTTGTCTATATTGCTAAGTACATGATTGCATATTGATCAGGAAGGATTGCGGACTTAAAAATAATGAAGTACTAGTGTATCAAATACGAACAAAAACAACTTTATGACCTACCATTAATAGGTCCAATAACGTGCACACCTAGCAGCATTTGTTTCAAGAATAAAGTGGCCACAAGACTCGAAATAAGCCTTATGCCAGCCAAACAGCTTTTGAGAAAACAGGCATAAGCAAGGAAATAATGTACACTAACTTTAGGGTTTGTCGAGACATTGGAGTTTGTCTATCAATGAGACCCGCAGACCTGGACCTGACCTGGATCCATAGACCTAGGGCTTGGGTATGGATTTCAAGATAGATCTGTAAGACATTTTAGATCTATAAAGTTTTCATCTTGTAACTTTACATTTCTTATAAAGTCTGTTAGTTGCACTTTGAAGCCATGCCATCAATGAGTTGTTTTTCAGGGCATGAATGTTTGAGCTTACCAAATACTCTTACACGCTTGGGAGCCAACCTGGACTAGATTTGTAAACTATCTAGAACTGATTCAGGTAGGTTAAGTGTCTTAAAGCACTTGGGCCTGACCTGTAGAACCTATGGCTCTGTTGAAATCTCTCCTGCCTGGACTTGGACTTGCAGTCCAAACCTGATTATTGAATAGGTATGATTTGGGTTAAAATTTAGATCCAAACCCCTATGGTCCAGGTCAAGGCTGGGAGGTGTGCATGTGATACCCAATAGCACCCCAATTTTAGGTGATTTGGTTCTTGTTGGATCATATTCTGAACAGTTTGGCAGATTTTATTTAGCTACTTAAAATGATTCTTAAATATTTCTTAAAACAAGAAAACAAGGGAAGAATTGGTATGGAAAGAAGGGGAGGGGCAAACTGAATATTAGGAAGCAAATGTGAACTCAAAAGGCTACCCATAAGGTGCACAATTTTAAAAAGCAAAATTTGAAACTGGGTTTTATTCATTCATTTGTGACTGAACACTTCCAAAAATGACTAGATGGTTTCCAGATATTGATTTGAGAGAATTTGAAAGGCCCTTAACAAGAGTAACAGGACCTCCTAATTGATTTTTTGGTGTGAGTTTAGCAATCTCGAGGAGCAAGATCAGTTTCTTATAGCATTGATTTGGTGACGAACCTTGGCAAAGGTATGTTAAAACGTTGGAAAGACATGATCATATCCAATAGTCAGATTATCGAGATGCTTTTATTCAGATTGCCTGAGGCTCTTGAGCGAATTCCTACAACACGGGGGTGGGCTCCACTGACACTATTTTTTGGAAGCAAGTGAAGGAAAATGTGAAGGTCTATTCTCATTAGGGCATCAGGTTAATTGCTTACATGAATAAATAAGTTTACTTATAATATGGTGACAGTATGAGTAGGGGAATAATAATATTAGAATGTGGAGAAAACGTGAAAACATAGTTTATTAATACTTGTTAATCGTATGTTCCTTAAGTTTTCATTCAACTTTGATTTTTGTTTTTTCCGGTTTGCTATAGCAACAAGTGTCAAGCCTATAGCTTGGATATTCAGATTTTGGAAATGTTCAGTGTGCATGTAAAGATGGGCAAAAGAAATTCCCGATGTTGAAGTTATTCCCCATGCTTCTATTCCAGCGCAAAAAAACCATGTCCAAAACAAGTCTTCTATAAGTTGGTTTCCATCCACTCTCTCTCTTAATGATAATTTAGCTAAATTATAATGATAAGATGAGAAAAGTATAGAACAAATCATTTACTCAGCGATAACAAAGAGTATCTATGTAAAATGATGCTCTATCTCTTCTCATCTGAGGAATAAATAAGGGAAGGGTAAATTTTTTTTTTTTTTTTTTTTTTTTTTTTTTTTTTTTTTTCTTTTTTCTTTTTAGGAAAGCTTATTCTGTTCTGTAATCACAGCATTAAATGCTCAGATGTATACCATTTTCTAACACGAAATTCTTATGTTTAACATATAGCTAAAATAATAATCTTAATCTAGGACTTGTGAAAACATATTTCTAAGTTTTAATTTGATTTTTTGATACAGGAAAAATAGTTGTAGACATTCAGAACTAAATCTTTAATTGAAGGGTAGAACACCAGCTGTTACCACATTAGCCTTGCTGTTATAGATTCTGTTTATGTCTAGTTCCTTAAAAAAAGTTCTTGAAGAGTTGATGGTTACTGTGGTCGTAAAGCTTCTCCACCACAAGATATTTTGATTCAAAGGGTATCTGATTTAGCTTATGTTTAACAGGTAAAAGGTCCCTCTTTTCTAAAAAAAGATCATCATGGTCTAGGTGTATCCTATTGATCTTCTAATTAAAGCTAGCCATATTGGTGCCTAGCTAATTACTATAGTAGTAATGTCAAATATTAAGCAATATAGTTAGCTGAAAATTTCTGAGTGTTAGTACTGACTATCAAGGTCCTCATATGTGTTCTGTAACTTCTCCCGATGCAAATCTTGTCTCCATCTGAATTTTTTTAACTATATAGGGTGGGGTTTCCATCCCTTCCCATCAAAATAAAAAAGGGAAGAAGAAATCTTCTCTCCATCTGCAGAAGATTTTTTTTTGTGTCATTTCCATCAGCGTAAGGTTCATGAATGGATAACTAGGTAGTTAATGCACAAATACCAGCAGGAAGTATTCCATTTGAAAAAGCTTAAGGAGTTGCATTAGCAAGAATGGATAATAAAATGAGTTATTTCAGAGAAGCTTGAGTAGTGGGATTAGTGAAAAAGGGTAATAAAATGAATCATTACAGAGATCGAGAAAGGGAAAATTTCAAAAGTTGACTTGAGTTTGGTTTGCTCGGTTGAGAAATAAGCTGAGCTAGATTTAGGTCTAGCCTTGAGCTTGGTTCCCAAAATACTAATATACAAATTTAACTATTTATATATTTTTAAATTTTTATTATATGTAATAATTATTGTTATAATTATTAGCAGAAGTTAACATGGAGTACGTAGAATAGAATGTACTCTAACTGTAAGATGAGCTTGTAATCACGGTTTTACTCCAAACTATAGAAATGAAAGCTTCGAATGGTCCTGAAGTCTCACTAGATCTCTTAAACGAGCTGTTTGAAATCAGGCGCAGCTCGAAAGTAAAGGACCTAGCTCGAGCTTGGCTTGATTAGCAAACGATTTGAGCTAGAGCAAGTGTTGTTTGTGTTTGGCTCATTTCCACCCCTAGCTTTTTGGATTCATGAGTTGTTATTTCTTGGGCTCAGGTGGAAGGGCTCCCTGTAAATTTGATTGGATGAAGTGTTCGATTTTGCTGACAGACTTAGCATTTCGTTCATTCATAATCATAAAACATTTTGATTAGAAAAGATCCCTTGATGTGGAAAGTTGCTTACTTTCATCCTTGTTCTTGTCACTTCTTATGGATCTGATTTGTCTATTCATCAAAATTTCTTTATTCCAATAATATTTCAATTAAAATATGATAGCTTTTAATTTGCATGAAATTTATGTTCGAGAACACTTGGTGAATCTTTTCTGATTTTGTCTGCTTAGGGCTACACATTATCTGAGCCAAGACAGGCTTTGGGTTGCTTTGGCTTGACTTGTTAAATGAAAGTGTGATTCAATCTCAGGCCAAGCATAACTTGAAGTGTTCAAGCTTTTTTGCTTTCCTAATAAACCAGCTTGACTGTGCCTGTCATAGAGCCAAGCTTGAGTTTCTACTTATTTGGCAATCCTAGAGTGTTCAGCCTTGGCTTGTTTATGAGTCAAACGTTAAACTGAGGCTTGTTCGGCCTTATTTTCTAATTGAACAACTTCAAATGAATTTCTTATTGAGTTGAGTCTGAGTTTTTCATGAACAGCTTGTTTAATTGCAGTCAAATATCTCCCTCCCACCAACCCCCTTTCCCTCCCTTTTTGTTTAGAATGTGATCATATGCAAACTCATTTGATGGTGAACTGAAAGAATTCACTTGATTGAATTGTACTCAAATATGCAGGCTTTGGGACCAGGATTTTCTCAGTTTGCTGAACCAGTTTTTCAGAGGTGCATCAATCTTATCCAGATACAACAATTGGCAAAGGTATTTGGCTCTTTAATTTTATTTTAATGCTGCAGTTTGACAAACCCAAACCAACCAATTTGTTGTTAGATAGATGTTAGTAAGTCCATGCTATCCTGTGTGAAATGTATCATTTTCTATGTCTAATCCATCCCTTTTGAATTTTACTTTGATGCTGAGTACATGTTCAATTAGTTGCATTATGTCATATTGATTTTTGCCTCCAAAATCTTGGATGATTTCTCTTTCCGGTCTTCAACTTTTTGATAAAAACATAAGCTCTAGCTTTTCTGGCATTTAAATTATCGATCTCGTGGTTATTTTAAATTTCAAAAGTGAGAATCTAAGTCTATTAATATAGACCACGTGAGCCCTCTGCTGGCATCACTTGACACAACACAGGCTATGTTCATCTAGAAGAATATGAAGTTGGATCATTTTTAGGTTAGAGATATCGAGTTTCATGTTAGGTTGGGTTTGGTTAAGACTAGGTGCATCAACGGTCTGGCAGTTGGGTTGGTTTATAAGTGGATCCTGCCTACATCGGTTGCATAGCTAATGAGGGAGAGGCCTACGTTCTTTCTTTTTCTTTCTTAAATGAATAAAAACAGATGTCTTCTCTAGTTGCTAAGGGGAAGCCTGCTGGAGTCTTTCATATGTACAAGTAGTGGGTGCTACAGTTATGTATATTATGTAATAATACATTTATAGTCATTGTAAATTATGAGAATGTTGACCTCTGACCTTTCCACATATATGCAGTTGCTATTGCTGTCATTTGTAGATTCATTGGCTTATTGCAACGGTTCAGAAATATTATGGCATGTTTCATCTTGCTTCTGCATTAATAGAAGAGAAGCCAGAAATAGGCTTTTCTAGATTCTTCTAAAAGTGCTTGTCCAAAATTTTCATCCTATAGAAGCATTTCCGAATTTTTCATCCCATTGAAGCACTTTTTAGAGTGTTAGCAGACAATTATTTATTTTTTTACAAAGCGCTTTTTGGCTTTAAAAGTTGCAAAGGTACTTAATTTTAAGCAAAACCAAACTCACTTTTTCTCACATCATGAGACAAAGCGGTTTGTGATGGGTATGGTATATATTTTAGTGTAATACAATACAAGTCATGAGACTTGATATAAATTAGCTCAGATAATGTTGAAGATAGTCCACTAGACTTTGCCAAAATAGTGGATGGTTAGATGATCCAATCAACATGGCTAGTGTTGAGCATAGAGATTTTGTTCAAATACTTGGATTGTGCATAGATCAAGTCAGTCTGCTGACGAATTCATACAAGTGCATACCTATTTAACAGGGACCTAGTTCTCCAAGTTAATTTAGTGCACCAATTTTCCTTTAAGTTTTGATCCTCCTTTGTAACTTTCTGGAGGCGCCAAAAAAGACAACCTCTGGAACTGTAATAATTAATAGATCCTTCACCATGGGTTTTGAAAGAATACATTTAACTGTTTGTAGCAACAGGAGTCTTTTTATTTAACAACCATGGCATGATTGGGATTTTAATTCCAGTCACCCTGATATTTGGTGCTTTAAATGCAGGTTAATCATGTTGTGGCTGGAGTCCAATATGATAAAGAATTCATCGTCTGCTCCTTGGACTTATTGTCAGGGCTTGCTGAAGGCCTTGGCAGTGGGATAGAGAGCCTGGTAATTTTTTTTCTTTATATTTGTTAACCACATTGATGACGTACATCTTGTGTGGAGGCATGCTTTGAACGTGCTCATGGTAGTAATTCCATTATGACAGACAAATGCTTCATTGCTCATTACTTGACTTCTATAGAATTGGACTGATTGGCACTTGGGGCAAATGGGCCCAGTAGATTTTGGTCTAGGTACGTTTCAGTAAGTTTCATGCTGAAATGATGGGCTGTCAGAACCTAAATCCATATTATTTCGGACAAGAACCTGGATAGACCAATCAAAATTAGTTGATGATGATGCCCTATATTTCGTGATTACTGTACATATGTGTAAATTATGGTTACATTCTCAGGATCTCATTGCTTGTGATTTGTTTTATTCTACTAGCTAGAGCCTGTTTTTTTGGAAGCTCATTTACTTTCTGTTTTCGCAAAGATGCTACTATCTGAATCTGAAAAGATGTATCATATGCTTTAGAATCTCTTCCAATTTTCCTTGTTTAAACCAGTCTGGTTTGCAAGCCTAAATTTAGACAAATATGATTCAGCCAATTAGTTTAATGGTGGACAATATTAGCCAGCAAGCTGTAGCCTGTCTATTTTGGGTAGGTTTAATAGATTAAGATTTATTTCACCAAGTTTAATAAACTTTTTCTGTCTGGCCCTTAAACTTAAAAGGGCCAGTCATTTCTTTTCTTTTCTTTTCTTTTTTTTTTTTTGTGTGTGTGTGAAATTGCTAGCCTGTGATGTAAGGTTGCATATATCCTTGTCACGACCAGTTGGGTTGTGGTCCTTATGGATCAATCTGTGTTATGTAGCTTCCTAGAGGCAAAGCTTCCAGGCTTGCTTTTGCTTAAATAAGTGTAGCTGAACTTTTAACCTAGTAATAGAACACCAGTCTTTGTAATTTATTTCTTTGATTTTTATATGAGCTTTGATGTATGATAATTTGACCATCTTGTTTTCATAGTTCCTGACATATCTTATTAATGCTTGTGATTCTGTTTGAACTGCTGTATCTCCTACCACCAATTGAATGTATACTGTAGCTGTGCATCAAGTATCCAAATGTTCTTTTGATTAGTGGTCAAGAAGTTTCAAATCTCAGACTTTACTCCAGGGTATTACTTTTGATTGTACTGTGAGTATATTTGTGGCCTGCCATAGTATACATTTATGCTATTTTGTTCTTGTTGCTTAACTGACATCAAGGATGCTAACTAATTATGCAATTGTTGGTTACTGTCATTTCCTCTTGAATCTTAAATTAGCCAACAGTGTTTGCATTCAAAGATGGTGACATCCATCCATGGTCCATGACCTATAATATATAGATCAACAATTTTGAGGCTACGTACCCATCATTAAACGCTTTCCCAGAAACTGGTGTTTACGTGGGCTTTTTCATATGTTGAGCATGAAACCCATAAATTATCATTCAGACAGCAGATAGAAACCAGGATTGTATATCAAAATATTGTGGCATAGCTATACTTTCACAGGAAGCATATAGTCTGACAAAGACACTCCAACAAAGGATTTGTTTTTTTAATTTATTTATTTATAGGTTGCACAAAGTAATCTGAGAGATCTACTTTTGCAATGCTGTATGGATGAAGCAGCTGATATTCGGCAAAGCGCACTTGCACTTCTTGGGGACCTTGCAAGAGTGAGTTGAAGTCAATTGTTTTTCATAGATTTAAATCCTATACACTAGAAGGGTTCTTTCTGATTCTTAATACTTGCACCTTTTAAATTTCTGCTTTGCAATCAGGTTTGCCCTGTACACCTGCATCCCCGCCTACAGGAGTTTCTTAATGTTGCAGCCAAACAACTGGTAGGACATACTCTTGGAACATTAGAAATCCATATATGAGTATGTATGATCCTTAAACGACTTTGTCATTGCAGCATGGTTCTGCAGTGAAGGAGGCTGTATCAGTGGCAAATAATGCTTGTTGGGCAATTGGGGAACTAGCAGTCAAGGTCGGTATACCTTGCAATATTATATTGAATTGAGAAGCAGTCTCTTTCTATGATTGTGAATCTGATATGTTCAGTATCCTCCCATAAGCAGTTGGCATCTCTGTCTTCTGGAAATTTATGATAGAGACTGAACATTGCCAGTCCTTGGAAACATTAGTCTTCTTGTAAAGTGCTCTCTTAGGTATAATGATAACCTGTTGGTGTGTGGTTACAACAATCACCCAAAATTTTGTTGTGTGCACTTATTACTGTTTATTCTACTGCTGTTTCATTGTAAATAATTCCATGAATACTGTTTTTTGGCACTAAGTCAGAGTGAGATGTTAAAATTTTATTATGTGAACATGGATGGCCATGGCTCAAGTATGTATCAACATTTTTCTGTGATTGTAACTTTTTAAAAAGGTTATTATGATTTCTGAAGAGAATGAGCAATAAACAAGCTCCTCTAGTTGATGGTTGTTGCATCACACATCATACATAGGGTTATCTATGAAATGTGATAGTGCCATATATGAATTTTATTTAATTGTTGCCAACAAACTTGTCTAACTCATATTTAGCATTCTCTAAATGTTACAACATTTATAGGTCATCAAACTTTTCAAAATTAACAAAAAAGAACTAGAACATCACAGATAAATGAGAACTCTTTTAATAGTGAGTAGGGACTTGATTGGATCTAGATCCATTGAAGCTTATTAGACTTAGACCCAAATGCTAGAGAGAACAGCCTACCATCCTGTTCTTTCGTCTAATATTATTTCCTTCCAACCGTAGAAATCTGGATGAACTTTTATTGGAGAACAACAAGGTACACGAGAGATCTTGGAGGTGGAAAGAAAAAGTTGTGGAAAGAGATACTCTGTCACACTGATCTGACTGGACACTCTTCTCCTCTGTTGTTATATTAGATGCACCACTGGATGAAGGCTTATAATGACTAAATACCCCTATAGAACATCTAATTACAGAAGGGATTAAAGATAACTGCTATATTAGAATATTTAACATGACCAGAATTTCCATTTGAAATTTCACTTTGCCTGTCCTTTGTTGCCTATGAGTGAATTATTTAAGGTTTTTGCAAGGAGTTCTGAATTTTACTCTCATATTTTCTGAACCCTGCAACCAAGCCAACTCAGTGTAATCTAAACGCTTGATCTTTCACTCGCGCCCCCCCCCCCCCCCCCCCCCCCGTTTTTTTTCCCTGAAATTAGGTTCTAGCGTACAAATTTGTTCCAGAAACAAATGCTGACATTGTAGCTGTCTAAAATTCATTTTTTTTTTCTTTGGTACAATATTATATTATTATGTGCTTCTAGATAACTTATTCTTTTATTAGTTATTGGTTTTGCCATCACATATCTGAAGAAAACCTGCAAAACATTTTAAGATCAAATATTTTCTGGACTGCTTTCTTTAAAAGTTGTTTCTGTGCATGACTTGGACTAAAGTTGATTACTCTGCAATTGCAAGAGTGAAGAAGACAAAGATGCCCCATTATGATTAGCATTTAAATTATTTTCTACAGCATATCATAGAAAATTCCTATTTCCATGGGAGGGAGTTATTGGAAGTATTTGAAGCTTCAGATCCTTAAATACTTTTTTTTTTCTTTTTTCTTTTTAGGATACCTTAAAATACATTGAACTGCTATGGCTTGCGGTCATGCACCTACTATGACAATCACTCTCTTCTTTATAAGCTGATGTGCTATGTGAACTTAGCGTTAGGTTGCCAACTCGAAAATTATTTGGCATTATTGATTCTAGTTATCTTGAAAGTACATGGACGGCCATAAGATGGGGAATATATGTGGAAATTAGTTGTGCATGTTATATGCGGCTTCCCCATGTTTAATGTCTTTTTTATTTTTACGTTCTGGGTGTCTAGTTTAATCATTTCTTATAAATGATATCTCATAATACATTGATATGTGACATCAGTCTGGTAAACCTTAATCTGTTCATGGCATGGTTGGTATTGGAACGATTTAGTTGGACACCGTTTTTTTACTACAAATTGATGGTATTTCTATGTATTAAAAATGAATGTTGTTGACCATCTATTTTTTTCCTAGTAGTAGTAGTCCAAATTCTATAATCTGTTTTCGCCATCAACTTTCAGGTTCATCAAGAAATTTCCCCTATAGTGTTGACAATCATTTCATGCTTGGTCCCAATTCTTCAAAATGCAGAGGTGAGTTGATTTTTTATATTGTGATTTGTTAAAACTGTTAGCTTAATTTCCCATTTATCATTTCTGGTGAGGACAGGGTCTCAACAAGTCACTCATAGAAAACAGTGCAATCACTCTGGGAAGGCTTGGCTGGGTTTGTCCAGAGCTTGTAGCACCACATATGGAACATTTCATGCAGTCCTGGTGTGCTGCTTTGTGCATGTAAGATGCTCTTTCTTTTTACACCTGGATGATTGGGTTCTTTATTTTTTGAACCTTATATCAAAATGTTTTTAGATGTTGACAAGACTTGCAAAGCTTAATTTTAATCCTGCCAAAATACTTCTTGGAATTGGGAGAATAATATATGAAATAATAAAAGATGAGCATGGATTATCCAGATGTACAAGATTGATTCTGGCAGTTTTGTCCGAAACTGCAAACCATGATTGTACCTTGATTTGATTGGTGATGTTGCAAATTTTTAGGATTTGTAACAGGAGAGACATGAAAACTTAGACCAGATATGTGGGTATAATTGAAGACTAGAATAGGTAAATTACACTCAATAAATTAATCAACACTCTCGAACCCTTCCTTTAGCTTGATGGTTCACCACTTTTTAGCACTTTGTCATACATGAGATGAGGGTACAACACCATGCCATCCATAATGGGCACAATTTTTTTTCTTATGCTTGTTAGGTTTCCCTGTTCCTCTGGCCTTGTAAAATCATGACATCTCTTTCAAAAATTCAGAGTTGATCTAAAAACACTAATCCTGGTCACATACCTTGCTGATGATGGTATGGAAGTTCTCTCTACGATGAGGTTTTGCTTTAGACCAAAGTCTACAATATTTAAGACTATTCTTCGGTGAGAGATTCAGCTTAATTTTAACTCCCTTAGTTCATTCATCCAGAAAAGATAGGAAATATTGTCCACCAGAATCTCTAGTTGATCCTTCAGACCTGCTCATCAAGACTCAAATTGTCTATTGAGTAGTGCCATCTAACAATCACAAGCAACATATTGTATTTCTTTCTAAAAAGTAACCCCAACACAAATGATCCCTAACACATTTAGCAAATTTAGAATGAAAAAGAAATCCCTTTTTGTGCTCTTTACCCCTAGACAATTGATAAAAGAGGAGAATGGCAAATGTTGATTGCAGTCTTTAGATTCTAAATTTAGCCAACTATTTTTTATAGAGTATCCAAACAAGGTTTGAAGGTTGACTTCAGGCTTGCACATCGGCGCACAATATCTTTTGTTTCTTTATGATGATGAAGGTTGATACTTGAACAGCTGTTTCACAAGCCACCATTGGCTTCCTTTTAGCTTTATTGGAAGCAACTAATGGAGATCCTTGATCACAGGATACGAGATGATTTTGAAAAAGAGGATGCATTTCGTGGTCTTTGTGCAATGGTACAACCTCTTTTCTGCATATGTTAGTACAGTGATTCTAATAATTACACGTGCTGATTTTTTGTGACTTAAGTAGGTGAGAGCAAATCCTTCAGGTGCTGTAAGATCACTGGCCCATGTATGCAAAGCTATTGCTAGTTGGCATGTGAGAACTTTGTACCTCTTTCTAGAGATATTTGACACCTGAAACTTAGAGTTATCTTTTAGCTGATTTTTATTTTCACCCCTCAGGAAATAAGGAGTGAAGACCTACGCAATGAAGTCTGTCAGGTTGTGAATGGGTATAAACAGGTAGTGACTTATTTTAGCTTATATTTCTCTCCTTCTGGAAATTAAATTATGATTAAAATAATAAAACCGTTTGCTGTAGATGCTTGCAAATGGAGGATGGGATCAGTGCATGGCCACACTTGAACCTTCAGTGCTGCATAAATTGTCAAGATATCAAGTATGACAGTTCCTCGGGACAAGCTCTCTTCACTGGATGGTGTCATACTTCCATCTTGCATTTGAGATGGATGAAATAATGGGCCCGCGACGTCTGGATATTCGAGCTTTAAGAGTGAGATTTGTCGTGTGATTTACCACTACGGTGGTATGGGAATGGTCATTATTGGATGTGTACACTTAAGGACAAAGGGCGAGTTGTGTTTTATATGGGTCCGAGTGGTGCGGCCAATCAAAGACGGTTCGATCCCTTCCGTTGTATGCTCACAGAAGTATTAATTTGTATTGTTTCAGTGGGCTTGTTTTTGTCTGTAATTCCACTGATCCCGTTACAGGCATTCCTTGAGGTTTGAGAAGGTTTTATAATGTATTTTTAGACGATTGAGGTGTATACGTACTGTCTTTTGTTGTAGCCAGTTTTTTAACATTTGTCATATTCAAGTTTTGATGCAAGTTAAAAGAGTATGTGACAGAATTGGTCTCATGCAACTCTTTGCTTTGTAATTATTTTGTACTTGTTTTGAATCATTAAATCAAGTTTAACATCAGATTCGATCCGTAGCATTATTTTCAACTGTTAAGAATGCTTGTATATATATCATGGGATTGATTATGCACTTGGAATATCTATTCCTCTCAAATTGGAAATTAGTAATCAATTAAAACTCATTATGTTGACTATGATTATACTTATAAAAGTCCTTGAAATATATATAAGAATCATGTATTTTAGTGGTTCTGATCTACACATCAAATAGATTTGTATGGTTGAAATGGTGGTGGATCATGGTTTGCTAGGATTTAAGTATTAATTTTTATTAATTTTCTATCTCAACATGTTTCCTGTCAATCGTCAAGATTCCAATAAAACCTCTAGTTTATTCATTTTAACTGGCAACCACCGTGACAATGTTCGCTACTTAAAATATCATGCTACGAAAACTATATCTATCTTATCCGTAAAATTTATTTACTATTTTACTAATTATATATTTTCAACAAAAAGAAAAGCAACAATTTATTTTCTATTTGATCCGAAGTTAAAGAAGAAATGTGCTACATTTTTATGCATTTGGATGCTCTTAGAACTTTCCTATTTAAAACAAAAAAATAATAAATTTGATATATTTTCGTATATTATAAGCAACTTTACTTCTATTTAAAATTAAATAAATCGGTTTTTCCCTATTTATATTGCAATAAAATTTTTATAGCATGGGAACGTAAATCAATGTGTTCTAAAGAGTAGTATTTAATGTATAAATTATACATATTTATATTTCTTATACAAAAATAGAAAAATTTTCAAATAGTTAAAATATTTTTATTGTATATATTTATTTTCATAATTTTAATTTTAAATATTTTTAATTTATACGATATATTGTCTCAAAGGTTGGATCAATGATCTACCAAGTTGCTCCCTGGTCCAGTTCTTTGACTATATGGTTGGGACTATAACTGGATGACTGCCTTTTTATTTTTTGCGATAAAGAGCATATAAAACTTTCTTCATGAAGGCAGCGTAAATACACAAGTGATATAGAGTAGAGCCTGTGCTTACAGACAAGATGCAGCCACCGCTCTATATACCATAACAGAAGTACAATTAAAGCCCAAAAGAACAAAACTGTGATCCAAAAGAAGAACCGAGAACTCCATTAGAAGGAATCTCCGGAGCACCAGAAGTTGTAGACATGAAAAGTAATAGCTTGAAAAGAAAGTGAGAACATAGAAAGTAACAGCCAAGAGGATCCAACACCATCCAGGACAAAGCCATTTTCCTATAAATTATAAAATAGCACTGCAACAAGGCAGCTGCCGTTAAAAACACCCTGTAAGAGGCTGGTAGCATACTTAAATGAAGAAGACGGCAACATCTGATGAAGTACAATGAAGTAACAATCAAAACAGAACTCCAACATTAAAAATACTGCTAAAGACTAAGGACGGTGATAATGATATGGAAGGTATGTCATAAGTCCACGAATCTCTTGTTTATGAGTAAATGCCATGATATAAGATTGGAAGATACTCGGGGTCCTATCACCGGATGGAGGCTACGGAGGACTGAGTACTTAGAGTGGAGCAGGCAGTCTGGAAGGGGCTCGAGGGTTGGCAGGCTAAAGCTATATCCATTATGGGTACGTAGAGTGACCCTGGTGAGATATATTCTCAATTCCCTGCTTGTCTAGTTGTTGTCGAATACGATTCTATCCAGAGCCTGCTTGTAGAGGCTTGAGCAGTTGTTTCGAGGCTTTCTCTTACCAGGATGGGGGTGGTGTGCATGTTCTTGCCTGGAATATTATTTGCCAGCCGGTTAGTGATGGGGTCTTGGCACATAATATTTACTTGTTAGGCATGAGGCGCTGATCACCAAGCACACGGCTAGGTTTCTCCTTTAGTTGGACAGTCTTTGGAGTATGCTTATGAGAGCCAAGTATGGCTTGTGGTTAATTGGTATAGAGGTTTGGATATCTCGGCCTAGCTCATTCATCTGGAGAGAGCTATGCACCACCCATGCCCTGGTGGTGATTGCTTGGATTCATGGAGCTGATGGCCAACTTTTGTCACGGAGGCCGCAAACCTCTTGTAGATCTGTGACCTATTTCATCTAGATGGGAGGTGTTGGAGCATGATGGTAATTTTTCACTTCTTTGGGGAGCAGTTGGCTGAGCGGTTTTTGGCTTAGATGGTACCTATATATATGGAGGCCATGACATGAGGGCGCGGAGATCCTCATACAGTTCGAGAGTGATGACTAGAGATATCTACAATCTATACAGGAGAGAGCTGCCGGACGTTTGGATGGGGCATGAATTTGAAGACTAGGGGTGCATCCGAGGGGTGAGCTTGTTTGTATGGAAGGTGGCTTGGAGCTGCCTTCCAATCAGGTCGGATAGAGGTATGGAACCTTTGTTGTGGGTGGAAGGATGAGGCCCTAGATCATGTCCTTTTAATGTGTCTGAGAGCCAGGCAGATTTGGCGGCCATCCAAGATCTTCCCGGGGTTGCCTCAGTCAAAATCTCTGATTTAGTCCTTCCTTGGAGCTTTTTAGAGTAGTGCTGGCAGCAAGACAACTAGACCATCTCGCATCAAAGCTGCCTTTATTGCTTACAACACCTAGCTAATCAGGAACAATATTGTCTTTGAGTCTAGGAGGCTACCTACGAGGTTCATCCTTGAGACAGCTTTGAGTCAAGCCGTTGAGATTGCCCACCCTTCATCGATTGATTTTACCTTATTGATCATGGATTCCTGGGACTCTCTCTCTACTTTAATAGTAACCCACGGGATTTTATCTCCTGAGAGCCCCCACCCAACAGGTTTATCAAAGTCAATTTCAACGGTAGTGTGAGGGGTAGCAGTGGTGGTGCAGCGTTCATGATTCGGGGACCGGACTCGAGATTGGTCATCTTTGATCTCACCATCCCAGGGTGCCGAGCTGCGAGCAGCATTGCTCATGCGGTGTGGACCCTGGGTGCGGATTGCTTTGTTGTTGAGGGTGATTCGGCCACAGTAGTGGCTTGGATTCGAGGAAAGCTAGGTCCACAGTTGCACACCTGCTGCTTCGTGATATTTGGAGACTCTTTCAAAGTTGCACTGCCTCGAACACCAGACATATCCACTGTAACTCTGGAGAGGTCTTATGGACAGACATGAGGGCTACTCCGGTCCTTTTTTGTGGCATTTTATACTCTGTTCTTTTTGTATGATAGGTTAGAAACCTTGTATAAAAATATAAGCATGCTAAGTTGATGAGAAAGGAGTAGGAGTAACATTGAGCAGGAACCAGCAGCCATGAGCAGCAACCCTGTCAAATTGTGCAGCAGCAGTGCGAGACGGTTCCAAGGACGACTTAGTATAAGACACCCCCAAAAGAAGCAACACTAAAACAGATTCTGCCAAAACACGAAGTTTGGAACGTGCAGGCAGACCTGGGGGGTTGAAGAGATGACATGCACGGTAGATGGTATAAATAGGAACTTCCTTTGCTCCAGAATTAATATGAGCAGAGGACAATATTGCAGGGAGAAGTAAGTTTAAGCCAACAGATGAGCCTTGACAGTAAGCAAAGGTGACAACCATCATCCACAATGTCCTGCTTGCAATAGCAATACTGGTGGCCTGGCATTGGCTGAGAACGTATAGGAATAGAAGAGCATGGTGCCAAAAACTTGGTGGAAACAAGGCACGCCCCCAAATATATCTTCAGACTAATCCGCCGAGACAAAACACCTGAACGAAGTAATAACCACGTGGTAGGACAAGCATCGATGAAGCAACTAGATAAGAATGTGGTACAATACTATAACGATTAATGATGCCGCCTAAAACTAATACGACAAGCATCTGCTTGAAGAAGTTGGAGACAGATCGATACTATCCTCTCTGCGTGATGTATAAGATAGCTTAGTTGACCCCCCAAATACCGCTATCGTATTAGTGCAAAATAAGGATTGTTGAAGAAATAAGTTGTGCCGACATATTAAGGCATTGTGCATCGATGTTAAGATAAGCAGGCGATGCAATTAGAGGAAGAGCAGAAATCTAAGGGTCGGTAAAAATATTTATAGATTCACCAGAACCAATAAACCATTAAAATTGAAATTGCACCTCCGGTTCGGTAGCACATGTCTTCCCCAAATGATAGAACAATGTTAAGTCATGAGCTAGGCACGAACTAACTGAGACTAGAGAGAGAGCGGATCCAAAATAGTCCGATAACTAATTTACAAGAACAATCATGCCTATGCTGTACCAAAGAAAGTAATCTTAAGCCACCTTGATCTTTAGGCAAGCATACTTGATCTCATGCCAATGGATGAAAACCCCCTTGATCACTAGGGTGACCCTAAAGAAGGGCCTTGAATTCCCTCTCTAGCTTATAAATGATAAACAAAGGAACAAGAATGGATGATGACACAGAGAGGCATCGAAGATAATAGAGACCGAAGTAATGTAATTAACTCGACCTACCAAGGACAAATGCTTCCACTTCCAAGCAGCAATCTTATCGGTCACCTTTACTCAGCAATGGTTGAAATCCGATGCAAGAACAGGTTGACCAGACCAAGGAACCCCCAAGTACTGCCTAGCAGACCTTTTATCTTGAACTTGTAGCAGCCTAAGAATATGAGACTTGACCCTGGTAGGTGTGGTAGGACTTAAAAATAATATAGGACTTATCCATAATTCACCGCCTGAATAGAATGATGAGAATAAGCATCAATGGGTGCAGCTAAGTAGATAGCATCCCTGCTAGTAGTGTGAGTAAATAAAATACGATCATCCATATAAAATATTTGAGAGAAATATAGACCCCCATGCAGTCAGTCTATATACTTTTAAAAGTTATGCTGGACAATGCAATTTAGTAGTCTCAAAAATATTTCAAAACATTCAAACAAGAAGACATGGTAATAAAGAACAACCTTGCTTATGATCACGAGAGACTGAACACCAGACCGTCTTTCTACGAGTCGAGTTTGCATTGAAAGCATTTGTTGTATAACTTTGGAGGAAAATAATCTACTTAATTGAAATTTTATGGATGCTCTATCCTCGATCATTGCCTGCATTGATGAGATGTATATTTACATATCCTATAGGCTAAATCCTATGGAATGTGTGGCCATCTATGACATGCCGGCCTGGCCTGGCCGATGGGTCGGGACATGACAAAAGTGATAATGTTCACACAAAAATTTAGACATATCGAAGATAAGTTTTCATTTCACGAGTATATAACTGAACTGCTTTTGGATTTACATGATCTTATTAGAATGTGCACTAGGGCCCTCAAAGTAGAAGGACGGATCTCAAGACTACCATGGTGTGTTCTTTTGATTTCCGCAACATTCATGGGTCCATAAAGCCAATCGGTCAGTTTTAGTAGTTTCTGAGAGATTTTGCATTCACACAATAATATTTCTGGAAAGGGGATTGATTCAACAGCATGGGTCCCCACAAAATTGGTCTTTAATCTTTCATTCAATCCAAATTCTTGAGGTCTTTTCAAATGAAATGGCTTCCTTATCCTCCTGTCTGATGTCCAAAAATGAATACCTTACAACTCGATACTTGACAACAATTAATAGGCTGCTAAGTTACTGATGAGTTATCATTTATTTTGCTTTTATTTTAGCCACCAACTGCACCCCTCTCTCATCAGCCATAGATCTTCCACGTCCTAAACTGAAGGAATGGGTCCTATTAGATTCGATATGAACTTTCACTGGAATGCGATGGATCTTTGACTTATGTTTCACAAATGATAAAGGTAAGATTGTCGGCATACCTGCATGCTAATAGCCATGTATCAAACATGAATCTTAATTGCATTAATTGTATCCTAACTCACAGGACTCTTATGTTTCTATTACTCTATAGGAATAAAATTCGTCCTCTATGTAATTTTTATATCAAGGGTTGAAAAGGATCGTAACTCCAAAAATATTGCAAATTTGGCCTAGATGATTGGCTCCATTCTCCCCTTAGGCAAGGCGTCGTGTTCAATCTTGCATGAAAAAAAAAAAAAGGGAAAAACCTCCAGGGGCGAAGAACGACAGAACAAATTATTTTTAAAGGAAAATATTGCAACACAAGCTCCTTTACCCCGCTCACCGTTCAGTCAACATGCCGGTGTAGAAATAGGATGCAAATGGGTAGGCATGAGATGTCAATCCTTGTATCTTTTTCCACTTAGGGAGGTCATAAGCACCCCTACTAAAATTTTTGACATCCTTGTACGAATCTCGGCTATTTTGCATCCCTGCTCAAAAATTTTATCGGTAAAAATAATCAGTCGATGCGAAACATTTCTATTTCTTAATGAAAATTTGTAATTGGTCTAATGAGGTGTGATCCGCCAATAAAACGACCAAGATGATGCACCGCAATCAAATTTGTCCCACTCATGATATATGTGGCATACCAGGTGCACTCAAAGATCCTCCAGGACATTCTGATTCGGACCCTCGAGTGAATCAGAAAGTTGGGACAAACAGATTACATGTAGTCGACCTCTAGAATCGAAGTTGGACCTTTCAACTCGGCAATCAATTCGAGCTGGGTACAATCTTCTCGTGTTAGAGATAGCTCAACCACTCCACCCAAATGCAGATGAGGTTCTGATAATTTTATCATGCATCAAATGGTACATTATTACACCATCTTAGCAAGTTGCTGCAAGGCAACTTTGAATTTATTAGGATACGAATCTAAAAGATTTGGAATCTTAGCTATAGATAAATTCTAGAGCCCTCCATGGAAGTAATCGTTCAATCAATCCTAAAGCATCCAAGTATTCACTATGTTTCCTCTTCTCCGTTACTTTCTATCAAAAAAAAATTCTCTCAGACTTGGGCGTCCAATCATTCAACTCGAGCCAATCCAAATAAATCTATGGAGATAGTTTGCATTGATTCATAAGATGATATCTAATCCTGCTTGGGGTTTCACATCTCCACCGATTTCTTATAGGATCATCTTAGGATGACTTAATAAGCCATCCTATAATGAAGCGATTATTTATTGCTAACTACTTCTGCTATGGAGAATGATGAATCAAATAGGATGATTTTAATTTAAATAATATTTTGATAAATAAATTTTTAAAAATAATATTTAAATATTTTTTTAAAAAAATAAATATTATTTATTTATTATTATTATTATCCAAAAATTCTCTCCGACTCGACCGATCGTTCAACTCGAGCCAATTTTCTTTGACAGCAACAGGGTGACATCTAATCCCGCTTAAGGTTTCAGATCCCCACCGGTTTCTCCGTCAATTTTCTTTGTACTTCCTATCCAGTGGTTCTTTTTTTATCCCCCGACGCCTACCACTTCCCAGTCCTCATAAGCCGCAACACCACCCTTCCATCGCACCGTCCGGCTTCCAGAAAGCGCTTTAAACGCGGAAAGGTACTCCAAGATCCGTTATCGTTGAGTCGGTGAACTTGGTAGACTACAAACCCCGGGACCACCCGCTCCAACCCAACGCCGTGGGACGTGCTGTCCTCGGCGTGCATCTTTTGGACTGGCAGTTAGGATGCCTAAACAGAGCCCGTAATAGATTATTACAAAAATCAATAACCTATTAATAAATAAATATCTCTTTAAAACCAGATCCAAGAAGTCAAGAACGCCAAAACGAAAAGGCTATGCTTACCATTTATTTAATCAAAACTTACTCATTTCATTAAATTTGGTCAAAAACAAATTTTCACTGGTAATCAAATGTCTTCTAAATTACTTGAGAATTATGATGTTATTCTCGGTACGGTGTCGTCTGAAGCACCATAGGCTTGCAAGCTGCTCTATATTTTTCATTTTTTTTGCTTACATAATAATAAAAAGTCACGTACTAAACCATAAATTAACATAATATAAATAATAAAATAAGGAAAAAAAAAAGTCTTCCATATATCTTAGTATCTTTCTCCCTAGGGTTATATATCATGTTCTCTCTTACAAAATAACGATACTACCAACTACTGTTCTCCATCTCTCTCCGTGGGATCTGTCTCTCTTCCGATCTCCAGCCAACACCCGTCTCGGTTCATTTTTGTATTTTGGATTGCTAATAAATATTCTGTTAGGCGCTCCCACCCGCCCTTCCGCGCTCGATGAGATCCACCTGGCCGGGCTTCTAGATGAACTGCCGTCCGCCGCCCCACCGATGCACCGCTCTCCGACCAACGGCGGCCTGCCGCCGGCCGGGTCCTCCTCCTCCTCCGCGCTCTTCACCGACAACCTCAAGGGCCTCATCCTCGCCGTCGCCTCCAGCGCCTTCATCGGCGCCAGCTTCATCATCAAGAAGAAGGGCCTCAAGCGCGCCGGTGCCGCCGGTGCCCGCGCCAGTACGTTTCCTCTCCTGAATACTTACCCTAACCTTAATATAATCTCAATCACCATGCTGAGGCGAAGAGCTTCCTTTTCGTTCGATTCTTAAGGCGTAGGTGGGTACGGGTATCTCCTGGAGCCGCTGTGGTGGGTAGGAATGATCACCAGTAAGTTCTATTCTCTTCAATTCTATCTAATTAAAACATTTTTTGGCGAATCCTCATCATAAAACTCAGAGAGTTTGTATCTTGGCAGTGATTGTTGGAGAAATTTCCAATTTTGTGGCCTATATGTTTGCCCCCGCGGTTCTGGTGACGCCGCTAGGGGCTTTGAGCATCATAGTGAGGTAAAGACTCAGAAAATTTAGAGGAATACTGGACGCCCTATTTGCCTGTAGTTCAATTCTGGATTTTTATTTGTTCTCTTGAGATGAGCTTTGATTGGGGAAATCGATTTGGCAGTGCTGTTTTGGCTCATTTCATTCTCAAGGAGAAGCTCCAGAGGATGGGTGTGTTAGGCTGTGTGCTTTGTATCGCGGGGTCCACGGTGATCGTGCTTCATGCCCCAGAGGAGAAGACCCCAAGCTCCGTGGAGCAGATTTGGGATCTGGCAACTCAGCCAGGTATAATTTTTATGATTCTTGTCATTAGGGTTTTCTCTGTCTCGTTGATGTCTGTTGTCTCTGATGCATGGTTTGGAATCATTTTTGTGCTTCCTCCAGCCTTTCTTTTGTATGCAGCTTCGGTAGTGGCGGTGTCGCTTGTTCTGATGTTGCATTGCTCTCCGCGGTATGGGCAGACAAATATAATGGTGTACTTGGGCATATGTTCCACTATTGGATCTTTGACGGTAATTGAATATTTCGTGTGCCGTGGTTGTGTGATTGCTGAAGTGTGTGATCTTCATGCATGTTTTTTGTTGGTTAGGTGATGAGTATAAAGGCCATAGGAATTGCCATTAAGCTTACCATTGAAGGCATCAACCAGGCTGGTTATTTTCAGACGTGGGTGTTTACCATGGTTGCAATCAGCTGCATCATTATCCAGTTAATTTACTTGAACAAGGTGAGGCCTTAATCAGTAATTGCAGTTTCTAATGGGTGCTTATGCTTTTGTTAGCTTATCAGCAAATAACTGCGATATCATACTCTTTCTTTATTAACGTAGTTTGCAAACAATGAGTTGATTTTAACGTCACTCGCGATGATGAGCCAAGATTTTGGTCATCAACAATGCAGTTCAGTGTGGACTGACCATGGATTATCATACAAAACGTCAAATAGCAGCACCACAACTCCCTATTGTACCTTGTGATTTGCTTGAACACTGTGGGAACCTTGGAAACCATGGTAAATGTGTTAATTTTGCTGTTTGCTTAAGTTGCAATTCAAAAGAAATACCATAACTAGAAAGCTCCTATTTGCTGCACAATCTTCACGGAGCTGATTGCTTAGTCTAAGAAAACATACAAAATCCCCCCCAACCAATTTTCAGATGATCTTGGTTCTTTCTATCATCTTTATAGGACCTTCCTTAAGATCCCAAGCCACTTGTTGTCAGACCTCTTGTAATTTTTGCAGTAAATGGTCATCTCATTCGAGCCAATTTCACCTCAACTCCTAAATTTCCTATGGTATACTTAATTATTTTTATTTCATCATGCATCTTCAACATCATAATCTTGCATATGTTTGTCTTCAACATCATATGTGTCTTGAACCTCTTATAATTTGTGTGCCTTAGAAATTTTGTTGGAAACCAGATTGAGATGATATTTGCAATGAAGGCTACAGAAGCCTGGTGATGGAGAGTGGCTTGTATTTATGTGGAAGGATTGTGACCGCAGAAACTGGAAAGACATAGACCTATTTACATGTCCATTAAATTTGTGAGCATCTGATTTGCATGATAAGAGGTGTTGCTTATACTAGAATAAATAGAGAACTGGTATTCATGAAGTTGATCCTAAAGAATATATATACATATATAGGCACCTCCCATTGTGCATAAACTAAATTATGAAACATTAACATGAGTTCTTTTCCCCTCCAGCACATGCATGCGTGAACATGTGCATGCGCACATGCGTGCACGTGCACATACACTTACATCTGATGCACATTGGACTTTTTGCCTGAATTCATTTGGAAGCATAGATTATCTTTGACAATAGTAAATCTAATCCACCACCTATGCATGGAGGTTTCATATGCCTATTTCTGAATGCAGGAGAAAATTTATGTCGTTGATTATTGGACATTATTTTTTTTTCTCTCTGATATGATCATCTCGTTGCTTAATGAACAAGATTATGATGTCAAGAGAGTTAATTAGGACAATGCTTTTGTCATTTTTTAGTTTTTACTTCTCTTCTGGGATCAAAAGATTCAAAACACAGATTCATAAATGCTACATATTTATTTTCATTCGTTCAGGCACAGATTTATAAATGCTACATATTTATTTTCATTCGTGCAGGCATTGGATACTTTCAACACTGCAGTTGTTTCACCCATCTACTATGCCATGTTCACAACTCTCACTATATTTGCAAGTGCCATTATGTTCAAGGTATAAAAACTGTAAGTTTTATGCACTATGGCTTATTTTTCTGGTTAACAAGCATTAATCTGCTTTGCAACCATGTAGGATTGGTCTGGACAGAGTGCTAGCAAAATAGCTTCAGAAATTTGTGGGATTATTACAGTGCTTTCAGGAACAACCGTATTACATTCTACAAGAGAACCAGATCCACCTTCTTCTGCAGGTATATACGTACTGTTGTTTATTGGCATGCTACAGTAAGTTGCAAGATAGTATGGCTTGGAAGTTGGAATCTCATGTCATTCCCCGTTGTTTTCTGAGATTCTATCTCCTTACCTATTTCTGAACCATGGAATTTTTGTTCGAGTAGCTACTAATTTGCAGTGTAGGGAGTGCACGTCTACTTGTAAAGCACCTCCTGAAGCCTCAAAGCTCACCGTGTAGAAACCATAGCTTGTAAAAATAAATCAGCACTTTGTTTTCTTTTCTTTCTTTTTTGGGTGTTGGTTTTGGGGGTGGGGGGGTAAATATAAAAAAGTTTTTCAATTAAAAAAGCCATTTTATCTGATGCCCATCTTCTTATATAATAAGGATTTCCAGTACAAACGAAACTATAAAGTACATTTATATGGAAAATGTCTATCACTCTAACTCATATGCAAGGACTTCAATTTCTGTTCACTGTAGTGTGCATATAAGTCCATTAAGGTCTAGTTCTATATTTAGCAACTAACATGAGAGGACACTGCCTGATGTTCTTAATTTTTGGGGACTAACATGGATTTATCTTCTATATGTTGTCTTAGCATGCTAAGCCAAATTGAGTTTTCTTTCTTAAGAAGTCGCATGATCAAATACTAATTTGTGATTCCCCACCATTATTATGAGAATATATGAATTAGAAGTGCGTTAAGTTGGAATTAAAAAAATTGGCATTTATCCAACTATGTGGGATTACCATACATTTTTTTCTGATCTTATTTGATTTTTGAACATTTTGGGATTTCTGACAGTAGAAATGGTTTTGCAATATCTTAGATCAACATCCTTTTGTCTCGATCTTGTTAATACCAAGCATGCATGAACGCTTTGCCTGGCCAAGTTTGAAGATGGGTGTTCCAAAATGGAAATCCAAACATCGAAATGTGATCTACTATGCCTCCAATGCCTATATATATATATATATATATATTGGTGTTGGGAGACTAATTGCCAAAGCATCAAATTTTCCCAACATGGACATAATAAATACAGCTAATGTCCTAAAATGCTTAATAGAGTATATAAGTTGAGAATGCAAATTGTCAATCTTCATCTAGGCTTCTTAAAACACATATGCAAGCCAAATGTGTTATTTTGGATGTTTCTTTTCAATGTATATCAAACCAAAACGTAGTCTATCTTATCTATTATATGAACTGCCCATTTGTAATGATTGATGCATAGGCAGGGGGTTTTCAAAATAAATGATCTTTGGTTTGTAAATGGTTTATAAGTCAAAGCTAACATTCAACCGTTTGGATCTCTATTGGGAAACAAAATCTATAGATTTGACATTATCAAATTGGTCTCTTATTTGGTTGATTTTGCTCAGTCTACTACAAACACATGTAAACAAGTGCAGTTTGGTCATGCTTATGTGCAATTATGTCCGAAAACATATCAAGCTTGCGGATGGATCATGAGGGCTATACTTGATAAATGCTCAAATGGCTTATATGTTTGTTCTTTTTAAAAAATATGTACAATTTTGCATACTTTAAAAGGGTTTTTATGACCATAATCAAGCTCCTGTGACTGGCCTCTGCAAATATGCAGATTTGTATACACCACTTCCGCCTAAAATATTCTGGCACATCCAAGGCAATGGAGAACGAGGAAAGCACAAGAATGATGATTTGTTATCTGCCGAGTTCGTCACTGTCGTGCGGCAAGACTACTTCACCTAGAAGGCCCAGGATGGTTGCTTGCTGCATGCTGAACTCATTGCTGCTGTGCCACAGAGACCTGGTTTCCCTTGGATTATTTTGAGGCCCCCTCTTAGTCGGTCACTGAAATCTGCCTCAGCCTTCATTGGCTCAAAGTGGTATAGAAAGTTTTGTAGACTAAACAAGTGCTTAATGATTCAGGAAGCTACTTGGATTCTTCCTTTATTATAGCCATCCTTGTTTGCATCACTGCTAGGTCTTATAGTTCCGTCCTTCAATTCTGTTAGTCTGCCGAAGTCCTTGCGATGCATTACTAGGGCCGTGTGCCCTTTTTGGTCTGTCATCTGATTGGTAGTGCCTGGGTTGTATTAGGTGGTCTAACCATGGTCTTAACTAGTGAGAAGAATGATCTTGATTGTAATTTTCTTTTTGTGATTTGATGTACAAGTTATTGTACAGTCAACATTTTATGGCCTTTGGAATTTTTGGAATTGAATAACCAGTAATTGTTGATCATGAACAAATGAAATGGTGGTACAAAGGGATGGATGTTATAAATGAGGTAAGCATATAAAGGAGCGAAGAACAAATTAAATAAAACCATTGTGGATGTCACAAATTTTTCTTTTCTGGGAACTGGTTCCTCCTTTCCACATTTTATATTTGGAACTTAGCATCATTTTTATTTCTTATTTTTTATTTTGAAAAATAAAGTTACAGTCAAGGTAAAAGAGAACTATTATTTTTGTTATCTATTTTAAAAGTCAATTTAATTATTTTTTAAAAAATAAAATAAATATTTTAAATATTAAAAAGATATAAAATTCATTTTTTTTTTTTTATCATCATTACTGGCATTGCCTCTATCACCATCATTAATCACTGTTATCATATGACCAAACCCTTTTACATCACCAATACAACAACTATTATTATTATCACTGCTTCCACCATCATTATCATCAATTTTTTAAAATATTAATTATATAAAAATAAATATATTTTTAAAATAAAAAATAATTTTTTATTTTTTATATTTAAAATTTAAAAAAAAAAATGATACCAAACAATACCTTACTTCTTTTTTTTTTTCTTGTTGATCTCAAAGAAAGGATAAATAAAAATCTAAAATTAATGAAATACTGCTGCTCTCTCAGCTTTTTCACTTTTGTGCCTCAGGCAATCGGTAGCAACGATGTCATCGGCAAGCCCATGTTAGAACACCTTAGAAAAGCTTTATGAGGCTCAAACTTGTTTAATCTTAACACCATTTGCCCTTTTGCCGAAGGAATATGAAGTAGCATAATATGAAATTCACACATGAAATATTTACAATGATGATGAGAACTAACAACAACTCATCTAGGTGAAATGCGAAAAATCTCAAAGACCTCAAAAGTTTGCTGACATGTAGAGAGTCAAAAAAAGGAACGCCCAATTACAGGTGTCTGCTCTTGCTTCTTGGCTTGGCTGCAGAGATATTGTTAAGATATCATGTTGCACTTTGTGGGACCAATTACAACAACGTCGTCAGCTGTTTACCATGAAAAAACCTTTTGCTTGCATGATTCCCATCATTGTGTGGCTTCCACCGCAGGTTTGCCGTAAAAGTTGAAAACATGAATATTTTTTCCTACAATCAAAGGGTTATCGACAAATAAAGCTGCGTAAGCATCAGGACCGCATAAAGAGCACAATCATGCGGAAATCAAGAACTCTATCAATTTCTGGGACAGGCAGTCCCCCAATATTACCTAAGAGAACCATAACTTGTGCAAGGCATGCAATTGACCTAAACTGTTTGATTTCAATGACATTCGGTACATCTCCTTCAGCTTCCCAGGATCTGAAGCTCTATTGCAAGGTACTGCCTGACCAATGGCTCCAGGTTTGCTACCCGACAGTGATGCTGCCAGCATACTCTTCAGCAGTGCCTGTAACTGATTCCAGAATTTAGCTTTGATCTCCAAATCCTTATCGTGTGAAAAATCTTCATTTGCTTCCACAACATGCCGGCCTTCCAGCAGGTGGAGTAGCGAAGCTTCCAACATCTGCAGCAGTAGGCTTTTATCTTTACGAGACTTGTTTAATGAAAAAACATAAAAAAAGCAATGATAACTAGTTAACACCCATTACAATGTATTGCCAAGGCATGTTGTACATGGAAAAGGATCTGCTTACTGTAAGATTTGGGAAGAAAACCATGTCGTGCTGGTACAGACCCAGGCAAAACAAATTAAACTCAGAGTTGCATGCAAAATGTCAGACTTGGATTCTGGCACACGGATTTGCATACACAACAAAAATCTATTTAAAAAGCAGCATGAATAGATAGAATTCTAACATATACATCTATATCTGCATAACCAAACTTAATTTATATGATTCACATTGAAAAACAGCATTGCGATAATCTTTCTATAGGGTCATCTTAAAATTAGTGCATTTGGAGTATCTAACATCAAGTGTAGATTTTCCTTATTTTCTTTTCAGATTCAGTTTCACCACATCAAGTGTCTATTTCCCAGCATCCAGATAAGACCAGATCATTGGAGGAAAAAGCATCATTCCACATCTTCAAGTTTGAAAATGTCCTGGATAGCTAAGCAGATACATCTCATGCTACACATATTCACTAATAAGGCACCTTTTGTTAATAAGCACACTTAAAATCCTATATCCTGGAACTCATATCCCCTAAAATCTAATAGCCCTGCAAAGCTGTCATGTTTTTGAGCCATCAATTTTGTCCATAAGCAACTCAGATTTTCCAGGTAAGAAAAACCAGCATGCACAGTCATCCAGGTTTTTGATGCTGATCATCAGCTTTATAGAGCAAAATTGTTTCTGCTATCTCCTGTGAATTTTTTCCTTCATCTTTAGATTCCCTTCAAAATAAATACATATACTTTATCAAGCAAGGCATCATCAAATTTGCTCACTTTAAGCTCCAAGTTCATGCTGCAATCATATAAATGTAACTAGTTCATGAAACAATATTAACCTTTGCTACTGTCCTTGGGCCTTCTCAGTTAGGCACCGTGGCTCACACTCAAGATATTTGGAGTCATATCCGCACTAAGGCACATTACTGATTAGAGAATGTTGGATCTAGGGGTTGGTGTAGCACTTCGAAGTTCATAGCACAAGTTTGACAAAACAACAACCCAAGCCAAGCCAATTTTAGAATTCACCTTTTGCAATGGTGAACACAGTCCATTAGCGACCACTTACTCTTCAAATATTATGACTCATTTGTTATCCCATATACTTTGTCTCATGTAAACAAGCTGAAGGCATTCCCAGATTTGCAGGATCAAGGGCCCATGCAGCTATATTTTAGCATTAGCTGCAATGTAATCACCATAGGAACTACCTGATGAATTAGCCACCTTGCAAGTAGCAACCAAGCACTTGTGGCAATGAACAAAATGTGCAAGCTCAAAAGCATCAATAGTAAGTCTCCTTCAATCTTCATCTTCAGTTTACTGATTTTCCTTAGCTGTATCCTATTTTCTAAGACCTAAAATGGAAGTACAGAAATATAAATGTATTGTTACCCTACTACACTCATACAGGTTAGCATGCACACGAGCACATGAATGTTTTCACATTCAAAGGAACACAAATAGCAGAATATATAAACCCAGGTATGGTCAATTATAATTCCTAAACGAGCATATGAATGTGGAGGAACCAAGTTTAATCTGCCAAAATCTTTATCTGACAACTTCAACAAGAAAACAATACAAGCAGATTTGTGACAACAAAATGCAAGATGATCCATGACAAGCCCATAGAAACTGAAAGGATACATATTACCAAACATGTACATGACAAGTATTTCAGAACCAAGGCTGTATGAACCAAGCAAATTACTCTGTAATCATGATAATGGTAAACATTAAAAAAAAAAAAGATAAGGGTTTAGAGAAACATACCGTGTTTGAATGAAATGAATTTGAGAGGCTGAAAGAAAGGGCTGACTGCTCCAGAAGGATATTCATATACATAAAAGGATGTGTCTTTGGACTATAGAAATCTGTGGACTTTTGCCAGTTCTTTTCTGTTAAAGAAGCATACCATTTGGCCTTTTGATGGTATCTGTTGTCATATTTTGAATGCTTGACATGTTTGTGGTCCAAATCCAAGAACTTCAAACACAAGTCTCTGTGGTAGCAAGCAAGGTGGAAATGAGCAAAAGCAGCCTCCTGTTTGCGTGACTCACCAAGAGACTCATATGTAGACAAAGCCTCCCTAAAAGCATCACTTGCTGACAACTCATGCTTCCTATGTCCCTTGGTTCTACCATTATTAGGAAATTCATCATTGTAGCCCTCAACTGAAATGCTTTCTCTTGCCAAAAGCATTCCAAGCCTTAGATATGTGTGAGCATATTGTGTACATACTTCGTTACACAACATGACATCAGCCTCATTACCAAGAGAAGTCAGTTCTGTTTTTGCAGCCCCATAGTACTTCAGTGAATCAAAGTATTCAAACTTAGCAGACTTCATGGCTTGTTTATATGCATTTTGAAGGAGATCATACTTCTTAAACTCATCCATCTTTGATACCAGTTCTTCAGCCAATGCTCTTCTGCCATGGCCCAAGTTACAATAAATCAGTATTATATTGGTATGGTCTGAAACTTCTTTAAATGCTTTTATAGCATCTGAAAATGCACTTTCTGCACCGATCAAGTTTCTGTTCTCAAGTCTATATCGGCCTAGTTCATTGCAAACCCATCCCTTTTTCTTCAAAACAGAATGAAGTTCTCCTAAACCAATAGGAAATCCATTCATTGCATACCTCGCTGCATCATAACAACCTATAGCAGCAGTCAGATTGTACTCAACATCTCCATATTTAGGACCTTCAAGAAACTTAAAAATACCTCCATTTCTCACCTCAGATGCATCTTTTGAACTTGGTTCAAAACCAACTGCTCCAGAAGCTGCAGTGCAAACTTCCATGACATTATCACTAACTGGAACATCAGCAGATTTATAGCTTTCTTTGAGCTTACATGCATTTTCTGGGTTAACTTGCATATCACTGTCATTATTATTCTGCAACTGCTCACCTTCAGAAAAATTTGCACTTTCTGTTTGGTATGAAGTATTATCATCTTGAATTTGAGCAAAGGGTGAAGTTGTAGAATTTCTTATCATCGATTTTCTGCTCTGTTTTCTGCCATAAGATGAGGGAGAATCTCCACTGCTACTGCTTGCACTATTACCACTGTTTGCTCTATCACTCTGACAACTACAGTTAATCAAAGAACAACTGCTGCAGTTTTTCTTGTACTGTCCCAACTTTTTCCTAAGACGTTTTACCTCCTTTACAACTTCATTTGACATTCGCAGTTCATTTCCTGATGTTTTTCTTGCTTCTTGTACTGGGATTTCTTTACCCCTTCTTCTATGATACTCCACAAATACATCTCCAACAAGTGTCCATGCCTTCGACCAGAACAGGTAAATAGGAGAGAACTGATCAGCAGCATATCCATCTTCTAAGAACTCTGAATCCAAATCTTTTGCACCATCTATAACCAAATTTGTCTTCTCTTTACCATCTCTAAACCTCACCTGACATAATGAGCCACCGGCCATGGATGAAATAAACTGAGCATCTTCAATATGTTGAGGCATTGACCCATAAACCAAACATGCTAATTCTACAACCTTGAGAGCTCGATGCAATTGTCCATCCTCTTTATAAGCTTCGCCGAGAGCCAAATATGACTCTCCCAGCAAAAGAACAAGTTTCCACATCTTATTATCCATCTTTGATTTTGGAAGCCATTCCCGGATATCACAAACTTCAACACAGTCAGAATCACTACATGTGCATAAAGAGAAGTTGACAGAGGAAAATCTTTCATGACTTTTGTTTCCATGATCAATTAAACCCTCCTGAGCATTCTGCAGCTGGCGCTTCCATCTGAGTGACTTGATAGCTTGTGACACGTGGTGTATTGCAGCCAACTTAGAGGAGATTGGATCAGAAACTGTGCTAACTAAATGAGGGGAAGTTGCAATCTGGCACATATCAAGCTTATCATCTGTTCTAGAACCAGCCATGCTTTCTGCAAGTTCTCCAGTTCCATCTGTTGCAGATAGAGAAATGTTTTGACCTAGACATGATCCTCCTCCCAACTTTGACGCCCCTGATTCCTCTGACTCTGAACTATCTAGACTAGTCCCATCTTTGATTGAGGTAGCATCTTCTGCAGCATGAGATAAACACTTTTCCTTTTCTCGGATCCCTAATCCAAACATTTCCAGAGAGAATTCTGAGGATTCATCTTCCAGGTCAGTAACTGTAACTTCAGATTCTAGAAGAAAAGATTCTGATGGTAACTCCAGTTCCTCATAACATTTCAGAATGAGTCTAGCAAACTGTTCATGAGCATATGCACGAACAACCTAACAAATTACAAATTACATTATTAGCATAGATACTTTATAAATATGGAAATTGAATTCCAAGAATCAATAATGAAGAAACCGCAAAAGAAGTTGCAAAATAATGCTAGGAAACCAGCGTACTAGATGATCATGCTCACTAAGGAAGTCCAAACATTTTTTGAAAAACTTCGCACACTTGGCTCTATTATCAGGTGCCTGCAGCAAAAACAACAAAACATAAAGTTCCAAGCCAGAACTCAGCTAATCAGAGTAGCATCAAGAACAAACATAAAAGTTTCTGTTTTGGTACCTTGGAAAGTGACAGCCTGTGAGCTATACGGTAGAGAAGAATCCCTAGAGAAAATAAAGAATCCCTTCTCCCTTTATTCATGAAGGATGGCAAAGAACTACAGCTTTTTTCTTGATCATCAGTTGAATGGTTTTTAGGTATGACAGACAGATCAAACAGCCGTATTACATCCTCTCCTGCACCTTTATACAACTGCAAAAATAAATTTGGACACAGAATCATGGGGTTGCTATCATAATATAACCAAACAAATGAGGCAAATTTTTAAATATAATGAAGCGGTGGAAGGAATGGGGTTGGGAGGGAGGAAATAAAGAGCTATGAGATTAGATTTTCAAATCAGGGATATCTAAAAAGTTTAGGTGTCCATACCCAGTATGCACCAGGATCTTGTTTGCAGTTATCCTGAAGAAACCTCAAAACTGAAAGCCCATTTTGTTGGACAACTTGAGGATGAAATGCAGGTGTACCATCTTCAGATATGCCCTTAAGGAGGAATATATCATCCGTTTTCAAAAGCTCATAACCTTGAACAACACCATTTTGATGGTAACAGATAGCTAACTCAGGCACGCTGGCCATGACATTGTCAAGCCAGGCTTCAAGCCATGTCAATGGAGTGACCTGTCAAAACAAACTACTGAATGACACAACCCTGTGAAATCCAGCTAAAACATTCAGTATGTTGCGCCTTACCTGTCTTGAGACATCCCAGAGGTGCAGGCTCACTGCAACATATTTCTCATTGCTGAATAAAAGCAAGTCACTGCCTAAAAGCATCCGGAAGTTGTGAAATTGCCAAAACAAAACCCTCAGAAAACCATTATTTCCCACTCTCCTGAACTTATCTGTCTCTTGCATCGGGCATCTAGGCTTTTCACCAACTTGTGAAGTCTTCTTGATAGGATCTGGCCTTTTACCTTTTTGCTTGTTCTGCTTGGTGCCCCAAAAGAATTTGTCCTGATTCCCTTGTGAAGACTTCCGCCTGCCGCTGGCATTTTGATCAAAAAATTGAGACTTAGCATGGGAATTTGTAGCAGATACAAAAGGACCCTCCATATGTCCAAAATGTCCTGGTAAGATAGTGGAACTTGACTGCTTCTCAGATGATGGTTGGTGACTAGGAGGGCAATCGCAAGCCTCTGCTCTCACTGAGTGCATGGCAAAGTTCAAGAAGATTGAAGGATCCGAACCTTTAGATTGGTTATTCTGTCTTCTGTACAGCTTTTCTCCTTCTTCAACATCAGGGCTATCCTTGGCACAAATTCAAGACATTAAGAATCATCCAAAACATTAAAGCAAAAATTGCAAATATTTAATGGCATACCCTGTATTAAGAATGAGGGTATCCCCAATGCGATGGACAGCAATGGATAATTGGGCCTTGGAGTAAGGTATTTTAAAAATCTGCTTCAAAATGTCAGTTGGAGCAACCACATCTATTTCATCCCCATATTCAGTCAGGCCAGATACGGCAAGCGCTTCACATTTTCGAGACAAATTTTGAGTAATGGGACTGTTTTCCCAATGAAATTCTGAGGAGACAGAAGAAAATCTAATCATAAGTGACAAGGCTACACCAGATATAGATGTGTGTGTGTGTGTGTGTTGTAAAGAAGGACCATGGAGTTGTACTTTTATATTTAGGTACTTAAAAATACACAAGAGCATATAAAACTTGCACAACTTGTGTATGACAACTTAAACATCTAAATATCCAGCTATAAACAAATGGGATGCCAAGATGTGCATCTTGAGCATGATGAGTCAAACAACAATACCTCATTTCTATTTGATGCAGCTATGTATATATATGTACATATATACATATCATTAACATACATATGTAGGTATACATACATACATATGTATGTATGTATGTATATGTATGTATGCATGCATGCATGTATGTGTATATATATGTATGTATGCATGCATGTATGTGTGTGTGTATCTTAAAAGATCCTTAAATCAAGAAAGAAAATGTTTGATATTCTGAACTTGTCTCTTCTATTAAAAATCAGAAAAGCTACAGCATTTCAAGGGAGATTTTAGAACCTCTAAATAGATAATAAGATACAAGTATCAATAAGCTGTTGGTTCAGGAGAGTGGATATACAAAGAGTTTAGAGATTTATATACTTTCAAGAATATTCCTTATTCAATGGCTGCATTGGCACCAACAATTGAGTAAGGTGACCAAGAACATCACCGGATATTGTCAATATGTAAGAACAAGTTATGCAACACTAAAGACAACTGCTCAATGCTACAACATTGGCAGCTACCATATTTAATACAAGTTTCAGATGTAGCAGCAATAGCAGAACTAAAAAAAGTATTGAAGAACAATTTGACAGACAAGATTATTATACAATAAGGACAGTGACCCAATTCTAAAACTCCCCTCCTAATAAGGTTGCATTCATGCCTTAAATTATATATATCCACTATACCTTTTATATCCATGGACAAAATCAGCAGGCCATGCCAACTACTCAGCATTAGCTTACATAATCTTCACCAATTGCCACTATCTGTTTGAATGAAAAGCTCCACACGGTATGACCACCATCTTCTCCAAATCCTTCTCATAACTTCTATCCACCACCATCTTCTCCAAATCCTTCTCATAACTTTCATCCACATAGTCTGGCTTTTCATTCTACGCATATTCTTTGAAAGGAATCCCATAAATCTTTGCTGCTTATGCCCATAGAATCTCATAACTTCTCCACCACCTTGCTCACAATGGGTGTAGCTCTTGTTGAGCTAACATGACTGTATAATTTTCATAATTTCATACATACCCACCTTATCATTCTCATCTTTGCCCCACTTAACTCTCTCTATTACTTTTGCTTGCTTGACTTACTTTATCACCTAACATTTCAAGTCTTATTGTTGTATTATAAATTCTTCCCTAAAGCTCTATTTGATTGCTAAGGAAGTTAGTGGAATCCTCTTTTAGGTGTTTGGCAATGAAGAAAAATTGAGAGAGAGAGAGAGAGAACAAAAAGGCACCATTTTCTCCTACTTTTGGTAGGAAATTTTGTGAGAAATAAAGAAGACAAGTGGATATGGATCGCTCACACATCCTAACTAATTTCTCGCAAATATTTTTTCATAATTTTCCCAAAAAAAACAAAAAAGGAAATGTAATTGACCTTTCTCCTCTCTTTTTTCCTTTTTTCTTTTCAGAAACCAAACAAAGCTACAAAGGCATGTAAGTTGCATAACCCCTCAAAAGAATCTAGCTTTTCTTCAACCAACAACCTGCATTGGTACTAGAATTTCCTGTAGTCAAGCCCTACTGTTTCGTATAAAAAATCCTGACTAGCAAAGAAGATCATCCATGTTGAATTATCTCTTGGGGATCAAATTTGAGTGGAGCTGTAGACCCACTACTTAATCCATCTGCACCCTTATCGTCAAAGATTGCTTCCATGACCCTGATTTAGCATTCTATCCAGTTCTCATGGATCGACACTACTGTTTACAAATAATGTACATGGTAACTTAGATACAGCATGACATCTTATTTTCAGCATCAGCAGAAAGTCTCATCAATACTTATAAGAAGGTTCAGATTTTTGGACCTAAGAAAAAAATTCATAGTATCAAAAATATATGACTTACAATTGTCCAAACAAATTGTAAGACAGGCTTCACATATAGCAAGGGTCTTCACCCCCAAATTATGGGGACCAAGGAGGTGAAAATTTTTATTTAGATAAGAAATATGAGCAATCTCCTTGTTGCCAATACCAGGATTAACAAATTACTATCAACTCTGACAACGCATCCATATCACAAACATCTCATGTCTCCTTCCCTTCTTCGATTCTTTTGGGAATTCAACTTCAAAAGTCAATTGACATGGGGGGATCATTCAACATGACAAGAAAAAAAAACACAATGACATTAACTGACTTGAGTCCCAAGTACTAAGCAATATAGCTATTACTTTAACACCAACATGATTTTAAAAATTAAAATCCTTGTTACACTACCATGCAATCAAGCAACAGATCCAATTTAAATTCATAAATTTTCTCAAAAAACCAATTAAAAGAAACACCTAAAAGAAAGCTAGAAAAGGGCACCTCCACTGCTCTTGGCGCCGGATGGAAACACCATCTCCGGAAAGTTGGAGAGCAGAGGCAGCGTATTGAGATCGGTCTCCGCTGGCAGCATCTGATACCTCGGAGCTCCAATCCTAAATCAATTACAAATCAATTACAGAGAGCAATTAGACCCCAAAACTCAGAGATAGATAGATAGATAGAGAGAGAGAGAGAGAGAGAGAGAGCGCGTACGTGTGTGGAGAGGGGACAAGGGCGGAGGAGGACTGGAATAGGGAGAAGGTGGAGTCGGTGGGGACGGGGAGGGTGCCGCAGAGGAAGCCGACGAGCTTGGGCTTGGCGATTTCCATCTTCCCCACGCACTGGAGCTCCCCCGAGCCCTCCATGGCGGCGGCCGCTCCTCGAAGTCCAGGAGCTAGGGTTTATAGTTTCGTGCCGAATTATCGACACGGATACTGGCGCCGGTCGGAGGCTGGGAGCTCTGAGGTGGATCAGAAGTTCCGCATGCGTTATCGTAGGCTTTCTTCCTATATTTTTTCGGTTGATGAGATATAGAACCACGGCTATAATCAGAGCATCGGACCCAGAACGTTCTCCTCGTGAGGGAGGCGGTGCCTTTCACACGTGCGTGCATGCAGCATTGTTTCGGTAAATTTGTGTTAGTTCGTGGCCTTGGTTTGAACCGTTTGATTAACACAATTAATTTGGTGTAACGTTGAGGGGAGTGGAAGGCTAATGTCACGGGTAGACGGGTAGCCTAGAAGGTCTCTTCCGTCCAATGTGGTACGAGAAAATAAGTGTTAACTCATAAACTATTACCAAACGTAGGTGAAATGAAAGAAATTATAACCCACATGCACTATGCACATATAATTATGGCCACTTATTTTCATAATAGTATATTGAGATGAGCATTTGATGAATAAAACTTAAGAAATAAGTAGTGGTAATTATGTATATGATCATATGGTGCATGCTATAATTTCTCATAAAATAGTGAGCATAGAGTTGTTGAGTTCAAGATTTTTTTCAAAATTTTTTTTTGCTTATATTGTGAGCAATTTATAGCAATAGAAATGGTTGGGTCTCGGTTGGACTTGCAAGATTTGGTTATGCAATCATAGCCACTTGTGATTTGATTGACAGCCTTCCATGCTATAGGTGATGCCATTTGATTGCATAGGCCCCATGACATCATAATGTAGTGTATTATCCTATTTATTATGTAGGCTCAAAAACAAAGAGCTATCATGTTCTACATGGATCTAATTTTGTCATTCCCCTCCAATGATCAACTATTATTCTTAACTTCATTTTGTTGTGATTTCTTAAATAACTTCAAGTTCCAATTTAGTTTTGTTTATGAAAAAAATAGGTTAGATAAAGAAGGATTTTATGCTATGAATAATTTATGACAATTTTTCCTTAAAAAGGTTATATGAAGTATAAATAGCTTTAATGGGTAGACCTTAGGACGATGGTAATCTTGCTCCATTATGGTCTAAATATCATAATTTAGGTTAATGCTATCTTAGGACCCATTTTTTTATGGATAAATTTCATACAAAAATTAATTTACTTTTTCATTGGCCAATTTACCTATATTCTCATATTTTTTAAGATAGAGAAGTTACTTTTTCTTGGATGACATTTACCCATGAAATGGAAGAAAATCTTATGACTAAATTATTTTCTCATAAATCAGTAAAGTAGATATTTAATTTTATACCTAAAATACTTCATCTTTATTTTCAATATCCTCATCATTCAATGCTTAATAACTCAGTCATCAATTTTCTTGCACTTCAAAGTCTATAATAATTATTTTTTTTAAAAAAAATAATTTTGCAATTAAAAATGCAGAGTCATGATTATTTACTGATTGTTCCCGATAGCCAATCATGATCGTGGCTGGAACGCAAAAAATTATCAAAATTCTGTAAAGGTAAATGGCTGGTGCAGTAATTTTTAAGAACCTTAGGAGCATATATTCAAAGTCCCTTTCTCTCCTCAACTCCCGATCCCATGGAGAGCTTGTCGTTGCTTCCCCTTCTCTTGTTGCTAAGGAGCATTGAAGAGAGGCCACTCCAGCAAGAGATCGTGGCATATTGGTGATCGTCGATCATCGTGGAGTACCCTCCTTGGCATTTTCTAGTTGGTGTTCATTGGTGGCATGCGGCGGCAGAAAGGATGTGTTGGATTTACGTTATTCATCTTCTCAGATGGCTATTCTTCACTGGATTGATCTTCTCCATCAGAGCATGTATTTTTTCTTATTTGAGCATTGTTTCGATCGACCGATCATCTAAGGAATATCTTCTTTTATTTTCTGCCAACCATCTATTCGACAAAATTCCAAGGCAACGTCCTGGCTATAATTTTTCCTAAATTCATTTCGTTCATCAAACGGTAAGAAAAATAGTATGCTTCTAATCGTCTTTAGGATTTTTTCTTGATTTTTTTTTTTATACATTATTTTCAGTTGCCATACTATAAATTGTACATGCATTTGTCAATCCATTTCAGTATCATTCATGAAAGAAGTTTACATCTTATGATCGAAAATTTAAGTACCTTATCTAGTAGTAGGTAGCCAATATAGTATGGAAGCTCGGTGGGAGAATGGGAGAGGTGGTTTTGTAAAATATAATTGTTTGTGCTAAACCAGAACAAAAACAAGCACAATTCTTAAGAACAAAGACCAGCATCAACAAAGTTCTAAACCAGAACTAGATATTTGTGCTGGTTTCTGTTGATGCTGATTTTGGCCAGGTTTGTTTTACTAGCAATTGGTTTTTAAGAAAAAGATGATGATGATGATGATGAAAAAAGAAGCAAACTAGCTTCTTCAATTCTTGCCATCTAGTATGAAATTTGGTGGCCTCCTTGAACACTAGATATATGGTTTAGAACTTTGATAACCTGCGATCTTGCTGTCTAGTATGATATCCTTAACCAAGTCAGTGGCCTCTTTGAATACCATACACTTTAAAACTTTGCTAACTTGAATCTAGAACATGGTAGTACATCTAGTGCGTTGATTATTGATATAATGTATATGCATACTACTTTTTGTTTATAATTTGATTATCATATATTGTTAGAAGAGTTTATGGTAAAAATTTGTAAGGCATGTTATAACATCCTGACCAGCAAAATAGTAAATTAAAAAATTTATATTCATACAAGTGTGGTATAGCAATTTATTTACGGTATATTTGAATATATGAACATTAATTAAGTAGTAGTAATGAAGCATGTAAATTTAATTGCTGATTAGAAAGAAAGTGATTGAGGAATGGGATAAAAAAGATGGCATTAAAGTTAGATATTGGTAGTCATTGAATCTAGAATGAGTGGTACTTTGAAGAAAGCATAAGAAAAAATTTTCAGTCAAAATCCAGGGAAAAAGGTCGAGTCAAGTTCAAGAGATGTCAACTCTATCACAGAGAATAGAAAAGAAGTTTTAGAAAGAACTGTGGTGGCATGAGGTGGGGTCGACTCATTTTTTAAAGTATCGACTCGATTCTATGGGGGTTGACCTTCGGAACGACCTCTTTTGAAAAAAGCTGACATAGTTACCGACCTATGTTGTGAGGGTCGACTAGAATCTCTATGGGGTCGACCCTAATTGCAAAAAAACCTGAAAGTAGGTTTTCTACTGAAATATTTTGTGTTGAGATTTAAAAAGTATTTTTAAGAGGATGACTTAGCAGCTTGATTATATAAAGAGATAGCTGAGAAATTCTTCTTGTAATACCTCAGCATGTCTAAAAATTATGAAAAATTCATGGATTAACATCTAGCAAATCTTTTCCTTAGTTTATTCTTTTTTAACATAAAAGCCACTAGTTCCTTTTTATTTGCTATTCTAGGTCTCTATGCTAAATAGAAAAGATAAAGGAGGGAAGAGAGCTGAGGAAGATACTTTTCTCAGTCTAAAGTAAAGAAGAATTCAACTAAAAAGTGAGAATTTGTTGATAAAGGGATTTGAAGAAAGAAAGGTTGCTGAAATCGAGAAGAAAGAAACTTATGTTTGGCTGATAACAGTATTTTAATCACTTAAGGTAAGGTTCTTAAGCTCTAAACTAGGTTTAAATTAATTTTCCAATTAGTGATATTAAATGGGATGTTGTAATAAAGCAAATTATGCAATTTAAACTTAAATTTGAAGATGACTTATGCTATCTATTTTGCTGAAATTGTTTAAATAGTTTAGTTATGAGTTGAAGTGGTGTTAGCTGAATTTAAAACCATTTGTGAGAATGAATATATAGTTAAATGCCTGAAAATTTATCAGTTATATTAAAGTTTAGTTAAATCTAAGCTAAAGTAAGTAGAATAAAATAGAAATAAGTAGTTGAAAGATCAAAGAAAGAGCATAAAAGCAAAGTATGCATAGTTGTGATCATGAATCACATGGTATGAATTTAATCAGTATTTATCGATATTATAGAAAAAGGAAAGAATTAAAAAATGTGCTTTGAGTAAGCCAATCAGCTTGTGGTATGGTATAGTAGCCAGTTGAGGTGAGTAGGTTTTCTATCTAACTTTAATATTTTCTTATGACATGTGCTATGAAAGGTACTACGTACAAAAAATAAGTTAAATTTTTGACTTTGTATAGCTTATATATGTGTATATATATTCAGTTTGAACAGAATTTCATGTTGATCAGAAATGATTTGGATTCAACCTTCTAGCTTATAGAATTTAGCTTCTCAATATTTGAAAAGTTATTCAGTATTAGTATATCATACAACATAAATTAGCCAGCACTATAGTAGCAGTAGTTATCAAAATACTCGATGAGGCTTTATTAGCAGCATTCATACTGTGTTGACTACCTGTAATAGTGATGCACTGGGTGTAGTTGGTAGTAACCAGCAATATTCTTTAGTAAAGAGAAAGTATTTTATTATAGTTTAGTAAAGTTATTTTAGCTCAGCAAAGTGACTTATTAATTTATGATTTTATTCTTATTTAACTTATGGAAGTTTGAAAAGATATTAAATATGTAAGCTATATATTATGAAGATATGTATAGTAGCTAAGCTTTCTTGTTTTTCATTGTTAGATAGTTTATATACTCACTGGGACTTAGGTTTCACCATCCCTCATTTCTGTTGTCTGTAGTTTTGGAGCTTTCTAGCTAGGTGTAGAAGTTAATCTTTTGCATCTTCATCAGCACTTCTACTAGAAGAAGACTGGTTATATTAGTTTGTAAGAGGAGTGCATCTTGAGATATTTTGTTTATTTAAGGTTGTTATGTTACTTGGGGAAAGGAATACTTTTGAAATATAATATATGATGAAGTTATTTAAATTAAAAATTGTTGGTGCAGAATCTGATCGATGCCAGACCGAGCTGGAGTTGAGGAAGAAGAGATTGTCGTCGGTGACCTACAAAATAAAGTTTCGTCCGGAGTTGGTGGTGGTAGCTCCGGTAGAATCCTCCAACGATCAAGTCAGCTCTGCTGGCCAACAAAAATGGAGTGCTCAGGAGAGAATTTAGCAGAATTTCGAAAAGAAGAAGAGAGCTTAAAGAAAACATATCTAGAGGGTCTCTTTTTATAAATGGAGTCCATAGCGGATTGATAGTGATAGTCATACCGTCCGATAGTGGGCCGCTCGGAGCCACGTGGGATTTGGTACAGAGAGAAAGATATGTCGCTTATAGCAGACTGATAGTGATAGCCATAATCATTCGGTAGTGGATCGCTCGAGATCGCATCAAATTTGCTACGGAGAGAGGAGTGTCGTCAGACTGATAGTGACCGTTCGTCGAGATTTAATAGCCGTAGTTCGGAGGAAGCAAGCATTGATTGGTGAAGAATTTTGACATATATCAATTTCAAAGGAGTTTAAACTCCTGAAGAAAATACATCTAGAGAGGATCATCTGGGAGGAATACTACTTGAAATTTGGAAGTAATCCGCTAGGAGAATTCAGGTGAAGTTTGACTGAAGGAGAAGTCCGAAAGGAGTTTGGCTCATGTAGAAATTCTACTGAAGGAGAGATCCGAAAGAAGTTTGGCTTCTGAAGAAATCCGACTGAAGGAGAGATCCGAAAGAAGTTCGGCTCCTGTAGAAATTCGACTGAAGGAGAAGTTCAAAAAAAGTTTGATTCCTTAAGGAATCCAACTGAAGGAGAAGTCCGAAAGAAGTTCGGCTTCTGGAGAAATTCGAAGGAGATGTCCGGAGAAAGTTTGGCTCCTTAAAAAATCCAACTGAAGGAGAAGTGTAGAAGGAGTTTGGCTCCTGAAGAAATTCGAAGAAGAAGTTTGGGAGGAGTTCGGCTGAAGTCAGAAAGGAGTTCGGTCGCTGGAGGGTTTGGCTGGGATTCGACCGCTGGAGGAGTTCGGCTACTGAAGGAGTTTGGTTGGGGTTCGGCCGTTGGAGGAGTTTGGCTTGGATTCGGCCGTTGGAGGAGTTTGGTTGGGGTTCGGCCACTGGAGGAGTTCGGTTACTGAAGGAGTTTGGCTGGGGCTCGACTGTTGGAGGAGTTCAGTTGGGGCTCGACCGCTGGAGAGAGTTTAGCTGGGGCTCGACCGCTAGAGGAAGAATTCTCGATCGAAACATTTTCGTGATTATCGGTTGCATCGGGCTAAGCATCAGACTGGACTTTGATAGAAGCGGAGTTTATCTCCAATAATAGTCTCTCCACTTTCGGTTCGAAATTCGAAGGAAGGAAGTACAGAAAAGATGACTACTGAAGTCCATTTTCATGCTCTTCACCCACTGAAGTTGAAGCTTGAGGAAGATCTTATCTTCAGTCGAGGTTGAAGGAGATCTTATCTTCTGTTGACATTGACGTTGAAGCTTAGGGGAGATCTTATCTCCAGTCGAGGTTGAAGAAGATCTTATTTAAAGTTGAAGCTCGGGGGAGATCTCATCTTCAGCCAAGGTTAAAGAAGATCTTATCTCCTGTTGACGTTGCAGTTGAAGCTCGGAGGAGATCTTATCTTCAGTCGAGATTGACGTTGAAGTTGAAGCTCGAAAGAGATCTTATCTCCAACTGAGGCTAACATTGAAGTTGAAACTTCGAGGAGATCTTATCTCCAATCGAGGTTGATGTTGAAGTTGAAGCTCGGGGGAGATCTTATCTCTAACCAAGATTGAAGGAGATCTTATCTTCTGCTGACGTTATAGTTGAAGCTTAGAAGAGATCTTATCTCCAACTGAGGTTGAAGAGATCTTATCTCCTACTGATGTTGCAGTTGAAGCTTGGGGGAGATCTTATCTCCAGCCGAGGTTGACGTTGAAATTGAAGCTTGGAGAAGATCTTATCTCTAACCGAGGCTGATGTTGAAGTTGAAACTCGAAAGAGATCTTATCTCCAATCAAATTAACGTTAAAGTTGAAGCTCGAGGGAGATCTTATCTCCAGTCGAGGTTAAAGTTGAAGCTTGGGGAGATCTTATCTCCAATCGAGATTGAAGGGAAAGATTTTACTCCTATTGAGGTTTTGTTGAAAGCTCGGAAGAGATCTTATCTCCAACCGAGGAAATTGAAGCCAAGAGATCTTATCTCCAGCCGAGTTGAAGGAGATCTTACTCCTATTGAAGGATTGGAGCTCAGGGGAGATCTTATCTCCAGCTGAGATTGAAGAAAATCTTATCTCCTGTTGACATTAAAGTTGAAGCTCGGGAGAGATTTTATCTTCAATCGAGGTTGAAGGAGATCTTATCTCCTGTTGAGGTGACGTTGAAGCTCGAAAAAGATCTTATCTTCAGTCGAGGTTGAAGGAGATCTTATCTCCTGTTGAAGGATTAGAGCTCGGGAGAGATCTTATCTCTAGCCGAGGTTGAAGAAGATTCTTATCTCTGTTGGTTGATATTGAAGCTCGGGGAGATCTTATCTCCGAGGTTAAGAGATCATATCTCCTATGAGGTGGCGTTGAAGCTGGGGAGATCTTTCTCAATCGAGATTGAAGAAGATCTATCTTCTGTTGAGGTTGGCGTTAAAGCTCGGAGGAGATCTTATCTCCAACCAAGGTGAAGGAGATTTATCTCTATTGAGGTTGGCGTTAAAGCTCGGGAGATATCTTATCTTCAACCGAGGTTGAAGAAGATCTTATTTCCAATCGAGATTGAAGTTGAAGTTCGGAGAGATCTTATCTCTAACTGAGGTTGAAGGAGATCTTCTATCTTCTATTGAGATTGAGGTTGAGAAATCTAGCTTGAAGAAGATCTTATCTCCTATTGAGTTGACGTTGAATCGGAGAGATCTTATTCCATTGGTTGAAGCTTGAAGCTCGGGGAGATCTTATCTCCAATCGAGGTGAAGAATTGAAACTCGAAAGAGATCTTATCCAGCCAGATTGAAGAATCTTATCTGTAGGATAAGGAGATACTCGGAGATCTTATCTTAGTCAAGATTGAAAGAAACTTATCCCCTATGAGGTTGATGTTGAAGCTTGGAAGAGATCTATCTTCAGTCGAGGTTGGAGAGATCTTATCTTATCTCTGTTGAGGTTAACGAAGCTCGAGAAGATCTTATTCAGTCGAGGTTGAGGACCCCTCTTCTCACCTTGTCTAAAATGAATGAGGCCTTCGACTTTACTCATACGAGGTTCTCTTGTTCCTAAGCTATAGGGCATATAAGGGTTGTTGTCAGGGCCCTCTCCTCACCTCATCTAAAATGAATGAGGCCTCAATTTCATGTTAGGAAAGATTGTTCTCATTCCTAACGACTGTAGGAGTACATAAGGACCGTTGTCAAGGTCTCTTTCCTCATCTTATCTAAAGTGAACGAGGCCTTCGACGTTGCTCACGTTAGGACGAGGTTCTCCCTATTTTTAACTGACTGTAGGGACACATAAAAGTCGTTGTCAGGATCTCTTCCTCAATCTCGTCTAAAATGAATGAGGCCTTCGACTTTGCTTACATTAGGATGAGGTTCTCCTCCTGTTCCTAATGAACTGTAGGGGTACATAAGGGCATTGTCAAGGCTCCTCTCCCATCTTATCTAAAATGAATGAGGTCTTCGACTTTGCTCACGTTAGGACGAGGTTCTCCTCCTATTTCTAACGGACTGTAGAGGCACATAAGGGCCGTTGTCAGGATCCCTCCCCTCATCTCATCTAAAATGAATGAGACCTTCGACTTGCCCACGTTAGGACGAGGTTCTCCTCCTATTTTTAATATTATCATTTTTTATTATTTCTTTTCTATCGTCACATAGTTTTTGCACCGAGAAACAATAATGTTGAAATGGAGGAGTTTTATTGAAGAAAAATTACCGACGGTATATTCTCAGATTCTTTGAGTTTCAAGATCGTGGGAGCGTTGTTCCTTCGAGCTTCTTCAGATGATAAATTTCAGACCGAACGACCTCCTCTACTTCATATGGACCTTTCTAATTTAGGGCAAGCTTCCCCTGGCTCTAAGGCTGAGAGATGGTAGCTCGTTGAAAGAGATAGCGTTGATGATGCCAGAAGGTGGTTGATCTCCTTATTGTTCCTCCCTCATTGATGGTTGTAGTTGCAGTAGCGCCCTTGGCTGATCTTCTCTTACTTCAGACCGACATCTGTGGAGCATTGAGGGGGCATAATTGTGAAACCTTCTAGGAGAGAACTTCTTCGCGCCCTTCTGTCGAGGCTTCTTTGACGACGAGCTTGATGAGGAGTTCGAACTTGCTTGCACTCGGAGGGAGTCCGTGAGCATGATTGAACTTTATTCGATCCTCCATCAACCGCAGATTTACTAGACTCGCTCGCCTGCCGCTTTCCTATGATTTTCTCATCTCTCAATTTGAAGACTGCTTCCACTCGGACATATTCTTCAGTCCAAGCTAGCAGATCGATAAAGTTCCTAGGGTACTTCTTCTTTAGAAAGAACAGCAAATTATTCTTCTGAAGGCCATCATTGAGTACGGCTATTGCAACAAATTGGTCCAAGTTCTAAACCTCCAATGCAGCAATATTAAACTGGATGATATAAGCTCGGATAGATTCTTTCCTCCTTCTGCTTGATATTCATCAGAAAATTCAAATCTCGATGCGGACATCGGCTGTTGATGAAGTGAGTCGCAAACTGATAGCTCATCTGGTCAAAGAAGAAGATCATATCTGACTTCAACATCGAGTACCGATTTCTTGCTGCTCCCTTTAGAATAGATGAAAAAGCTCGACATAAGATGACATCTGGTGTGCCATGGAGTAGCATCATAGTTTGAAAGACCTTCGGATGATCGATCAGATTAGAGATTTCATCATAGCTTTCAAATTAGAGGGAGTTTGAAGTTCGATGGAATGGGCTCTTGCATAATTTGGAGAGAGAAAGAAGGGATCGGCATGGATGTTGTCATGGTGAGTCGGGACGACGTGATAGAGTTTTTCAATTCGTCGATCTATCTCCTATAGTTTTTGATCAAGGACGTCATCTCGATCATAAATCTTAGAAGACTTCCAACTGTAGATGGAAAAGGTTTCTTTCGGAGAAGAATCACGATTCGAACAAGGATCCTCTGCTCTCTATTTCTCTTTTCAAGGGGCGATGGGTATGCTAGCCCAAGTGTTCTTCTGAATCGATTTCTGACATCTTGATAGTGGATTTTCTGATGGAATCATCATCGTGGGCTGCCACATGGCCCGCACCATCTCAGTGAGGCATTGAACCCACTACATCAACAGGTTAAACTACTCCGAATCTATCGTGGCCGCCGATGGAGGAGGAGGTTGAAGCATCGGTGTTGGAGCCAGAACGGATGGGTCTGACTCGGATTTGATGGTAGAAGCGGTAGATCTTCTGATAGTCGCCTTCTTTAAAGGCATTTCTTGGGATTGAGGGAGAGGATGGAGATGGATCTTGAAGAAAAAGATTCACAAGATCGGCAGAGCACATCTTTAAGAACAAGAGTACCTCAGAAATAGAGGGCCCTCCTTCTAGCATCAATCTATTGGTGCAGAATCTGATCGACGTCGGATCGAGCTGAAGTTGAGAAAGAAGAGGTCGCTGTTGGTGATCTGCAAAATAAAGTCTCATCCGAAGTCGGTGGTGGTGGCTCCGATAGGATCCTCCAACGATCAAGTCAGCTCTTCGGCCAATAGAAATGGAGTGCTCAAACGAGAGTTCAGTAGAGTTTTAGGAAGGAGAAGAGAGCTTAGAGAAAACGTATTTGGAGGATCCCTTTTTATAGACGAAGCCTATAGCAGATTGATAGTGACAGTCATACCATTCGATAGTGGACCGCTCGGAGCCGCATGAGATTTGGTACGGAGAGGAAGAGGTATCGCCTGTAGCAGACTGATAGTGATAGCCATAACCATCCGATAGTGGGCCGCTCGGGACTGCATGAAGTTTGCTATGGAGAGAGGGATATCGTCAGACTGATAGTGATCGTCCATCGAGATTTAATAGCCATAGTTCAGAAGAAGCAAGTGTTGGTTGGTGAAGAACTTTGACATATATCAATTTCAGAGAAGTTCAAACTTCTGAAGGGAATACATCTAGAGGGGATCATCTGAAAGAAATACTACTTAAAATTTGAAAGTAATCCGTTGGAGGAATCCAGATGAAGTTTGGCTGAAGAAGAAGTTCGAAAGAAGTTTGGCTCCTATAGAAATTCGATTGAAGGAGAGATCCAGAAAGAGTTCGACTTCTGAAGGAATTCGATTGAAGGAGAGATTCGGAAGGAGTTTGATTTCTGAAGGTATCCGACTGAAGGAGAGGTCTAGAAGAAGTTCGGCTCCTTTAGGCATCCGACTAAAGTAGAGGTTTGGAAGAAGTTCGGCTCCTGTAGAAATCCGACTGAAAGAAAAGTTCAGAAAAAATTTAGCTCCTTGAGGAATCTGATTGAAGAAGAAGTTCGGAAGGAGCTCTGCTCCTTGAGAAATTCGACTGAAGAAGAATCCCGAAAGGAGTTTGGCTTCTGGAGGAATCCGAAGGAGAAGTCCGAAGAAAGTTCGACTCCTTGAGGAATTCGACTGAAAAAAAAGTTCGGAAGGAGTTCAACTCCTGGAGGAATCTGAAGGAGAAGTCTGGGAAGAGTTCGACTGAAGTCCAAAGGAAGTTCAACCGCTGGAGGGTTCGACTGGGGTTTGGCTACTAAAGGAGTTTGACTACTGAAGGAGTTCGGCTGGGGTTCGACCGTTGAAGGAGTTTAGCTTGGATTTGGCTGCTGGAGGAGTTCGACTGGGGTTCGACCGCTGGAGAAATTCGGCTACTGAAGGAGTCGATTGGGGCTTGGTCGCTGGAGGAGTTCGACTAGGGCTCGATCGTTGAAGGAAGTTTTGCTGGGACTCGATCGCTGGAGGAAGAATTTTCAATCGAAGCTCTTTTATGATTATCAGTTGCATCAGGCTAAGCATCAGACTGAACTTTAGCGGGAGTGGAGTTTATCCCAAACAAAAACTATTAAGTATGTTCTACATTTGATCAGTAAGTATAAAGTATAGTCTTTTAAAAGTTAATTCTAAGTTTAGCTATTGAGAAAAGTAAAGTTAATGTAAAATGCTTGTGTTATAGATTGAAAGATTGATTACATTAAATGAGATCAAATTATTGAATGATGTTATAGTTCAGCTCAGTTATAGTTTAATAATTTCCTTCGTCCGGTCTAGGGGTGGGATGTAGCACCTTTGCTCAGTCTAGGAGTAAGATGTTACATGTTTGGTAGGTTTATAATCAATGGGGATAAGAAATAGTTTATGGTTAATGGAGATTAGAAAAGATTTATGATTAGTAGGGATGAATCTAGGCTAGAGTAGAAAAGTTTATGATCTTTAAGAATTATAATTTAAGTGATATGAAAACCAAGATTTATGATTATTAGAGATTATGGTATAAGTAATATTGAAAAGTAGTGATTCAATTATAAGTATTTATTTAAATTCTAAAAAAATGATGAATTATCTTGAGTATGAGCTAGATGGTTATCAAAAATTAAGATACAATCTCTGGTGATACTATAAATTTTTAGTAATCCTATATCTTGATTAGATTGATATTTTAATTAATTAATGAGCATAAGTTGAGCAAATACATTTATGTTATTGATAGTTCTTATGATAAGTGAAATATGCGCATTTTTATGTTCCTTATTTATACTGAAGGTTAGTTTACTAATTAGGAAAAGTAGGAATAATGTTCTTATGTTAATGGTGGTTGGTATGATTTATGTTGATAAATAGAGAACTAGATGGCAACTATTAAGGATTATTATGTATTGAAAGTTTTAGAATTTGTAAGCTTATGATCTAAAGTTTCAAGCTAAAAGAAGACAAAATGAATTTAGATATTTAAAACTTAGTGTTGGTATGTATAATAGAAATATTTGAAGATGAGAATGTCTTCCATGAATATTTAATATATATCTAAGAAAATAAATGGATCAAAGTAGTGCAGCAGAAGTGTGATGGTATTATAATCTCCAAATGAAAATTTTTATATAAGATAACATGAGAAGTAAACTTAAAATGGAAAAGTAAATTGTATGATTAGTATTGAATAAACTTTTATATTATTAAGAATAATTCTATAGCAATGACTAATTTGAGATGTTAATTGTAGATTATAAATATTGTTGGTGCAGAATTTAATTGATGCCGAATCGAGCTGGAGTTGGAGAAGAAGAGATCGCCGTCAGTGATCTGCAAAATAAAGTTCCATCCGGAGTCGGTGGTGGTGACTCCGGCAGAATTCTTCGACGATCAAGTCAGCTCTTTTGGCCAACAGAAATGGAGTGCTCAGACAAGAATTCAGCAGAATTTTTAGGAAGGAGATGAGAGCTTAGAGAAAATGTATCTGAAAGATTTCTTTTTATAGATGGAGCCTGTCGTAACCGTTCGATAGTGGAATCGTCTGTAGTAGACTAATAAATGACAGTCGTAACTATCCTAATAAATGACAGTCGTAACTATCCTAATAAATGACAGTCGTAATAGTCCGGTAGTGGGATCGCCTGTTCATTGAGATTTAATAGTCAAAGTCCGAAGGAAGAAGACGTTGGTTGACGAAGAACTTTAACATATATTAATTTCAGAGGAGTTCGAACTCCTAAAGAAAATACGGCTAGAGGAGATCATCTAAAAGGTATACTACTTAAAATCTAAAAGTAATTCGCTAGAGGAATCCAGATGAAGTTTGACTGAAGAAGAAGTCTGAAAGGAGTTCGACTCCTAAAGAAATCCGATTGAAGGAGAGGTTCGGAAGGAGTTCAGCTCTTGGAGGAATCCGACTGAAGGAGATGTCTGAAAGAAGTTTGGCTCCTGTAGGAATCCGACTGAAGGAGACGTCCGAAATGAGTTTGGCTCCTGGAGGAATTCGATTGAAGGAGAGGTCCGGAAGGAGTTCGGCTCCTATAGAAATCCGACTGAAGGAGAGATCCGAAAGGAGTTCGGCTCCTGAAGAAATTCAACTGAAGGAGAGGTCTGAAAGAAGTTTGGCTCCTAAAGAAATCCGACTGAAGGAGATGTCCGAAAGAAGTTCGGCTCTTGAAGGAATCTGACTGAAGGAGACATCCGGAAGAAGTTCGGCTCCTAAAGGAATTCGACTGAAAGAGACGTCCGGAAGAAGTTCGGCTCTTATAAAAATTCGACTGAAGGAGAGGTCTGAGAGGAGTTCAACCGTTGGAGGGAGTCCAGAAAGGGTTCAACCGCTGGATGAGTTCGGCTGCTAAAAGAGTTCGATCGGAGTTCGACTGCTAAAGGAGTTCGACTGCTAAAAGAGTTTGGACGAAAGTAAATGAGTCAATAAATTATCTTTTAAAAGTTACTAAAGATTTTCAAAAATGAGTCAATAGAGTAAGTTCACTAAGATAAGTAAAGCATAGATAATCATTGATAATTTTATAGTACAAGTAACTTGATTTTAGTATTCTAATAACGTTTTCTTCCCTTATTTTTTATAGTAAATGCTAGAAAATTAGTGTTTTTATGTTTGTCCCCTTTTTTCTTTCAAATTGTACATATTTAAGCTTAACATTTTTCTCCTCCTTTATTTTACATGTTGAGATATTTTCAGTCAAATAGTCTTTTAAAAGCAAAAGTTTTACTTTCTCCACCTATGTTTTATAGCTAATGCCATAAATTAAGTTGTTTTAAATTTTTTTTTAAGTTGTCAATAAATGACCATAATATGTATATAAGTAAATATAATAAATGATCAAATTAATTGAAGGCAGAAACAAAATTGATGCTGAACATAAGAGTTTGATATTCATTGATTTCATAAAGGATGTCTACAAGAATGACAAATGTCAAGATAATCAAAATGTATGACATCTATAACTAACAAAAATAGATTACTAGGAAATACTAAAGTTCTAAGAAAATAAATCCTAGCATCCTAAGAAGAGTAGGTTGGTATATCTTTAAGAAGAAAGTTCAAATTGACTAGATAGAGAGCATAGTCTAGTATCTCCAAATAACTGATCTTAGTCATGCATATACTTTTTCGCTAAAGTGATAGCTTGAATCAATCATATTGACTTCTTTCTAATCGATGATTGTGCCTCCATTAGATCTCATCTTATCTGCTGTGCCTATGAAGTAAACTTTTGAATTTTTGCATAAACAAAAGAAATGATTCTGATGAAAATCCTATCGATAAATGCATTTTCTCATCCAATATACCGAATAATCAATCTGAGCTCTCTGGATGATTGATCTATGAAGGTAGAGCTACTTTTGTCTAAACTACTGGATCCTCAATCCTGACATCTATTATAGCATGAGTGTAGGTATGCAAAGTGGAATCTTTTGAAGAATATGATGCACAACTAATATGAAGAAGATGCTATTGGTCATAGTAGTCGCATTTCTATACTTAGCTGATTGGCATTGATATCCTCAATATCCTCGACATTATCTCAAACTAACATAATGTTTAAATATATCGCTACTTGAGATAATCCAAGTTACTCCTAGCATGCATCTAATATTATCAATATTCATCTCAATCTGCATGTCTTTTACTTTAAAAATTAGACTTTTAACTCTCATTTTTATGCAACCATAAAATTCTCTTGTTGATCCAAGGTAGGTGGGCAAATTCAAGAAGTAGATAAATTTTCAGTCCATTAATAAATATCCTTAGTGTCCGAGCTAATCTTATATCATCCAATATAATATGGACACTTCAAACTTCTGAGTTTAAATTTTCAATCCTAAATATTATGTTTCTAAAGAATTCTTGAACTAAGTTCAGATAGATCAAAAGAACATGAAATTTCTTAGCCCAATCTCTTAATTTTCTATATAATTAAAATTCTTTCTTGCTTTAGAAATTCAATGATTATTTTGAAGCTTGGTCCTTCTTTCTTGTATGAGATAATAATTTGAAAAAACTCTAAATTTTTAAATTTCTACATGAAATCTTTCTTCCTTTGTGCCAATTACTTTTGAGGTGCCATTAGAGAACAAGAACCACAAGGATAGGATGGAAATGAAAAGAAGATCCAATTTTGATGAGAGTGAGGTTTGAAAGCAATTATGGCTCGAGAAATATGAAAATAGAATGATAAAGTCTTAAAATATTTTTAATTAAGAAATCCATCTCAGACATAGGAGTCGATTTCTTACTGAATAGTTTTTCTTCAAAAAACCATAAGTCAACTTTTTAATGCAGAAAATAGTTTAAGGAGTTTTGATTCAAAGTGAATATAATTAAATTGAATTGAAATATCAATAGTAAATCAATTCAATGATCAAGAATAATATTTGATTTAAAATTTATAAATTAATTTAAAAAATTAAAAATTAATTAATTAGGGATATAATAATTCATCAATTCAAATTAGATCAATTCAAGAGGACACTAGATAATAACTCTATAAATTTTGGTTCAACTAAGAAATTTTGCAAATCCTTAAGAGTCTAGCTAAGATGCTATGCAAATCAACAACATCAAGCACACAATCTTTTATGACTAAATATCTTATCTTGATATACTTAGTTCATGTAATTTTTTATTTTTTTTACAAATTTTGAGAGGTAGATATCTTATGAAAATGTAAAAATTTAATTTCTAAGATTCGCACATAAATGATTTCTTATACAATCAAGCTTATTCTCAATTTATGTTTCTCAATAAAGCATAATATAGAGAACTAATAGAACTAGCTAAATTAAAAAGAATTATGCTCACAAGACATTTTACAATGCATAGTATAAAAAGCATAGTGATCAATACATTCAAGCAATAGAGTAAAATCATTGCAAATCAAGTCATTCAAATTATAGAGTGTGACCATTATAAGCATAAATAAATCATCAAAATTAATCATTTAACCTAAGTAAATTCAACAATCAAGATGGTATGATGCGAGAGTAAGTTTAGCCTTTACAAACATCATCACCCATCCATCCAAAGCATCCATTTTTAAGAGTTGACTCTTTTCATGCCCTTGGATGCTTGGCATACTTGCAAAAATTATTTTATAATTTTTGATACCCAAGCTATCTTGGGTTCATGGGGGTTAGAGCATATGATTCCTTTTGAAATCCAAATTTGTTTAACCAAAGTATAACCATTTTCAATAATATTATATTTAAAAATTTTATGACTTACTTTATTATATTTGAAACAAACTATGGAATGATCTTTAGATAAATGTTTTTCAAACATATCCTTATCAATTTTTTATTTTTCTAAAGGATTAAAATTAATTTCAGCTTTATGAAAATAGATTTTTGACTTTTTAATATTAATTGAAGCTTTTCATAACTAAATGTGAACTTTTTGGCAATTAGCTTTAATATTTCAATCTCTTTTCTAAGTTTGCCATTTTCATCCATTAAAGATTTTTCAAATTTCAAAAGAATTTTTTTTTCTCCATCTAATATTTTTTTTTCTTTCAAAAAATCATCTTTTTCCATCAAAATCTTATTCTTTTCTTCATATAAAGATAAATTTAAAATTTTAAGCTCTTTATTCAGCTTAGCATGTTCTTCAACTAAAGATTTTTCAGATTTGAGGTATATTTCTTTATCTTTAGGTAAAGTATCTTTTTCTCTTAAAATATCTTCTTTTTTTAATAAGAGTTTATTCTTTTCATCAACTAAAAGAAGATTAGACTTTTTGAGCTCTTTGTTTTTCAGTCTTAATTTTTTAAATTCATCCATTAAGTTATTAAAGTCTTCATATAATTCATCAAATATAAAGTTGAAAGAATTTTTAAGATTTACCTCATTTTCATTAGCCATGAAGCAAAAATTGGGGATACCTTCTTTCTCTTTCTTATTTTTCTCTTCTTTTTCTTGCTCCCCCTTAATCAAAGCATTCTTTTTTTTGTATTTCTTTTTCTTCTTCTTCTTCTTTTCATCCATATGAGCATTGAGGCATAGGTTAGGGTGAGCTTAATTCTCTTCATGGGAGCTTGATGTTTTTTTTTGATTTTCTCTCCTATAAGTCATTTCTAATTTCTCCCAAACTTTCTTTGCTGAAATATAAGAAGAAATTAGATTGAACTCATTTATATCTAATGAATAATAAAGCATATTTAAGGCCTTAGCATTTAGTTGGATTATTTCTTCATCATCAAATAATGCATTATGTGTGTATGGACCATTGATTATAATCTTTCATAAATTATAATCATGTGATTGTATGAAGATTTTTATTCTAGCTTTTCAATATGTATAATTTGATCCATTTAATAGTGGAGGTATATCTATAGAATATCCTTCATTAAATAAAAATTCTATTTGGATTGCCATGATTTTTAACTCAAGACTGCTAGGTCAACAAATAATATTAGAGCACCTGCTCTAATACCACTTGTTGCTCAGAAATATAGCAACTCAAGAGGGGGGTGAATTAGGTTGTTTAAGAAAAATTTAAATCAAATTAAAGTTTAAGCATGGATGTACTTCTATTTAAGCTAAGTTGTGTATTTGAGATGTATATAATGCAAGCAACAGTAGAATCATGATATAATTAGGGCTATGCAAGAATTTAATCAAGCTAAGCAAAAATTGAAAGTATGCAAGATAAGAGAAAAAAGGTACAATGCAAACACAAAATAATTTATAGTGGTTCGGTGCACTCTCGCATCTATATCCATTCCCCAAGAGCTTCTTGGAAATTTCACTATAATCTCTTGACTATAGTGTGTTTGTTTTAACTCGGGATCACAAATAAATTCAGTTGATTTTCTAGAATCACCAACTACAACCTTACACCGATAGTTTTTTGGGCTCACTATCAATCCAGTTGATTTTCTGGATCACCAACCATAATCTTACACCAATAGTTTTTTGGGCTCATTATCAATCTGGTTGATTTTTTGGGCTCACCAACCAAAATCTACATAATGTTCAATTCTTGACTTGGACGAGCCTTCACCCCATATTTTTTTTCTCCAAAGAAACTTGTAAACAAATCAAAATACAAAGATAAGTAATTTTAGCACAAAATCAAAAACCATAAATAAACTCCTTTGATGTGCCAAGAAATAAAATAAAAATCCTGGGTGGATCTCCCTCCTACTTTCATCAAAAAAGAAAAAAATACTTCCATTTTGCAATAGAGAGGGCCACCATTGTACGGCAGTAAAATCAATCCCAATAATTATAAAAACCATAATGACCAAAAAAAAATGATGAAAATGAACCATCCAGAGCTACAAGCCCATCTCCTAAGGCAAAATATAAATTGATAATATAATAAATAATTTTAAAGATATGTTGAAAAACCTAGTAACCATCAAGTTACATATGACCATAAAGTTAATAATACTTTAAATACAAAAGATTGCCACATCAATATATTACTTTGAACAGAAATTACTTTATCCATGATGCTGATTCATCTGGTAATAAAAAAGAAAGCTTGTGATTAGCAATAATCATGAAAAAAATTTATGTAAAGTAATTATAAAGGATTAAAATAATAATAAAATAACTAGATTGTATAGTGAATTGTAAGTAATGATGCAATATATTATCTCTTGACAGCTACGTATTGTATGACCATTTTTCTTGCAATGTTCACATCAATACTTATGTATTTCAAGATGAGACTTCAAGCGCTTCTTCGGTGCTCCTTTGCTATTCACAGGACAAGGATCAAGGACTTTATGAGAGGAGATATGATTTACATTAAGTACATCTTCTAAATGGAAACTAAAGCATTTGGAATCATTATGGATACTTGATGCTTCTATTGATTATTAATTATTGCTAATATCTCATCGTAGTACTCTTTGAACTTGGATGTTTCATAAAATAGCTGATTTTTTATACTCATAAAATGCCGATATCTAATTGATTGTTGGGATGCATGGTGTATGCCCGCATGCCTGTTTGATGGAATTTTCATTTTGGCCTTTTTCGTCCAACGAGACCATATACAACATGATAGAATTCTTATATGCTACAATTGATTCAAAATAGAAAAAATATGACTACAAGGTATGCCCTATGTTTACAATTTCAAGTAACTACATATAATGTCTTCAATATCATCACCAAACATGCAATCAACCTTAGCTATAATATTTTCAACATTTTTTGCTACTATGAATGCCATCGAAGAAGGAGTATCTACAATATTAGAAATGATATAATATCTTGCCTTGAAAAGTTCTTTTTGCACAAGCTCAAATACAGCAAAGATGTATATATTTGCAGCATCCATCTCTAATTCTTTTAATTTTGTGCAATAAAAAGAAAATAATTGTAATGCTTTATAGTCATCATGAGCCTCGTTTCGATGCGATCTTGATAAACATAGTTTATAATGAATAAGATCTTTTAAGTACATCTTTCGATTAAAATATTTGTGAAGACTAGAGTTCAGACTCTCACTTTATTACGTAGTTGTATATCCAATAAAAACTTCCATTTGCAGATAGGCTTCAGCCCAATATTTCTTAGTTTTGTATAAAGACTTCATATATTCATGGTTCTCACTGATCTTATACTTCATAACAAGTTCATTTTATTTAATTTCAAATTAATGTGGACTGCATCTATCAAATATTATCCTTTTAATATCAGATAAAATAGTAGATTTTTTATATGATCAGGCAATTTTCTTAATATGTGCCAACTATATAAGTAATGAACAGTATTTGAAAGCATGCTCTTGATCGCTTTACGCATTACACGATCACTATCTATAATGACAGACTTTGGATGAATTTGATACATTATCTTTAAAAATTTCAATAACAGTCATTTATAATTTTCAACAGTCTCATTAGAAACAATCCCACATCCAAAAATTATGATTTTACAATGATGGTTTATTCCAACAAAAGAAATGAAAGGCATGGAGTAGTGATTAGTACGATAAATACTATCAAATATGAGCACATCCCCAAATGCATTGTAATCAAGATGAGACTGAGTATTATGCTAAAATAAACTGGTTAAGTGGCCTTCACAATCTATTTTATAATTATAAAAAAAATTTTTCAACATCTTTACCGCATAGTTTCATATAATTTAGTGCCTCCTCAGCATCTCCTTGAACAATCTTTTTTTTAATATTTTGGTATTAAAAATTATAAAAATTCTTTACTGTGAAACTCAAAAACTTATATCCACCTTCTCTATGCTCCATAAAATTCAAAATTTTATTTTTACAAATACCCACAGTTGCCAAGCTAGAAATATCTATTTTTTTAGCATCATCTATTTTACGATGCAATCTAAGAAATGAAACTTCATCTATTTCAGCCAACCAATGATGGTTATGTGCTTTATTAAAATAAAAAATGAACCATTTCTCTATTTTGGGATCAAGACAAATAATGAGTTGTGCAGGACAATTACATCGAGTAAGAGCCCATTCTTTTCTTTCTCTATCCATTCTATTCATATGCTTCTCATCTCGTAATCCTTCCCTTAAGCAAACAAAACATCTTTGGATTATTGTATTGGATTTCGAATCATGTGATACCTTACTCTTCTAATGTTAAACCCTTGATGCTTTGTGTATATATTGTAAAATTGGTAATCTTACTCTTCTGATGAAAAGGTCATGACAATGATATCCTTAAATGAGAAGAATTGTGGATTCATAGACTCTACATGAGTTACATCTTTGTTAAATTTATTATATGGGCTTCTTGATTGTCATCCCAAAAATACTTTCCATAAATTGATACCATAAATACACCTATATTGAATGATAAAAAATGATCATAAAATATGGATACTTGTATTAAATTTAATAACTAGAAATAATTTAACTTTGCTAAACAAAAATTATCAAAATAGAGGGCAAGTTACAAATATAAAAAATAAACCAGAAAAGAAAGAAAACTAAATGGCCCAGGAGATGTTTTCCTTCTCACAAGTATAAGGCTATAGATGCATATAGACTACTGGCAAAAATAATAGAGAGTTTGAAAAAAATAACAAAATCTTTACATGATATTTGAAAAAAAATATATCTTAACGAGCATGAAAAGTTCGTTTTCTCATGAATTAGAAAGTTTTTTTAGAGTTAGTTTTCTTATGAATAAGAAACTCCATTCTATCATTCTATTATAGTTTCTTATTTGGGAACAAAGCTCCTATTATATAGAAAATAATTTTTTTGTTTTTAAAACTAAGTGCAATTTTTTTTTGTGAGTAAAAAATCAAGTACAGCATTGAAAAAGTGAACTTTCTATATATGTTGAATTTGTTCCTTCAGGGTCATTATAATTTATATGCTGATTTTTTTCATGAAGCAGCATCTGAGGAGCTACTAAAACTTTATCAGTATTTGTACCAGTACAACTATTCTATTGTTGATATGAACAGAATCATACTTCACCATTATTTCTACTTATATATAACCCAAAAAATTAACTTACTGCAAACTAAAATAGATGAGATGACCTTAAATCCTGCAACGCAACTTAAAGCTAAAACCTGATTTAAACATCCATAAATTTTTATTCCTATTTATGCCAGGAGAGTCCCACTCTTAAAATTATTATTACATATAATAGGCTCCTCCTACTTTGAGTTCAACCTTTTTAATTGGACCCGGGATCTCTAAGTTGGTATAAGAGCAACCCATCTAACCTCAAAAAGGTTCCTCATAGCTTTTCTATTAGTAGGATTTCCTCTTCTTTCTTTTTGGAATTAGATAACATTTGAATCCATAGTTGAAATCCAAGAACCACTCTATGTTCATATATTTAATATACTCATCCCAAAAATTATTCTCTAAGCACAATCAATTGGCCCATAAACATTCTATTACAAACCAGCTAAAATGAATACCTTATTAACCTATTTGAATCCAAGATAAAGAAAAAAGCTAGTCTTAAGACGATGAGAAAACCCTAAGAAGATTAATCAAAAAAAAAAAAAGGAAAACCCAAGAAGATAGAGAAAACCCCAAGAAGATAGCAAAAGAAAGTCAAAGACTGAATATTAAAAAACCATCAAAAAAAAAATAGTGCATTTGATCTACCACCCAAAAATCGAGCTCAAAACTAGGGCTTCGACTAAAATAAATGGAGAAAGATTTTTTTTTTTAAAAAAAATCTAAATCTAAATATAACACAAAGAAAAAAGATTGGATGGGCAAAGGTAAAAGCTTATCTGAGCTTCAGACGAGAGAGAGAGGGGAGGGGGCATGGGGATGCAATAGGCAAGTAGATAGGGATGAGCACGAGGATGGGGGCGCATGTGGAGAGGGGAGGGAGCAATTGGAGGTAGTAGGTGAGGGATGTCACCGGCGAGGCTGCCAGCGTCGGGAAGGGGATGGGAGATCACCAGTGTGGGGATGCGCTGATCATGCATTGATGAGAAGGGAAAGGTGATGGGAGAAGGGAAAAAATGAGGATGGAGGTCGGAGAAGAAAAATAAAAAAAAGAGGGAAGGGGGGTAGCATATTGGTTAACCGACTTAGCAACTGGCTGAAATAAATTTACTTTATTAACCCTTTATAATCAATATCTAAGATAATTTTTATCTTTTAATAAAATATAATTAAAAAGTATCATAGCAAAACCTCCAATCTAAATAACATAAGGGGTATCATGAAAAATATGAATAAATTTTAACAACTTATCCAAAAAAGTACTAATGCAAAAGAACATGAGTAATGAATTTCGGAGCAACTTTTTCATGCATAAAAGAATATAGGTAAATTATTTTTCTATCTAAATATTGTCTAAAAAATATTTATCTAGAAAAATATAGATGAAGGAAAAACTGAATTTTTACTATCGCAGGATGCATCTGATCGGAATAAATTTGCAGCGAAATAATTTTAAATTTTTTTTATAATTCAATCAGATCTGGAAGTTCTTAGATCTAATTAGATTGATCTAAAATTTAGAAGTAAAATAAAAATAAAAATAATGATAACAGTTATCACCTGATTGGATAAATTATTTATCCATTGTTATGATCTAACGACTGATCCGAGGTTCTGATTGAGCTGCGCATGTACCTGACCTCTACCAGTATCCACTCGGATCAGATTTGAAAGTCTCCTCCTTCTGAATCTGATCTCCATAGATCAGATCTGATGTCTTCCCATAGAGCCTTTAAAACGAACTCTAAAGGCTGCGCGTTCGTCTCACGAACACCGTCATCTTTCGCTGATCTTCATGCCAATGGGACTTGATCTTTACTCAGGTTTTGCTCAACTCTTTGAGCATGGAGAAGAGGGAGAGGATCAAATGAGGAAGGCATGAAAATGGTGATTTTAGTAAGGCTTCGTCGTAGAGAATTTTTTATGCACAACAGCTTGTGCAGGGCCCTATTTATAGACCAAACCAAGAGTTCCTTCGCATGTAACTTTGAACAGGTCAAAGCCAACAAGCAGAAGGACTCTCCCATGATCTCCATGCCCTACACCCCTTTTTTCAGATTTTTGTCACACAAAAATAAAGGGATATGGCGTGGAACAATTTTAAATAAGATTAAGTTGGCGCACAACTCTTATCTCCCAAGAGTTTGAACTAATCAAACTTTTGATCCATTCAAACTTGATTTGAATGGGACACCTCTATACATATCCATATGGGGCGCACGGCCAAAGAAGGAGTGCGCCCCTTATTCTTCACGTAAATCCCATATGGACGTGCGCCCTCAAATAAATTCTAAGGGGTGCACGCCATATCTTTTCTTTCCTACATACTAGGTCAACATTTGACCCTTGTCCTATTTCCATCTCATGGGATTTTGGACAAACATTTTTCAAGTCCCATCCAATGGAATTAGGTCAAGTCTTAATCAAGTTAGAACAAACCTTGATTAGGTCAGAACTCAGTCCAGTCAGATTAAGAAAAATCTATCTAAAATTTTTGGGAGAGGCTTGTCCAAATTTCATCTCATGATTTTAGGACAAGCCCTAATATGGCAAAGACAATCCTTATCTTGTTCCTATCTTATGAGATTTAGGATAAGTCTTGTCAGGCCAGGACAAAATCCAGTCAGATCAAGATAAATTCCTATAGAGTTTTCAGATAAGCCTTGTCTAAATAGTTCCATAAATTAGCAGGTCTTGTCCTATTTCCATCCGATGGATTAGGACAAGCCTAGATCAGGTTAGGACAAGACTTTTCTGATCCAGACAAGTTTTAGTCAGACTAGGACAAATCCATACATGACTCCTAGGTGAGCCAAATTCAATTTGGCTCAGTCGAGATGATCTAGAAAGACTATAGAAGAAGAATGTTAGACTCAATCGTGTGCTAGCACGATTTTTTTGAATCAAATTGGATTTAATCCAAATCAATCAAACTGGGTTAGCTCAATTGATGACATCCAGATCCGAACCCTTGTTTGTGTGATCCAATTAGGTTCAGTTCTATATGGTAATGAAACATGTCATGATCTCTATCATCGACATCATCAAAATACCTTTCGATGGATCAAAACTCTTTCGATTCATCCAATTAGAATCGTTAATCATCAAGATAATTCTAATTGATCCCAAAATCCACCAGTGATACCTAGCAGTATATGGTGGCAACCCATCAAAATTGAATAGCGAACTTCTCGGTGCAGCTACCTATGTGATTGAATTTTTCTATCATGAGCCCCGACAGAATTAGGGTTAAGGTAAACTCGTCAAACCCAACACTCGTCATATGAATGAATCATTCGATTCAAGTCCGATGTGAAATTCTGATAGAAACTTCTTTCTATTATTTCACACTACCATGGCCATAGATTTTAAGACTCGATCTTATGATTATCATAGAACTACTTCTCCTCTATCGAAGTTGATAGATCCCATCTTGGTGCGATCCAATTCTTATAATGAACATGCTATAGCCAACATACATCTTAGAGTTCTGAATGGCTAGGAGACCGAGTTATAGTATAGTCAAACTATAACACCCTCAAGGTGAACTATCGATGCACCTCAGATAAAAAAACTAGACACACACTGCAGCATCGAGCTAGTCATCAACGAGAAGGTAGGTTCTTTTATGACTGCTCAAGGTGGTTACGCTCAGTACCCTCGTTCTATAATAAGTACTCATACTCTTACTTTAATGTCTCCATACTGTAGACTCAAGACTCATCTATACTAAGAAAGCGATCCTACATCGATCTTTCAGATCAATCACCATCCTCATAATGATCCTACGATCGGAAGCAATTTATGAGTTAATTATGATAACTCATGCTTTAAATTCTTAACTCTTGAGAATATATATTATCATGTCTATTAACTCAATGGATGTATCGCAAAAATTTTAATACACAATATGATAGAATAAATAATCCTTTAGTTAATTTTAAGTTAAAATTATGAAAATATTCCTAAAAAGTATTTAACAAGTGTCAGCCAATCTGACTTCTAGGACACACATCTAACAATAGATTCCTAGATAATTGTTTTACTTGCAAAAGAACATGCCCAAAAGTTTGTTTTTTTTGGATAAATATCATGGAAAAGTTGGTTACCAACTTACACATGTTTTCATACTTTTCAATATGGATAAGTTACTTTTTCATGGATAGCATTTATCCATAGGGCCTATTTTTTTGTGCATAAATATCATAAAAAAATTGATCTACTTTTTTTTTGACCAACTTATCCATATTCTCATATTTTTCAAGATAAAAAAGTTATTTTCCGCTGGATATTATTTACCCATGGAATGGAGAAAAATCTTACCTACCTAAAGAATGGCTAAATCATTTTTCCATCGACCAATAAAGTAAGCATTTAATTTTTTTCAAAAATACTCCATCCTCATTTTCAATGTCCCCATCATTCAATGCTTAATAATTCAATCATCCATTTTCTCCAAATCTAAAAAACATAAAAGGTATTATGAAAAATATAAATAAATTTTAATAACTTATCCAATAAAGTAGTAATACAAAAGAATATAGATAATAAATTTTGGAGCAACTTTTGTATGCATAAAAGAATATAGGTAAATTATGTTTCTATTTAAATATTATCCAAAAAATATTTATCTAAAAAAATATAGATTTTCAGATAAATTTTTTATATGCAAAAAAATGCATCCTAAAAAAAAAAAAAATTTATCCACCTAAGAAATAGCTAAATTATTTTCATATTAGCATGCAAAGTAGGTATTTAATTTTATATCTAAAATATTCCATCTTCATTTCTAATGCCTCCATCATTTAATGCTCAATAATTTAATCATCCATTTTTTCTAAATCTAAAATGCATAAGAAATATTATAAAAAATATAAATAAATTTTAGCAATTTATCTTGAAAAATATTAATATAAAAGAGCATAGATAACATATTTCTAAGCTACTTTTTCATGCATAAAAAAATATGCATAAATTATTTTTTTATTTAAATATTGCTTGAAAAATATTTATTTAAAAAAATATAAATTTTTAGATAAAATTTTTATCTATAAAAGAATGGACCATTAAAAAAAAAGGTAACTTGTTAATCTTATTATTTTTGAGCCTAAAATAATACAATAAATTGAGCCTAAAAAAATATTAAAAATGAAGTTATCATAGGAGATATTTAGTAAAAATAGCAAAAAAAAAAAAAAAAAAAAAAAAACCAACAACAACAATCTAATGGTCTATATAAAACATAAAAAAATATAAAATTATCAGCTACTCCTATTATAAATTACAAACTAAGATCTTAAGTGGCTATTTTTTTATTCCTCCTGTGAGCGGCTACAATTAATCGTTTTTTGCAACCCAAACCATATACACAGGCTGGACCGGGTTTCGCCTTAACGGCTAGACCTTGCGGCCGGCTCGACCCATTTGCCTTCCTGGCGGTTGCTCTCCATTTGTAAGCGGAAACCTCGTCCTTCCCTCTCCCCTCGGAACCAAAAACCCTCGCACGAAACGAGTCTCTCCGGCTTCCCTCCTCCGCCTGCCGGATCCAATAGGAGCGACGAGAGGCGGAGGAGCCCGTAAGCCCTAGCAAAACCTCCCCTTTTGATGGCCGCCGCCGCCAGCTCTTCTCTTCTTCGTCTCCTCTGCTCCAATCCTACCTTCTATTCCTCCTCCGTAAGAAGGCATCTTGTTCTCTCTCTCCTTCTCTCTTTCTCTCTCTCAATCTGGAGTTTGGGTCTGTATGGTTAAATGTCAGCAGCTGGTTATTTTGTTCTAGAGATCCAAGAGCTGCTGGGGTTTAAAGGGAAGCTTAGGGTTCTCCTCGAAGAGAACCTTGGCACCGCTGGCGATGCGGAAGAGGTCCGAGATAAGTTGCAGCGGGGACAGGGGCACGGACGTGAGCACTTCGGCTATGTTGGACGGGGTTGCTGACTGCTTGGATGATGTCTCCCCGGGATTGGGTTAGTTTGGACTTCTTGGTTGTGTCTTCTTCCTCCCCCCACACCCCTGTGGGATTTGGATTCATATGACGGAAATTTGCAGATTTGGAGGAGAAGGAACCGAGCATGTCGACGATATTGACTAGTTTTGATAATTCTTTCGATCCGTATGGAGCTTTGAGTACGCCATTGTACCAAACATCCACCTTTAAGCAGGTACAGCAATGTGATGATAAAATATTAGAATGTTTGTGAATTTTTAGATTGTTGTTTTCTTTCCTTGTTCATATATTATCCTTTCATTTTTGGAGGTGGAAAGGTTGTTCCTTTTGAATTTTTCCTTATGGAACATGATGATATCGAGTATCCCTTTGTTACCCCGAATTCATATATTAAATCTTGTCTCATCTGGGATGGGAAACAAAATCACAACATATCTTTTTGGTAAAACCAACTAATTATGTTTTTTGTGGAGTCAGTTTCCACCGTAGCCTGAACACTGAAGGCTGTTAAAAGCAAATGTGGTACCCTTTTTTGAAGTGAAGGCTTCAACTTTGTTGGAACTTCCTCTCCCTGTAGATTCAGATCATGCCAAACATATCAACTCTAACTGCATCTAACTGTCCGTTTACATTTTTAACGTTGAGTTTCAATTCAAGTTTGACCTACAATTTTTTGCAAACTATAATTGCCTGTGAGCTTTTGATGGCCTCTGCAATTAATTTATAATACTTCAGCTTCTTTTGTGAAGTTGGAATGTGACATTTGCATAATCACCTATTTTCTTGCTTTCACCTTAATGACAATTCACTTTACCATTAAACCATTTTTAGTGAAATCACCATTCCTCCCAAGTTTCATTCTGGTCCAACCAAATTGCTTAAGCATATAGTCATATAGTTGTAGAATTTATACCTCCTGTGCACTCAGTTAACATTATGTAAAACATCACCTATTTTCTTGTTCACAATAGCCTAATAATTCATTTACCATAAAGATCCCATTTAGAATTTCTATTCCTTCACTTTAGTTCCACTTATAGGAGAAATCACTAGGCCTAATACCTATTATCTTGTGCAATCTGTTAAAATGGGAGATTTGGATGTTCTGCTAAGATATCTATGTATTTATGCATGCATAAGCTGCATGCCTGTGTAATCTGTATAATGGCAAGGCATTTTTCTTTTTTTCCTTGATGCATCCTAGAATTTATCGTGCTCCTTAATGTAGGAGTTTTCTGTCTTTTAGTGGCAGTATACACTGAAATTCATGAATGGCAAGACAGTCACATAATTATGTAAACAAATCTTCAAGTGCTGATCAAACTCTAAAAGGCCAGAATATTATTTAAATTCATCTTTTGCATGTAGCATTATCTTTTAGGAAACTGTGTGGTATCAGATTGTCATGCATTCTGAGCTCCGAATGCTTAATGTTTTTCATTTTTTTTCAGCCGTCAGCAACAGAATATGGTTCTTATGACTACACTAGAAGTGGAAACCCTACTCGAGATGTGCTGGAAAGGCCAGTATAATTATTTAGTTTTGCCAAATGCACAGACACTAGGTGTATATAATCTTGTGTAATTCTCTTTCTAGTATTAAAGAAAATGTTGTAATGTCCAAAAAATCAGTCTCATGGCCAAGCTTGAGAAGGCTGATGGTGCATTTTGCTTCACTAGTGGAATGGCTGCATTGGCTGTTGTAACACATCTTGTTGAAACTGGTGCGCATCTGCTTGTCTGAAGTCATGAGATTTGACTGTCCCATGTACTTGACTGGTCAACGTTGTGATTGTTTAGGTCAAGAAATTGTTGCTGGAGAGGATATATATGGTGGCTCTGATCGATTGCTCTCTCAAGTGGTGCCAAAGAAAGGAGTTATTGTGAAGTTAGTGTGGTGCCCTTCATTTTACTGGACTTTTTTTTTTGCCTTTTTTTTTTTTTTTTTTTTTTTTTGAATTTAGTAACAAGGATGTGATATTCTTTGACATGACAGACGAGTCAATACATCTGATCTGAGTGAGGTGGCATCGGCAGTTGGTCCCAGGACAAAGCTTGTCTGGTTAGAGAGTCCAACAAATCCTCGCCAACAAATTACTGATATACGGGTAACAAAGTGGCTTTTTTGCTTTAATAGACAACTGAACCGCTACTCTTTTTAGAAGTCAATAATGAAGCAGAAATAAATGCTGGTATTGCACTGTGTCACATGCATTGCATTTGTTTCTGCACAAAGTCATTGAAGTTAGAGATTTTACATCCTACATGTTTACGTGAATGTCATAATTTTTGAATAGGCGTGCACTAAAGAAAGATTTTTAATACTATTCCTTTGGATAATTTTGTTATTCATCTATTGCCAGTCATATGCAAGTAATCTAGTAGTAGCATCATGTGCTGATGTCATCTCATAACAGGGACCAAGATTTACCCTAAAAGTTTGCAGTTGTTTTCTCTTTTCTTTCTTCTCTGATGCTGCCAAGACCATTACCTTATTCTTTCTTGCTGCTGCTCCATTTTCTTTATATCATATTGGTACTGTAACTACTGTTTTGTTTTGTTTAAGAGTTCAACTAGGCTTAGCATCGGTAAAAGATAGAAGGTTAGAAACCGCAGACCATCACAGCAGTGGTTGAGTTAGAGAACTCTTCATTGTATAAAGCTGCGTGAAAGAATTTATATGTAGTGATAAATGCATAAATAAAACAATAGTGACTTTTTTCCCATAAGATTTTGCTTAGAAGGATGATGTTGTTCTAGTACTTATCTCCTGAACATTGTGTAAGTTCATGGTGAACACATCAACCATATAGCAACATTTGACTTTTAATGCACTTGTCTATCTAATCGGAATCAGGGATTTTTGTTTTTCCTCCTTTTGTTTTGTTCATCCTCAGTTACAATTGATGATTATTGTTATTAAGCCCATCATAATACCTTAAGGTAATTATTTTTATAGTGCTGAATTTCTGTTATGGTCAGCATATCTATTAGGGCTGCACAACTTGTTTAATTGCCACTCTCATATCTCTATTTATGGAACTTTCTGATTATATGATGGGAATCAGGAATTGCACACGTATTCCAGAAGGAAGCGTCACTAGATCCTAATCCTAATTTATTTTTATGGGTTTAATTTTGTGGGATTATTTAGGTTATTTTATTTTATTTGAATTTTCAATTTTGTTAGGACTCCGTAAGTAAAGTTCTATGAGGTTACAAGTCAGCAATTTGACTTCTATTAGGTTGCAAGTTGTATCTTTATTTAAAGGCTCCATCTGTATGGACTAATCGGTCGTTTCTCAGGCTGTTTCTCGCGGTCTTTGACTTGTTTTGTGGACTGATTGCGCGATCGGACGGCTCAAACGCAAGCCGGTTGCGATCCGACGGTTTAGACGCGATCCGAGCGTAATCAGGAGATTTTTGTGCGATTCGATGGCCCAGGAGGGAGCCGATCGTGATCAGATGGTCCAGAAGTGATCTTAAGTGTATTTGGGACTGTGTTTCCTACTGGAACACTGTTTTTAGGTTTTTGGAGTCTATATAACTTCGATTGATGAACCGTTTATTGCGTCGAAAAGCTGGTGACGTCCTGGAGGAGCTAAAAGGCTTCTTGAGAGGTTTTAGAGAGCTTTTGTAAGGGTTTTGGAACTTTTTATTGAGATACTCTTGTATAAAGGTTGAGTGGTAAGTTTCTCTTGTATTAGTTTATTTTATCTCTCTCATAGTAAAGTTTGTATGCCTCGTAGAGATAAATCTTGGTCTAATCTACGTATTTGATTGTGTACTCTCTTATTTTTTATTTTTCTTTCTTTTTTTTGCGGTATCTACATGTGATTGAGTGCAACGCAAGTGGTATCAAAAAGGTCCTAAGGTGGTGGTGTCTTAGCCAGACTCTACAACAATTGGTATCAGAGCGAGTTGATATCCCAATAATTGATATCAGAATAGGGCCGCTGATGCATTAAGTAGAGTAATTATTGTTCTACAATCCATGAATATTGAGGTAATTGATTTTGAGCGAGTAAAAGATGATTGCTAGCATTGTCCTGATTTTTCTAATATTTATCAAGAGATTAGTCAAGAAAATCGTCAAAAATATATTGATTTTGTAATTAGAAACAATTATTTATTTAGAGGTTGTCATCTTTGTACATCTCGGATATCTTTACGGGATTTTCTTATTTGAAAACTTCATGTAGGAGGATTAGCAGTTCTTTTTGGATGCAATAAAACTATAGCTATGGTTGAAGATAGGTTCTACTGGCCTTCTCTTAAAAAGGACGTAGCTAGAATCTTATTTTAGTGTCGTACATGTCAATTAGCTAAGGCTAGAAAACAAAATACTGGGTTATATACTCCTTTACCAATTCCTCATTCCCCATGAAAAGATCTTAGAATAGATTTTATTCTTAGATTACCTAGAACTGCTAAGGGATATGATTCAATTTTAGTTGTTGTTGATAGATTTTCTAAAATAACATACTTTATTCCTTATCAAAAGACTTCTAATGCTTCTTCTGTTGCTAAGTTATTTTTTAGAGAAGTTGTTAGACTTCACGGATTACCCACTTCCATAGTATCTGACTGTGATGTCAAATTTGTGAGTTATTTTTGGAAAATCCTTTGAAAATTATTTGGAATCACTTTAAAGGTTTTTTTTTTTTCAGTTTTTCATCCCCAAATAGATGGTCAAATAGAAGTTGTAAATCAAAGTCTTGGTAATTTACTTAGGAGTCTAGTTGGAGATAAACTTGGAATGTGGGATTTGTCATTGCCTACCACGAAATTTGCTTACAATAACTCAGTAAATCGGTCTACTAGTAAAAGTCTTTTTGAAATTGTTTATGGCTTTAATCCCTATCAATTCATTGATTTTGTTCCTTTACCAATAAATAACCTTACTTCTGAGTCTGTCATTTCTTTTGCTAAACACATTAATGATATTCATATTGATATTAGACAAAAGATTGCTATGAGTACTGAAAAATATGAACTTGCTATTGATACTCACCGTAGAAAAATAGAATTTAGCGAGGGTGACTATGTAATTATTCGTTTTCATCCTGAACGTTATCTTCGAAATTTATTCAAAAAGTTATATGTTCGAGCCACCGGTCCATTTCGTATTCTTCGTAAACTTAGGCCTATTGCTTATTATATAAAATTACCTCTTGATTTAAAATTTAGTTCAATTTTCAATGTTGAGGACTTGCTACCTTATCAAGGCACATTCGAGCCTCCTACCATGCATGCAGGTGATAGTAGGGATCATACTCCATCTCCTTCAGTGCCAGTTTCAGTTTTTCCATCACTTCCACCATCTTTTTCGGATCGCATTGAACGTATTATCACGGATGAGATTGTTCTTCTACTGATGGAAGATTTCGTCGATTTTTGATTAAATGGCACGGCCGTTCAGAGTTAGATGCTACTTGGATTCTTGAAGATGAACAACGACATATTGGTCCAGATATTTTAGAAGATTATATCAATCTCTCACCAGAGTCGAGTTCTTTTCGGTCAGAAAAAAATGATGGAAATCAGAGATTGCGGACGTATTTCAGAAGAAAGCATCACTAAATTCTAATCTTAATTTATTTTTATAGGTTTAATTTTGTTGAACTATTTAGGTTATTTTATTTTATTTGAATTTTTAATTTTATTAGGACTCAGTAAGTGAAGTTTTATTAGGTCACAAGTCAGCAATTTGACTTCTATTAGGTTGCAAGTTGTATCTTTATTTAGAGGATCCACCTGAATGGAGAACCTTAGATTTGAATTATTGATTGATTTGATCTTGAAAAATTCAGGCTTTAATTTTGTTCTTCTCTTTTAATTTTACTTTTGTTTTTTTTGCTTGTGGTTTTACACCACTATGTAGACCTTACAAATTCTTAATGCTACTAGATTGCCAGTTTTCTGTTTTTACTGTTTGAAGGCAGCAGTTTTTTCTGGTTTCCTATACCGATTGCATTGCTCTCAACAAATATTGTGCTATTCACATTTTTATGTGTTATAGTCATGTCCTCTTCCTATCTCAAGGATGTCTTTGTCCATTTTCTCATGCACGTACAGAAAATCTCGGAAATAGCTCATTCATGTGGTGCTCTAGTTATGGTGGACAACAGTATCATGTCTCCAGTGCTTTCGCAACCCATAGAACTTGGTGCAGGTACATGAGGGACTATCCAGCAGTAATAAATACCAAGTGTTTAAGATGCCATTGCTTTCTCCTGTTTCAGCAGTAGATACTTGATTACAATGTCATTGTGTCTGTCTTGCAGATATTGTAATGCACTCAGCTACTAAATTTATATCTGGGCATAGCGATCTCATGGCAGGCATCCTTGCTGTAAAAGGGGAAAGGTGAAAAATTTTCTACTCTGTTTATTTTCTAGGATTACATTTATTACCAAGAAATACCTGGTCATGGTTGCACTCTCATTTCTTTAATCTGTGTGATAGCATATTCTATCATTTTATTACAGAAGTTACAATTATAGACCTTTATCTCTGTATATACCAGTAGCTAACACACATTGCTTATCATCTTTGATAACCTATTTGGCTACTGATAGTGCAAATTTTCTGTGGCTACCAATAAAAGAGCAACCAATAGCCAGTGTCATGACCCATAACATTCACAAACTTTTTGGGTGGCAGAGAGTAATGATTTGTTCATAAATTCCACATGCATATTCCATCTTTATATGGTGACAGTTCTGTAAAATGAAAGTTTGATTCTACCAAGTTCAGAGTCTTTGTGTGACTTTTGCTTCGTCAGAGGAGGATAACAAAGGCAATTAAGGAAAAGAAAAGGATATTAGCATTCACATTCTTATTTATGGTCTTTGGTGTAGACTAAATATCCTTAAGCTCTCAAGCTGTGCTAGTAATCCATATTATGCTTTTACTAAATTTTGTTCTTTTTGGATGCTACTGCAATATATCCATGTCATGCCCCCAGTTAAACGTGGTTTGCAACTCTGAAGGTTCAACTACACAGCGCCATTCAACATTCAAGTTCTGGGTTAATTTTTTGTTAATTACATTTTCTTAACTTTACTTTCTTGAGGCATCTTGGCCCAAGAATTATGTTAGGACTATTGTTATTCACTAGTCCTTCAATTCATATGTCAACTGCCTTAAATTTTTCTTATTTTCCACACTTATGTAGTTATCTACAGCTTTGTTAACTTCACTGAAAGGCATGTCATGTTATATGAAACATACGAAATGACAACAATTGTGGAGTAACTAAAATTTATTCAGCAAGCCTTTTGCTTTTTATTGGCTTTTCCAGCTTGGCGAAAGAGATTGCATTCCTCCAAAATGCTGAAGGCTCTGGATTAGCACCATTTGACTGTTGGCTTTGCTTGCGAGGTGTCAAGACCATGGCTTTACGTGTGGAGAAGCAACAGGTACAACATTTTCTCAGTTTTTGGTTATTACTTTGTACCATGTTTCCATATTGTCCTTCTTGGTCCTTATAATTATTAAGTAGGTTTCATGTGTTTATTATTTAGTGTGACATTTGAAGTTTCTAACATGAAAAAAAAAATGAAACAAAAGAATGATCTGAGGTCCTGAAATGATCACCATGGAAGAGATTGGTTATGTGTGAATTGACTAATGGATGTGGCTGACAAGTGTAATGATGTGGGTTTGAGTCCTGGGGACACTTTGCAACAAATTGCGAAAGGTTAGGTCTGTCCGAGGACCCCAGATTGCCCAGTCATAACTGGGTAATGAAAAAAAAGATCAAAGATTTTGAAACTAGTCATTATTTCTCTCTTGCGAATGCTATACATACTTATCTCATATAAATTGGACTAGTGTTTGTGAAGATGAGTGCAAGGTATTGTTTGGCATCAATCCTTTGTGATAAAATTATAATTCTGTTATAATTTTGAAAAAACAAGCTGATGTTAAATGGGAATATAGTATCACATCAATGTTGGGGAATGACCACTTCAATTGGTTTCACCTGAAATTATTTGATGACAAGTGAGTTTATCCAGAAAAGCATTTGCCTCTTCCAGTTCATCAAGCAACCTTTTGATGGTTTTGCCTATGGTTTCCAGGATGGAAATAAATTTAGGATATGTTTGGTTACATTGTTTGATTTTTGATTTTTGATTTATTTATTTATTTTTGATTTTTGCTATTGAGCAAAAGCAAAAAATCAAAAAGTATGTTTAGTAACTATGTTGCAATAAAGCAAAAAGCATGGAAAGCAAAAAATTTTTGCTTTACAAGTAAAGTAATTATTTTGATTTTTGATTTTTGCTTTTCATGATGTTACCCAACGCTGCTTTTTGATTTTTGCTTTTTAAAAATCAATACCAAAAAAAGTACTTTTTTAATGGCTAATCAAACGCACCCTTAGCAAATCCCCAAAAGTATCTGGAAACATGTAATTCTAAAAAAAAAATCAAAAAGTTATCTAACTGAAAGCAGCAGTGAGTTTGTGAATAGGCAAACTTGATTATCTTTTGGTCCCTGGTTCCTAGATTGTACATAAAACAGCCTGGTCTATGACATGTTCATTGTATGCTAGCATGGCTAAGACTTCTATGATCACAGCATTGAGTTTTCTGCACATATGATGTTAGGCATCATGGTTTCTAAATGGAAATATGGTATACAATTAAGAGGCAGATGATAGATTTCATAGGTTTGAAGTGAAATATGTGACTCTAGATTGCACTGAGGCTTGTATTGAGCAACCTAAATTAAGTCATGGTATTAAATGTAGCTAAAGCCAGAGACATGAAATAAAATTTTGGCAGATGGTATGCCATGCGCTGTAATGCTTTGTTGAGTTTTGTTGGTTATCACGGTTCTTTGACAATGTTATTTTGGTAACAGGCCAATGCTCAGAAGCTTGCTGAATTCCTGTCATCTCACCCAAGGGTGAAGCAAGTGAATTATGCAGGACTTCCTGGTCACCCTGGCTGCTCTTTGCATTATTCTCAGGTACTCCAAGAGTAATTTTAAAAGATAAAAATAAAAAAAGCTAGAGTAACACTGCCCTTTGCCTGTCCTTGCAGGCAAAAGGTGCTGGTTCTGTTCTCAGTTTTTTGACAGGATCATTAGCTCTCTCAAAGCACATCGCTGAGACCACAAAATACTTCAGCATTACTGTTAGTTTTGGTAATCATCCTCTCAGCTCTTTTAACTTACTATCTGATCAACATAAATTTCAAACCTTTCTATACTTCATAAAGTAGTGAAAATCATACTCGGAAATGATTCCTTGATGTATTTCAAGAACTGCTAACGTTTCATGATTCTAGCTTAGTAACATGAAAGAGTTGAAAATTCGTTAAAATTGAAAAATAGATGCTATTTACATATTCATAATCACCTATCTACCTTCACATGCACTTGTCATCATTATATCAATCATACACAAAGTATTCTTTTATTTTTTTAAATTTTTTTCCTTTTTGCTTCCAGAAGATCCTGTATATTGTTTATTAAGTTTTCTGCAGTTTTGAATAATTATTCCCAGTTTCTGAACTTTTTACTGCTCTGCATGCATTTGTAAAATATCAAAACAGTCATAAACATCCAAAGTCCATGGAAACTTAGATCCATATCTGCTTGAAGTTATAGTTTTCTTTTGGGATTGTCACAACCAGTGTTTGGTGAGCCACCTGAAATGGTACCGGTGGCCTACTAGTGCGGTTCTGGTGTTCGATTTGGAACACGGACGAAAATGGAGGGAGAGAGAAGCAGAGAGAGAAAGAGAGAGAGGAGGGGGAGGGGGGACGATCAGCGGTGGCCGTCAAGGCCGTCAAGGGCCACCGAGGCTTTCGGAGTTTCCTGTAAGCCCAAAGTTTCCTGTAAGCCCTATATATATATATATATATATATATATATATATATATATATATATATATATATATATAGGGAGAGAGAGAGAGAGAGAGAGAAGCTGCAGTGGCTGCTAAGTTTGCTGTCTTTACTGTGTGGATCGAGAAAAAAAAAAAATCTGATCGAAACAGGGGCGAGTCGCCCCTATTCCAATCCAGCGGAGGCCATGGGAGGAAATCCGACTATCCAAGGGCTTCTGTCGCTCTCCGGCAGCCATCGCCTTTCCCACGTTCATTTCTCTCCTCTCTCTCTCTCTCTCTCTTCATCTATTTGGACTTAGGGAGCTTTGGTGGCCTCGACGGCCCTCCAGTGGCCTTGATGGGTCACTAGCTGCCACCACTGGCCTCCCTGGCCTTCCCCCCCCCCCCCCCCAACAAAAAAAAAAAAAAAAAAAAAAAAAAAACTTTATTTTCCCTTCCAGTTTTCCCTCTCTCTCGCTGTCATTTTGGGCCCAGTACGGTTTGGTAAGGGGGTGTACCGAGCTGGGTGGTGCGGCATGGGGTCCTGTTGCGGTTCTATGAACCTTAGTCATAACCATAATAAATAATTGCTCCTTGTGTGAACATGGCCAACACAATCATTCATTTTTAGTGCAGTCTTTTTATGCGCACAGCAGGCACTGGAATGATTGTTTCTCGTAAAATCCAACTAGCGCACCTCTTGATTCAAGATGACTATGGCATGCCAGGTTTGAAAATGATCTTTAAAAGTTCATTATAAGCATATCTGGAAGAATCTTTACGTTTCTCCTGTAGTCTGCAATTCTGGCTTGTCTTGATCGGTATGATGGATATTGATATTGGGGGTGACAAATTTTACCAATGGCTTCCTTGATGGAATTTGTGACCTGCATAAAGTTTTAAATTCGTGGCAGCCTCATATGTGGCAGTATGAGAAAATGAACTCTGCTTTTCTTTTAGAGGCTTACAAATTTTTGGCCTTTTACTCCTATAATTATCTTGTTGCATCTAATAAATGAAATACTGGGAATTTTTGGGAGTTATCCAGTTTGCTTAGAACTAAGTTAAAGAGGATCCATGCTTAGCATTCATAGTGGTGATCTTAGAGGAGGCTCAGGATACTCAAGCTAGACAGCTACAATTGGTTTCAGCAATTTCAATACATACAAAGTGGTACTCTGGAAAACTCGAGGTTAGAAAGTGAAGTTTTTACACAGCTTAGCCGCATTGCTGATGCTCACAGAATGTTAAGCCGATTCTTGCTCCTTTTTTTTCTTTTCTTCCCGTTGGCCAATCTGGGTCGTACATCAACTTATTAGTACCATCTGGATACAGGAAGTGTGAAGTCGCTTATAAGCTTGCCGTGCTTCATGTCCCATGCGAGCATACCCGCTGCAGTTCGTGAAGCCAGAGGCTTAACAGAAGATCTTGTCCGTATCTCCGTCGGAATCGAGGACATAGACGATCTTATAGCAGATTTGGACCACGCTATAAGATCCGGACCAGCTTAAAGTCTGTGCTGTCTGGGGATGAATTGTACCATCGGTGATTGCATGATATATTTATCCGGACCAGCTTAAAGCCGGTGCAGTCTGGGGATGAATTCTACCGTCGCTGATTGCATGATGTGCTGATATATTTATCTTAATAAACGTTCGGCTGTTTAGCTTCAACTTTAATACTGGCAAATCCAGTTCCTTGTGCTTGTGGTGGGTTGTTCATGCATTAATTTGTGTGCACATACCTATATGGGAGTCCATTTGTAAAATTTCACTAAATTTGTTGAACCATTCTATGAAATTATAAGATCAGATTATCAAATAGAATATTTTTTTTTCACCGACTACATGTCAACGGAGATCCGAAAGAAAATTTCCTGCTCAATTTTTCCAATGGTAAAAAAAAGCGAAAGATCGGCGGAACCGTGAATTGGGCAATAACTACTTGGATCTTAAGTATAAAGATCTCATTTATCCTAGAAAAGAAAGAGAAAAAAATAAAAAAAAATCTGATATATGAGAAGCTTATCAAACTTAGTAAGGATTCTGACTTAGCAACGTGCATGCCCTAGGAGCTAATAGATCAAATTACCACCCAATAGCCCAATCGCACTCTTGGACTCATTATCAATTTAAACTCAAACATTTATTATAGGGTTAGGTTCATTGATAAAGAATTAAATCAAATTCTCAACCATGTCTGGTATGTAACTGTAGTGGGCTCGAGTCGAGTTTTTTGTTTAATAACTAGATTAAAAATGCTAAAAATTGCCTACCAGATCGATGCTTAGTTAAATAGTCCACTGATCCGCTGTAGAACTTGGTGATTAGCTGTGCGGTAATAATGTGCTTGTGTATCGCACCAAATCCTAAAGACCTAAACTGTTGCATCAGACCGAGTAGGGATTTGATGAGTGATAGATCATGGATGGCAGTACCTAAATAGCTTCTAATTTTTTAACTTCAGCAAACAAGTTGAACTTAAATTGATAATTTTTCTATAAAAATATGCCTTAACCCAACATAAACCCAACCTGACCTTTCCCTTGGAGATGGAATAACATCATTACTCAACTAGCGAAATGAATTAAGCATCACACAATAACGTCATTAGTCAATTAGTGAAATGAATTAAGCATCAGGCCTTTGGTATGAATTATGACGGGCTAGTCAGATAGAAGAGCAAGCGAATTTCTTGCATATGGATCTCGTTTACCAAGCTACCTCAAATTAGTTGTCTAAATGGATGATAGTAACATCAGATCTTGATGCTGCAATAAGAAGATCAAGTAAAAACCAAATAGAGATTAGTAGGGAAAAAATCTTTTAGGAATCAAATTGCTGACCAAAAGAAGTCGTCCTACCATGCACCAATGGACTTGTTTGATCCTCATAAATGACTGCATGATGCATGGAGCAAGTTCTCTATGATTCCCCTTTCCCAGATTTCAGTTTAATGTTCTTTATAGTAACAACATCCACCATGTGGAGTAATCTTCAGTGCCCGTCGCCATTAATGCTTGGCAAATCATATCATCAACTTAGCTACGTTCGAATCTCTATTGATGGGAAAACATCAGTGGAGCTACTTCTGTTTCTGACCTCTTTAAACGAGAGATTCCAAACGAGTTCTAAATGTTTCTTACCATAAGGACAGAAGGAAAGCTTTCGCAGTCGATTATCCTTCGGTCACCCATTCAGAACAGTGATGTCATGGCAGTAACCTTCACCCAACAGAAACAAAGGAGCATGAAAAAAGAAGCCATGCATGAAGGCTAATGATGTTACCATGCACAGTTTCTCCCATCAGATAAGCACACTAAACTCTCTCCAAGTTTGAGCAAATTTTCATTAGAATGATAAGAGATTTATCAAAACATTTGCAAACTTATATGCTTGTTTAGCCATTCAAATATGCCTTCCTCCTTGGTCAAACTATATCAACCATAATTTATTTTTTTTATTGCTAACTCGTAAGTCGCAAGATCCTGTATACTTTGTTTCATTAGCTTTGATTTATGGACCTGGCATGACCAAGATGAACAAAGTAAACGGTCTGACCCGGTTCAAGGTGTGAAGACCATCAAGGTCAAGTAGTTGTTAAAAAAAATAAAAGCGGCTTAAATGTCCGTCCAACTCATCCACGTCAGTATCCTCCCCTCACCACGCCCCCCACGCCGAGCAACCCAACTGTCCTTCTCACCACTTATAAACCTGAGCCGCACGTGCCTACCAACAGATCCTCCTCGTACTCCTACATCAAACGGCCAAGGTAGCGCAAGCACGTTAAACAAAGACTTCCTTGGGCACACTGGAACAAGAACCCCAGTCTATAGCCGCTTCGTCCCTAAAGAAATCCATTTCTCGTCTTGTTGTGCTCCCAAGCTCTGCTCTCTCTCGTGCTCTCTGTCTCTCTCTCTCTCTCTGGGCTTAAAGAGATGAAAGAGTTGAGATCTCCGCTCTCCACCTCGCCGGATCGCAGCGACGGATCTCAGGCCGGTGACCGGCGGCTCCCGCGGCTGAGCCGATCCATCCGCTTGACCGCCGACTGCGCACGCTCCCCTTCCCGCCCCTCCTCCTCCGCCGTGCCCTTCTCCTGGGAACAGCGCCCGGGGATCCCCAAATTCCCTGGCAACCCCAAGTCTCGTCCAACCGATCCCCTCCTCCCCCTTCCTCCTCCCCTCCGATCCTCCTCCTCCTCCGCGAGCTTCCGGAAGAAGCGATCCGACGCCCGGCCCGCCGCCGACCCATTCGTGGCCGCCCTCGCGGAGTGCGCCAAGGAGCCGCCGCTGCCGTCCGATGGAGCGGCCGAGATGGGGATGGAGAAGCTCTGGCGGCGGAGCGGGAAGGGCGCCGACCGGCGGCGGGGAGCGGCGGCGGCGGTCTGGTCAATCTCTGACCGGTTGGGCATCTTCGGCTTGGTCGGGTCGTGCAAGAGTGGGAGGGGCTCCGTTGCCGACTCCACGGTTTGCGTCCCCCGATCCAGCCTCCGGAACGGCAACGCCTACGGGCTCTTGAACCGTCGGTCCGCCTGACCCAGCTGCCCCGGGCCCGGTCCAAAGAAAGGTTGCTGGTTGCATACTTGATACTATATAATAAATCCAGTTAGTGGATAAATTTGTGTACGTTTGTGACAGTAATGATGGTTATTTGCTTTAGTTTCTTCCCCTCCCGTACAATTAGAAAAATTAAGTTGGACACGAGGACTGAGTTGGCCCTCCACCATCGGCCATGCGGAATTATGAAGTGGGATTGGAATCATTAGATGGCTATTATTGCTAAGTTGGCTTTATTTTCTTCATTTTGTTGGTAAAGTTATCACCTCCTCCATCTAGTCCAGAGTCGGGGGTATGGGCCATCCATGGGCTAGTGATTGCGGTTATTGGTGATAACACGTAAGATGGAGAGAGTAATATCAATTTAATGCACTTTTTGATGGATTGGGTAGCAGTGATGCATCAAGCTTGTTTTTAACAAATTTGATCGTAGGTATATATATATTTCCAGTACAAGATAGCGAAGATCATATACCATCCCTGTGGAGAATATGATGGCTTTAATCGCCGAGCAAGACCCCCGGCGCATCTATACACCATAGAGTATCGTACATGGATGGCTACCACCACGAGATGGACAACCATCAAATAACTCAATCAATAGGTGTATGCTGCATGATAGACGGTGCATCTTATTTTATAGAATGATGTCAGAGATAGAAATGGTGGCATGGGTTCGTGATCAAGAGTCCTGCTCTAAATTGATGCTTGATGCTGATGGGGATTGTCATTTATTTGAGATAGAGCTTCATACAGTTTAGACAAAAATTCTATAAACTCAATGGGTTTTTAGAGCGGACCATATTACCATCGAGTATGATTCAATTGGGATGGTATCCTAGATATAGAGATAGACATTGAAAGCTATTATCCATCCTCTTCCATGGAATATCATGATTTTATTTTATTTTTCGATGTCTAGAGACATGTATTCTAAAAATTAAGATTTTATTTTTGTTGGATGTCCAGAGCTTGCAATTAGAAATGTATTCCAAAAAAACAAAAATCGTAATCCATTGGATGGCAGTTTATGCTACGGAGTATATCCAAGATTTTTATAAACTACCGTGGGGATGTCTTTAGGCTTTTTAGAGATATTATATTTTTTTATTTTTTTTAAGATATGTATATATAAGATTTGTATAAATGATTCGATTTAATAAAAAAATTATCATGTGAATCAGTTTTTTTTTTTTTTTGGGTAAAGTTGAATCAGTTTGCATGCAGGAGAATGGTCTACAAAGCCAGGCGTGACGTGGAATTTTCTGGACACATGCACGGTCGGTGAGGGTTGGTGGGAGTGGGTCCAATGTACTTTTTTGGAGTCGTTCAATGATCTCACGCGCCCTCGAAAAGAAACAAATCTTGTATTAAAAAAAAAAAACCAAATCGAAATCATGGAAAGCACAAGGGGTAACTTACATTGTGGAGAGAGAAATTATACCGTAGATGAAGTGCGCCAAAGGTAAAGTTTATGCCCGATGATGTATGGGGAACGTATGAATGCCTCCTTCGAGCACATCTATTAGAACAACAAAGATATTTATCTCAAGTTCATATCCCGACACAATCTAGTTCTGTAATCATGATCGACACGGTGAGTGGGGAACGATACTTATGGTTGCCGTCCGGATGCAATGCAGCATGAATTGTATGCTGTTTGTCTTCGTACCGGCTGCGACGAGGCAAGGTAGACCAATCATGTAGCTGGCTTTTGTCTCTTTTTTCTTTTTTTTTCTTTTTTTAATTTAATAATAATAATAATAATAATATTATTATTATTATTATTATTATTATTATTATTATTATTATTATATTGATACAGATGATTGGGCATATCCATCTAACATAAGTACATATCAAAAAATCAAAAAAATAAAATATCCTATGAGACTTGTAGATAAATTTGATTATGATACTAGATCCAGTCATCAGTATACTTAACCATATAGAAGTTAATTCAATCAGCAACATAGTTCATCTTCCGAAAGACAGTTGAGCATATATCATAATGAAGTCACGAAGATAGATTCGGAGCAAGTGAGGTTCCAACTATATCGTAATTGCTCCGAATCTAACATATCATGATGGTAGAATCTCTCTCAATGATGTTCTTCTCTATCTGAAGCTTTTATCAGACACAGACAATATAGCCTAAGTGGTACAAAGCTCAGCTATTAAAATAAAAGACTCATAGAGATGTGATCATGGGATAGATGTAATGCATAGATATACTTTAAGCCACTAAAGCTTGCTCTTCTGATGGGCATTTTGCTATACTTTGCATTCAATATATTTTTGATTTATTTGGTTCGTTAGAAGAAATTTTTTTTATTAAAATATTTTTTAAAAAAATTAATTTTTAAAAATATAATGTTTAAAAAAAGTAATTTTAATATATTTATTGCCTCTTAGAGTGCCTTATATTTGATTAAGTATCTATTTTATTAAAAAATTTATATAAAATATCTATTATATTTTTAATAAAAAAATAATATTTTAGTCTATTTTATTTATAATTTTTTTTGGTAAAGAAAAAAGAAAGAAGGAATGGGGACTTAATCCCATGCCGCATAGCAATCTTTGACCACCGAGGCTTCCTTCTATCAGAGAATATTTTATATAAGTACTAAAACTATGCCCTTCATACCTACATATGAGTAGGTCATCTTGATGCCAAATCGAATGTGATATGGATCAAAAATTATTTTTACATACTGACAAAGGTATTGAACATCTAGTTTCATATTTAATCAATGCGTTTCATTATCCGAGTCAACTCTCTGAAAGTCCAAGGCCCGTTCCGCTTGTTATCACCCAATCGACTATTTTATTTATGACTTTAAAGTCACTTTTAGGAAAAGAATCTCAACTTTCTTTCAACGAGAAAATTAAAGCTCTACGTTTCATATGAGTTTTTTATATAATTTTTTTTAAAAATATTTTATAAAATGTTATTTTTTAATCTTTTCTTTTAAAAACTTTAATTAAATTAAGTGGGTCAACTTTTTTTTTTTTTTTTTTTTGACTATACTTTTGCTTCCGACTCCCTTCGACCAAAAGAAACCTTAGAGCCCACGTATTGGCTTGGAATCACAAGTGATCACTCATAGATGGGCCTTCCACCAAAGTATGCATGACCAATTGTGAGATCGCCGCCAAGCAGCCAATTCCAGGCTGCGCAAATTTAACCATCCATTATTAGTTGGGCCTTTTTAAGGTACCATATGGCATGCATCATGGAGAAGGCAACATAAGATTCCTCCATCGGTGTGGCCCATAATTGTTTTCAGAGAAAAGAAAAAAGTTGCATCAAAATTACATCTAGGTTCCAATGCCAGGGAAGCACCATCCTGATTGATAAGTAGAGAGGTAAGACAACGGGACAAGTCTCAATTTATAATATTTTAGTATGAAGCTTTTTTTTTTTTTCTTTTTTTTCAGCACAAAAGATAATAACTAAAAAAATAAGATAAATTTCTTTCATAAAATTTAAATTTTATATTATTATAAAATTTCGATTCTTATCGAAGTGGCTGGAGTTAGCAATGCTGAGTCTCTCGATAGCGAGATCTACAAAAAATTTTTGATCGGAGATTTCTCTGGTGGGAATCCTTTGATGCTTAAATCAAAATCTGTCATAGAAATTGAGCGCATGATAGAAAGAATACTATACATAAGGATCTCTTTGAGTTCTTCATTTATAAAAGAGGTCGGAGCCATTCGTGGGGCATTATTTGAGGTTCATCTCGGCTAATTGAAATGCGATAGGGCGAGATTCATGATCAAGATTTTCGAGATCTGACAATTATCATTGTCTTATCCAGATTGTGGCCAGTTGTTGAGAGCTGTTGCTTAATTTGAAAGAGTCTCGAGTTGATCGAGATTATCAGTAGGAATTGACAGCTGAAGTAGTATCGACAATCATCCAAGGTGGGATCGATGATTGATAGGAGGTTAGTAAGGGATTAACCCTTCCTTCGATATTGACTGAGATTGGCAACTATACATTAGCTTTTGATCGAGGATGGATCATATGTCGATGTGATGTCGGTAGCTGTCTGAAGATGTTGATAACTGAGGAGGTGTTGGCAGTTAATAGTAAAGACTAGAAACCGATGGCGAGGTGGCAAATTTCGATAAAAGGTCGGTAACCATCAGAAGACGTTGGTGATCAATCGGTGTAGGGCTAACAAGATGTCGGTAGTCCAAAAGAAAAAATGTTATCCAAGGAGGAATTGGTTGACACCGAAGTAGGTTAGTAGATACTGATGACTGACGGTTGGAAGTGGTAATTTGAAAGCGACAACCGATATTCAAAAAGTCAAAGACTGAAGATAGGTCGGATATCGATGATGGGTCTGTGATGGATATCTTAGAGATTATAATAAAGCTTTCGCATGAGATTCATAACATCTAAAGTTCTGGGATCTTTGGTAAGGATAATTTTACCCCCAACACATGCCTCCTACTCTCGAGTTTGAGTTGAAGTTGGTTCGAATGAAGGAGTATGTTGAATCGGAAGTGCCGAAGACCAATAGTGATGTCCTTTTAGTCGAAACGACATGTTTGCAGGCACTGAAGAAAATAAAAAGTCATGCCAAAAAGCAATCATGAGGGCAACTCTAAATTTGAAGGGTGGTGGGTGATGTTTCTGGCATGATTTTTGAAGTGGGATGGCTGACAGCATATTTGGACCAATAGGGAGGTGCCAAGTGGCAGAGATTTAATGGCTGGTGGTGATTTGATATCCAATCATGCTCATTACTTTTCACCTATAAATAGCACCTTTCGTTTCAGGTTTTCTTATTCTCTCTTTTCCTTCTTCTTTCTCCATTCGATTTCTTATTCTCTCTTTTCCCTTTTTCTTTCTCCATTTGATTTGTTAGAGCTCCCACCGACTAGCTTTTTTCGGGTTATCGTTGTCTGTCTTTGCACTCTTCGATAATAGTTGGGGCTTTCCCTATTTTCTCCAGTCATTGATCGATCTTTTTTTGATCTCGATCGATCCTCTATTGCTTTTCATCGCCTGCACATTCGTAGGTTGGTTCTTTTTTATTTCACCTTTTTGATCCTTCTACATTTCTCCCATGGCCGATTCTGGGAATTCGGCTGGGGAGTGGTCCTCAAATTCTTCCTTTTCTTTGGAGGGGATCTGATAGATTCGGATATTAAATGCAAAGTTGATCCAACTTTTATGCCTAGTACCTTTAGGCCCTTATTGGATTCTGATGACTTGAGCTTGATCTAGACTTAGTTTGGAATTTTCTTAGAATTCGAGCTCGAGCTATGGGGTCGAGTGGTCGAATTTATGCTCCGCTCCTAGGTCAGCTTAGATTCTATGAGGCATTTCAGGCTAGGCTCAGGTCGCCTTTCATTCTTTCATCACCAAACTCTTCCACTTTTTAGATATTTTCTTATGTTTCCTTATTTCGAATTCATTATTAGTTTCTTGGTTGCTTATTTTTTGGCAAAGATTCAACCAACCATCCCTCTTTTTCGATCCTTCCTTATTGTCAAAAGCCACCTCTATTCTGAGGGTTGATGGTACATTTTCCTTCAATAGGGGATTCCTATCTTGATTAAAAAGACTCCTTTAGTCCATGGATGGAAAGAGTGGTTCTTATTTGTTTTAGGTCCGGTTGTTAAGGACTAAAAAATTTCGAATTGGGGTCAGCCAAGGGACTTCGTTATGAAGGAGATCTCTATTTTAGGAAAGAAAGATATAGAGCACTCTTAAATTCTCCGAAAGTACAAAATAAAATTAAATCTAATCAAATGTACTTTCGGAGTCACCTCAAAAAAACTTTTTGGAGTTCATGGTGTCGAAGCATGGAATAGAGGTGAATGCGGAGAAGATTCAAATAATACAGAAGATGCATTTCCTGAAATAATAAAGAAGGTCCAGCATCTTATAGGAAAGGTGGTAGCGCTAAACCGCTTTATCTCCAAATCAATGAAACATTGCCTCCCTTTCTTCTAAGTCCTCAAGAAAAAAAATTGTTACTGCAGAATTTTGATCTTCACCGAAGTGGTTGGAATGGGCAGCACTAAGTCTTCCGATGGTGAGACCTAAAAAAAAAGCTTGACTGAAGGTGACTCTGGTAGGAACCCTCCGACACTTAAGTCAAAATTTTATGATAAAAATAGAATGTGCGAAGAGAAAATATTGCACTTGAGGGTCTTTTGAGTCTCCTATTTATAGGAGTCAGAACAGTTTGTGGGATGCTATTTGAACATCATCCCAACCGATTAGGGCATGACGTAGTGAGATTCATGATCAAGATATTTTGGGATCTAGTAGTTATGATTGCCTTACCTGAATTATGACTAGTTGTTGAGAGTTGTTGCTTAATTTTGAAAAATAATCTTGAGTTAATCGAGATTGTCGACAAGAATCGACAGTCGAAGTGGTATCGACAACCATCTGAGATGGGATTGGCGACTGGCAGGAGGTTAGCGAGGGATTGATCTTGAAGGAACTACCGTAGAATCGACCTGATCGAATCGGATCAAGCAGTAGAATTTTAAAATTTTTTTATTTGATCTGATATGATCTGAGAGTTCTCATATCTGATTAGATAGATATAAAATTAAATACAAAATTATGATAGCGAATATCATCTAATTTGGATGAATAGTTCATCCATAGCGATGATCCAAATGCTGATAGAGGTTCTGATTGTAGCTGCGCATGTGCCCCGCCTCTATCAGCGTCTATTCAGATCAGATATGGAAGCCTTTCCTTTCTGGATTAGATCTCTAAAGATTTGAAATTAGAACTCCTGGGCGCACCTTTGATCCGATTACCGACAGCGAAATGATCATCATACGTTCTAGAACTCCTTATGCAATTTTCGCAGTAGCAACACTTTGACTCTCGATTTGCTGATCTGCCCAACTCTTGGGTGTGGAAAAAAGGGAGAAAAGGAGGGAGAGGAGGCATGAAAGAGAGAAGGAAAGGCAGAGCCTGGGCATGGTCAATCAGATTGCCAAACTCTTTAGTAATGAGGTCTATTTATAGACTAAACCGAACCCTAAAGTCTTAGGGCTTTAAGCAATCAATTTGCTTAAAGCAGAAGGACTCCTCCCAAGCCTCCACGCCATATTCAGATTTTCATCTAAATTTTGTCACACAATATCTATGGAAAAATGGTGCCACATTATTTGGATAATGTGGAGTTGCCACAGATGAATTATCTCCAGGAAGTTTTGAACCTTTCAAACTCTGGAAGATCCATTCAAACTCCTTTGAATGAATAACCTCCTCCTTTATCTTTATCCACAAGGGGTGCATGCTCCTCTTGGCTTCCGCCCTCTCTCCCTTCATGCAACTCTTCTAGGGGTGCGTGCCTCAAGATAAATCCTAGGGGTATGCCTTCTCCTTTCTTTCCTACATATACCGGATCAAAATGATCCTTTATCCTAATGCCCATTGCATGGGACTAGGACAAGCCCTGATTTGATCAAGACAAGTCTTGATCTAACTAGGATAAGATTCAGTCAGACTATGATAAATCTATACAGAATTTCTAGATGAGTCAAATTAAATTTAACTGAGTCCAAATCAATCAGAAAGTCCATAGAAGAAGAAAGTTAGGTCCAATCGTATGCTAGCATAATTTTCTTAAACCTAATTGGATCTAATCTAAATCAATCAGATCATGTTAGTCCAATTAATAATATCTAGATCTAAATTCTTATTTGTGTGATTCAATTAGGTTTAATTCTGTATGATAATGGAACATGTCGCGATCTCTATTATCGACATTATCGAAACATCATTCAATGGACTAGAATTCTTTCTGATTCACCCAATTAGAATCATCGATTATTAAGATAATTTTAATTAATCTCAAAATCCATCAGTGACATCTAGTAGTATATGGTGACAATCCATTAGAACCGAATACGAATCTCTAGGTGCAGTAACTATGTGATTAGGTTCTTCTATCATGAGTCCTAATAGAATCTAGGTCAAGGTGAACTCGTTAGACCCAACACCTGTCATATGATTGAATCATTCGATTTGAGTCTAATATGAAATTCTAATAGAAACTTCTTTCTATTATTTTACATTGCCATGATCATCGACTTTAGGACTCGATCTTATGATCATCATAGGACTATTTATCCTCTACCAAGACTGATAGATCCCATTTTGGTACGATCCAATTTCTACAATAAACATGCTATAGCCAACATGAAACTTAGAATTTCAAATAGCTAGAAGATCGAGTTATGGTATAGTCAAACTATAACACTCTCAAGGTGAACTGTTGATACACCTTAGGTCAAAGAATCAGATATAACTATAGCATCGAGCTAGTCATCAATGAGAAGATAGACTTTCTTATGACTGCTCGAGATTGTCATATTTAGTGCCCTTATTCTCAATAAGTATCTGTACTTTCGTTCAGATGTCTCCATATTGTAGACTCAATACTCATCTATACTAAAAAAGTAATTATATACTAATCTTTCGGATCGATCACCATCCTTATGATGATCCTACAATCGAGAGCAGTTGATGAGTTAATTATGATAATACGTCTTAAATTTTTAACTCTTGAAAATATGTATTATCATACCTGTTAACCCAATGGATGTATTATTGATATTTTAATACACAAATGTGATAGAAAAAAAATTATTAATTATAAATTAAAATTATAAAAATATCTCTAGAAAGTATTTATAAGTGTTGACTAATCTGACTTCTAGGGCACCCATCTAACAGACCCTTCTTTCGATATCGATTGACATTGGCAACTATATATTAGATTCTAGCCAAGGATGGGCCATACATCGAGGTGATGTCGGTGGCTGTTTAAAAATGTTGATAATTGAGGAGGTGTCAATGGTTAATAGTGAAGACTGAAAACTGATGGTAGGATGGTAAATCCTGATGAAGGGTCGATAACCGTCTGAAGGTGTTGGCAATTGACCAATGCAAGGCTAACAAAATGTTGGCGGTCCAAAAGAGAAAACATTATCCGAGGATGGATCGGTTGACACCTATGTGGGTTTGGTAGATACTGATGATTGACGGTTGGCTAGCGGTGATATGAAGGCAACAACCAATATTCAAAAAGTCAAAGATCGAAGATAGGTCGGATATCGATGATAGGTTGGCAAGGGATATCTCAAAGATTATAACAAAGCTTTCATATGAGATTTGTAACATTTGAAGTCCTGAAATTTTCGATAAGGATAATTTTACCTCCAACATATATCATTTGTCTAACTCTAACTTCATGAAATATCTATATTAAGTTAGTAATGTGTTAGGATTATATACAGTTTTGATTTTTTTTTTTTTGATTAAATTTGGTTCATTCTCCTTCAAATAGGATTTTTCATGCCTCTAATTTGAGCATTATGGTCTTGGCTCACATGTGAGAATTTTGTGTAAAATAGATCAGCAAAGGATCAAAAAAGAGACATCTTATGACTAATCTTTTTCGGTCAAAGAACAATGTAATCATAAAGACTTTACAAGTCAATTTGGTTTGTAATTAGACATCCAACAATGCTCAACTAATTCCTATTTTGAAGTTCTAATTATACTAGATTTAGGGTATAATTAGTTGATCAAGCAATCTACTTGAGGGTATAATTAGTCGGAGCTTTAGCAAATAGGATAGTAGAGAAAAAAAAATGATAGAATTTGGGCTCTATTTTTGTGGAGTGTGAATTACTTACTTGAGGGTCTCCTTTGTCTCTCTTTATATAGAGGGAGAGTAGCTGCATGTTACCACTAAGTTTAGTAATGGCTCCAAAAAATCTGTCTGTTAGAGATAGTGGGATCTTTGTTACACACATTGAATATGGACAAGAGTTAGTCACATTTATCCACAAGGATTATAGCAGTAGCCACATGCATGTAATTAAGAAAAATGGCCTTAAGATCTTTGGATATGTGATCAACTTCGGTTGTTTATTGAGTAGATCAATCATTATTGCTTTCCGAGACCAGTCAGTTGTATACCATTGATTGAGCCAGCTCCTTAGCACTATGCTTTACATGGATGGATCTAAATCTCCATGTTGAGAGGTGAGGGGTTGCTGACGATGCTATTGGTGCTTATGGAAGCCTTAATAGGTTCTAACTCGAGATTCATCCTCTACAATCCTATTAAGCCTTATCATCAAAAGGATGAGGGTCTCAGTGATAGTCGATATATAGTCAAGGTGGGACCTTGGCTAAATCCGATGTCAATTGATCCTTCTAGTCTATCGATTATGTGATTCATAAGTATCCAAGCTTGAGGTCAATTATTATCGAGGTTATATTTCTCCTAAGTCAGGGTTACTCCAGGATTTTCTGTCCTCGATGTTCTTCCTTCATCAAGATGGTTGGTGAAAGTGGTGAGTCACCTCCTTATCCACATCGAGCCATATTGGTCGGGAACATGGCTTACTCCCCAATGGTAAGATAATTGGAATGGTACATATATGTAAATAGTGATTCTTTAAAGAATAAATATGCAATAAATGATTTTTACAAGCATATATATGTATTTTTTCTTTTCTTTTTTTGATGATTTTTTTAGAGTTTTAATAGGGATTGAAGCAATAAATGGTTTCATAATAGATTTGATTTTGTTTTTTTTAAAAAATTGTAGGACATCCAAATAATGATAGTATTAACAATTAGCTTTCTTTCTCCTTTCTTCTTTATTTTCTTTATTCTTTTAATTATGTGTTTCTTCTCTATTCTTATTTATACTCCTTGTTTTGCTTGTTCTAAGAGTGGGTCTTAGTGCAATAGTAAGATTATTCTATTATGAATTGGGATATCATGGTTTTAAAACATTAAAGTAATCTTTCTTTAGAAAGGATAAGATTAAGTACACTAATCCTTCTCAGATCTTGCATTTTTATTTTCCTTATTTTCTTCTACTAATGTTTTTTATTAGCCACTATTTTAACAAATTTACTACTTTTTATATATCTCATAAAAGAGCTCCAATAATTGCTAGTGCTTTTCACAACTGAGTAAAAGTAGACCAAAATTGACATGTAATTTCAAATGAATTTTTTATTAAACTTTATGGGATAATAAAACTTATATGAAGAAGAAGTTATCCATGCCATCCGTGATCTTCAAAATCAGCCTATCTACAATTACAAGAAGAAATTAAACTAAATGTGTTCTTTACTGTCCATGAGCAGCAACTTGGTTTTCCAATCCAAACTCCGGATATTTCTGATTAATAATGACTTAGGATCTCGTCCAAAAAGATTAATCGAAAGATATTTTTTAGATTTTTTTGATCATGTATAAGTATCCAAGATCTTTTCAGGGAATAACCAATATGGAACTAAATGCACGCCCGCATGGGTCCTCAAAAAATATCTCAAGATTTTTCACTCCCACTAAATATGTAATCCTCTATAAATCTAACTTTATTAGTTCTATTATTTATAGTGTATGAAATGGACAATAGAATCTATACCCTTTTGACCTCTATTAATAATCAATAAAAAACCATTGGTCATTCTAAGATCAAATGTCTTTTCTTATGGATTATAGCTTTGGCTTTAAGTGGATAATCTTATATACACATATATCCCAAACTAGATTTTCTAGCAGGCTATAACTCATAAAATATTTTTTGAACTACCTTAGTAGGGATCTTATTTAAGTCATCTTTTCAACCTAATCCACAAGAAAATAGGTAGAGAAAAATTACTTATCATAGTCCAAACTATTTTTTTAAGCATCATATTTCTTCTTTTAGTTTTACCATTTTGATCTCGTGTGCTTGATATTGTGCATTAAGATATAATGCCCTATTCTTTTAGGAATTTTGCTAATGCTCCTGACTTTTATGTTATATCTATATATCTACCATAGCATTTACCACCTCTATCAGATCTGACTATTTTAATAATTTTTTTATCTTCTCTCTATCTTATTTTGAATTTCTTAAAGGCCTGAAAAATATCAATGCTATCAAACAGAGAATACAAATATATATACCATGAATAATCATCAATGAATGTGAGGAAATATATTTCACATGTTATATATAGGGAAAAAGGTATGCATACATTAGTATGAATGATTTCTAAAATTTCTTTACTCCTACTGGTACCCTTTTTAGATGTGTATGTCTGCTTTGCTTTTATGTAATCAACACAGATTATAAAATCAGTGAAGTTCAATGATCCTAAGATCCCATCCTACACTAACTTTTTGACCCTTTCTTTGGAGATATGCCCCAATTTCTAGTGCCATAATATAGATGAGTTTTCATTAATTCTACATTTTTTATTGCCAAAAAAAGAATTTGCAAAGATAGATAGCTCAATTGAATGATGCAAAGATAATTTATAAAAACCATTACACAGCAATCCAGAACTAACAACTATAGAGTCCTTTATTAGTCCAATTGTTGAGTTTCTAAAAGAAACATAAAAACCAACTTTGTCCAAGATTAGAATAGAAACTAAATTTTTAAAAAAAAGAATATAAAAAGTTTTATATAAATCTAAGATAAATCTAGAAACTATCATAGCATCCAACTGCCTTGACATGTGAATGTGCTTGATTTTCAATGATAATGGATCATTCACTTTCAATCGGAGGCCTTCTTGATAAGAATCAAGAAAGCTAATAAGTTGTTAGCAACATGCATAGATGCACCAAAGTTAATCCACTATAAAAAATTAGAAATATTTATTAAATTAGATTTAAAACACATAAAAGAGTAAATAGTAGCTTTCTTTTGCAGCCACTTTTCATAATTTATATAGTTTTTTTTTAGGTATTTTATTTTTTTGCAAAAAAAGCATTTGACAACTTTATTAATGGTTTCACTTGATGTCATAGCTAATGCTTTCTTCTCTTTTTTCTTGGATGCACCTTCTTTTTTACTTGCTTTCCCACTAACTTGATATGAAACAAAGTTTGCACTCTCTATCTTCTCCCCTCTCAATCTCTCTTACGCTTATCTACATTTGGTTAGTAATTTATTAACTGTCTAATCCTTATTATGTGTATTATAAAATATTCTAAAGCGATCATAATCTGATGGAAAAGAAGTGAGAATAAAGTAGACCAAGAATGCATCTGATATCAAAATTAACCTTAATATCATTTAACTATATTACAATATCCCTCATCTCCATAATGTGCTCATATATACCAATTATATATATATATTTTGTAGAGACTAATTTCATCATCAGGATGCTAGCCTTTTACTTTATTAGATCTTATAAATTGCTACTCCACAGTATTTAAGAAATCACGTACCTTATCACATGAAGGGATGGATCCCCTTATCTGTGTGACCATGTTAGATTTTATTAGAAGCAAACTAAGGTGATTGGAATGCTTTCATTTCTTAAAAGCTTTTCTATTCTGGTGTACTTTTATCCATAATTGATAAAAGTTCATCCACTCGAAACAGCAGATCAAAGTCAGTACATCCTAATGTAAGCATTATTTTTATCTTTTCATTTCAAAAAAATTGATCCATCAGGAAATTTTTTTTTTTGATATTGCTATCAATTATTATGAAAATTAATATTACAAAAAAAGCTCATATTATCATCAAAAGACTAAATAATAATTAAATTTTATCCAAAATAAATAAATTTTTTAATATTTAACTTTGGTGGATAATCAGATGTATCATTATGTCTCTTCTTTTGGCGAATGCCGTAACATGTGAGTGGCTATACTCGTTTAGTGATATGTATATTGGATACAAGCAAAACACTACATCTTTGAATATAAAAATGTCATTCAATTTAATGTGCAAATTTTCATACCCAAAGATGTGGTGTTTGCTTGTACCCAATGTATATATCTCAATTTACAAACTTTTATGCAATATGACTGTATAATAAAAATCTTATCATAATTATCAGAGGACCTTTATATAATAAACTTCATTATGGGGATATAATAATAATCCATGGGTCTTTATGTAAATAGAGACTAAAAGATAGTTTTAGAAGGGCCTTTATGTAATAAATTACTTTATTAGGTGCTATATTATAAAATTCTCCTTTTAACTAACCGAATCCCATCGAATTTCGAATTTTTGGTTAGAATCCAAAATTTGAACTCATTCCACTTTTCTTTCTCCCCCTTGTCTTTTGTCGATCACAATCGAGGGGGGTGCCAAATGCCATGACAGACAACCTCCACGGTGATTCTCCACTGGTGGGTCATTGGTTGACCCCAAACAGGGGCAGTTGGCCTAAGACTTCCTCCCACCTGTGATTAATTAAAGAGAGATACAATAATTTTTTGGCATTGGTGGGTTCCTCTCAACCATCACAACCGGTTGGCCGTCAGAGTCCTAATTGATGGCCATCGGCTGCTATCGATCGACTAGTGGCCACCCTCATAGTGATCGGAGAAGAAAGGACCATGCGGTAAGAAAACTCAGAGGATCTCGCCATCAACTTCTCCATTTTCCTTTGATTAATTGGTGGGTGGCCGTCAGAGGGGGAGGAAGAAGGTCTTCGATGCCATGAGTCCATGGGACTTGCCATCAGCTATCTCGATGGCTGCCGGTGGTCCATCCACAGCCATTCTTAATGAAGGAGGAAAGATGGCAATGGGAGATACACAGTCCTTTCCTTCTTTGGTTCCTTTTTTTTTAAAATTTATTGGATGATGGGTGGTTGCTAAAGATTGGAGACCGGTATGGTGGCTTGGCACGATGGCTACTGGAGGCAGACCGAAGTCTGGCCAATTTGAACGAAGGAGGAAGGGCATGGCGACGAAAAATCAGGAGCACCATCGTACCTCTTCTTCCCTTTATTTATTTACTAGTTTATAACCCCATATTTTTTTTAAAAAAATATTTTATTTTATTTATCTATTCTTTTATATCTATTCTATATATTTTTAAAATAATTAATGTTGACGCAGAATCTGATCATCGTCAGAATCTACTAGAGTGGAGGCCGATGATGTTACCGTCGGGATCTGCAAAACAAAGTTTCATCCGAAGCCGATGGGGGGTGGCTCTGGCAGGACCCTCCGACGATCAAGTCAGCTCCGGCCAACAGGAATGGAGTGCTCGAAAATGATTTCCACGAAGCTTAGAAATGAAGGAGAGATCAGAGAGATTAGATTTAGCATATCTGAAGGTCCTTTTTATAGCGGGGCTTGATGGTGACAACTGCAGCCACGTGCTGGCGAGCCGCTCGAGGTCCGGTGGAGTTAGTCTGATGGAAAGATGTCGTCTGCAGTAGGTTGATGGTGATAGCTATCGCCGCCTGATAGCGGATCGCTGTCGTTGATGGTGGACTGATGGTGATGGCTGCAGCTATCTCAATACTGAGCTACTCGGAGCCGAATGAAGAGTTGAAGGTCTTCGACGTGAGCCCATTTTGGAGGAGTTTGGACTCCTGAAGAGAAAGCTTGGAAGGAGTTTGGCTCCTATAGACATCTGGCTGGAGGTGCGCGGCTAAGGCTCGATCGCTAGGGAGCTCGGCAGGAGCTCGGTCAGTGAGAAGTCCGACCGGGGGATGACTACTGAGGAGTTTGACCGCTGGGAGTCCAAGAGAGCTTTGCCGATTGAAGGGACGGCCGTTTGAGGAGTTCGACCGCTAAGGAGTTCGGGCGTTAGGGAATTCCATTAAAGCCCGATCGCTTGGAGTTCAAGAAGCTCGGCCGCTAAGCAATTCGGCCAGTTGAAGGAGTTAGAAGAAGCTCAATCGGTCGAAAGGGATGTCTGAGAGGAGTCCGGCTCCTGAAGAAGTCCGACCGAAGGGGAAGCTCAGAGGAAATTCGGCCCTCGTGGGAGTCCGACTGAAGTTCGATCGGCTGAAGGGGTTCGGTCCGAACCCGCCCATTGAAGCTTTTTCGTGGCTACTGGCTGCATCAAGCAGGGCATCGAACTGAACTTCGGTAGAAGCGGGGTTTATCCCCAACACTAGCCCCCCCACTCTCGAGTTCGAAACTCGAAGAAAGGGAGTGCAAAAAGGGCGACTACCGAAGTCTTCTTCCGGGCTTCATATTGGTTCAGGTCGAAGCTCGGGGGAGATCTCATCTCCAGCTAAAGTTGATACTGAAGTTGAAGTTCGGGGGAGATCCCATCTCCAATCGAGGTTGAGATAGGCCTCGTCTCCTGCGATCGAGGTCGGAGGTTGAGCTCATCGGGGGCTCGAAGGAGATCTTATCTCCTACAGTCGAGTGTGATGCGGGCATTCGAGGGAGATCCTATCTCCTGCAGTCAAGCTCTCCTCTGGGGAGATCTTATCTCCTGCAGCTAAGCTTTTCTTGGGGGAGATCTTATCTCCTACGGTTGAGGTTGAAGCGGGCACTCGGATGGGATCTTATCTTCTACAGTCAAGCTTTCCTCGGGGGAGATCTTATCTCCTACGGCCGAGGTTGCCTCGGGGGGATCTTATCTCCTCGGGGGAGATCTTATCTCCTACAGTCAAGCTTTCTCTCGGGGAGATCTTATCTCCTACAGCGAGCTTCCTCGAGGGAGATCTTATCTCCTGCAGCTGAGGTTTCTCGGGGAGAGATCTTATCTCCTACAGCCGAGCTTTCCTCGGGGTAGATCTTATCTCCTGCGGTCGAGGTTGAAGTGGGCACTCGGAGAAGATTTTTTCTCCTACAGCTAAAGTTGCCTCGGAGGAGATCTTATCTCCTGCAGCCGAGCTTTCCTCGGAAGAGATCTAATCTCCTGCAGCCGAGCTTTCCTCGGGGGAGATCTTATCTCCTGCAGCCAAGGTTGCCTCAGAAGAGATCTTATCTCCTACGGTCGAGATTGAAGCGGGCACTCGGGGGAGATCTTATCTCCTGCAGTCGAGGTTGCCTCGGAGGAGATTTTATCTCCTGCAGCCGAGCTTTCCTCGGGGGAGATCTTATCTCCTGCAGTCGAGGTTGCCTCGGGGGAGATCTTATCTCCTGCAGCCGAGCTTTCCTCGGGGAGATCTTATCTCCTACGGTCGAGGTTGAAGCGGGCACTCGGGGGAGATCTTATCTCCTGCAGTCAAGGTTGCCTCGGAAGAGATCTTATCTCCTGCAGCCAGGCTTTCCTTGGGGGAGATCTTATCTCCTGCAGCCGAGGTTGAAGGTCTTTGACTTGCTTGTGTTAGGATGAGGTTCTCCTCCTATTCCTAACACGGCAACTATTGACTGCTTCTTCCCTATCATCACATAGTTTTTGCACCCAGAAACAATATTATTGTTGGGGGAGAATTTTATCGAGGGGAAGTTACTTACAGCACATCCCCGTTTCAGGGTCGTGGGGGCGTTGTTCCTTCCGGGTTGTCCTCGGGCAGCGTAAGTCCCGGGCCGGACGACCTCCTCTATCTCATGACCTTATCAATTTGGCCTTCTCAATTTGGAGAGATGAAGCTTCCTCCTGGCTTTGTCATTGGGAGATGAACGAATCGCCGATGTACCAAGCTCCTTCCCGGGGTAACGTTGATGACGCCGTGAGGCGGCCGACCTCCTTGTCATTTTCTGTCTACGGATAGCGTCCTTGGCCGATCTTCTCTTGCTTCAGGCTGGCGTCGGAGGAATTTACTCAACCACCCCTTTCTGATGAGCTCCTCAATTTCAGTCTCGGAGCTGAATGCATTCCTCAGTGTCGTGGGTCGTGGTCGTGATGGTAGAGGCAGTACTTGCTTCGATCGTGCTTGTTTGGGGGAGACCGTAATCCTTCTGGTCTTGGCAGCTGGTTCTTAACTTCCATGAGAATTTGAGTTCGAGGAGCGTTGTGGGGGGCGTAGTCGTGGAACCTTTTGGGAGGAGGACTTCTTCACACCCTTCTATCGAGGCTTCCTTGGTGGCGAGCTCGAAGGAGTTCGGGCCTTGCTTGCGCTGGAGAGGTCGTAAGCACAATCGAATTTCATTCGCATCCTGGGGCTTCGTGAGCGCGGTACAGAAAAACTTCGTGCCTCGAACCATCGGCGTGAGTGAGGGCAAACTTCATGCCCCTTTGTAGGGGGCTTCCTTGGTGACATGAGCTTCGAGCGGGAGTTCGGCCTCACTTGCGCCGAACTTCATTCCAATGATGAGGTTTGAGGGGGGAGTTCGACTTCACTTGCATCGAACTTCATTCCACGGAAGAAGTTCGTTCCGCCCTCGCTTGCACCGAACTTCATTCTGCTTTTCCGCGAAGCCCTCCGTGGGAGAACTTTCTGCTTCTTTTGTGAGCTCGGCTTTCCTCGTGTCGAACTAGAGAACTTCCTGCTTCTTTGTCCGGACTTCCTTGACGACGAGCTCGACGAGGAGCTCGGCTTTCCTTGCGCTGAACTGGAGAACTTTCTACTTTTTTGTCCGAACTTTCTTGTCGACGAGCTCGAGGGGGAGCTCGACTTTCCTCGCACCGAACTAGAGAACTTCTTGCTTCTTTGTCCGAACTTTCTTGTCGACGAGCTCGAGGGGGAGCTCGACTTTCCTTGCCCGAACTTCACTCTGCCTCCTATGAATTCTTTATAGGGGGTTAGTTGATGACATACTCGAGGGGGGAGTTCGGCCTCACTTGAACCGAACTTCATTCCGATGATGAGCTTCGAGGGAGAGTTCGCCTTCGCTTCCGCCGAACTTCGTTCCGACCTCCTTGTGAAACCTTCTGCGGGAGAACTTCTGCTCTCCATTTCTCCTTCCTAAGGGCAATTGGTATGCCCAGATGCTCTTCCTTAATGCCAGTTTCTTGCATCCTCATGGCGGATTTGCTGATAAAGTCTCCGCTAAAAATTGTCGCACGGCCTGCATCATCTCGACGGGGCCGCGAGCCCGACCAGCAGGTTGAATTGCTCTACATCTGTGGTGGCTTCGGGTGGAGCCTGGGCTGTCGGGGCTACAACGGGAGCAGATGGACCTGGCGCACAGGACGCTGATCGCCAAGTCGAAGCTCTCTCGTGGAGGCATTTTCTCTTCGGGAAAGAACTCTAGTGAGGAAGAAGAGGGATCTCCGGAGAGAGAGAAATCATCGCCGAGCACTCCTTTGAGAACAAGGAAACCTCGGAGGTTCGGCCCTTCCTCTAGCGCCATTCTATTGACGTAGAATCTAGTCGTCGTCGGAATCCACTGGAGTGGAGGTCGATGATGTCACCACCGGGACCTGCAAAATAAAGTCCCGTCCGGAGCCGATGGGGGTTGGATCCGGCAGGACCCTCCGACGATCAAGTCAGCTCCGGCCAACAGGAATGGAGTGCTCGAGAATGATTTCCACGGAGCTTAGAGATGAAGGGAAGATCAGAGAGATTAGATTTAGCATATCCGGAGGTTCTTTTTATAGCGGGGCTTGATGGTGACAACTGCAGTCGCGTGCTGGCGGACCGCTCGAGGTCCGACGGAGTTAGTCTAATGGAAAGGTGCCGTCTGCAGCGGGTTGATGGTGATAGCGATCGCCGCCTGATAGCGGGTCGCTGTCGTTGGTGATGGATTGATGGTGATGGCTGCAGCTGTCTCGATACTGAGCTACTCGGAGCCGAATGAAGAGTTAAAGATCTTCGACGTGAGCCCATTTTGGAGGAGTTTAGACTCCTGAAGAGGAAGCTCAGAAGGAGTTCGACTCTTATAGGCGTCTGGCTGGAGGCACGCGGCTAAGGCTCGATCGCTGGGGAGTTCGGCAGGAGCTCGATCGGTGAGAAGTCTGACCGGGGGACGACTGCTGAGGAGTTCGATCGTTGGAAGTTTGAGGAAGCTCGATCGGCTGAAGGGATGGCCGCTTGAGGAGTTCGACCGTTGAGGAGTTCAGGCGCTAAGGAATTTCATTAAAGCTCGGCCGCTTGGAGTTCAAGGAGCTCGACCGCTGAGCAATTCGGCCGGTTGAAGGGGTTAGAAGGAGCTCGGTCGGTCGAAAGGGATGTCTGAAAGGAGTCCGGCTCCTGAAGAAGTCCGACTGATGGAGAAGCTCGGAGGAAATTCGACCCTTGCGGAAGTCCGACTGAAGTTCGACCGACTGAAGGAGTTCGGTCCGAATCCGTACGTTGAAGCTTTTCCGTGGCTACTAGCTGTATCAAGCAGGACATCGAACTGGACTTCGGCAGGAGTGGAGTTTATCCCCAATAATTAAAATAATAAAATATTTATATTTTATATACAGTATGGATTCTAAGTTATCCAATCAATCCTATGAAGATTGACGATCCTGATTTTATGAAATTTCTTTACAAATTTATTATTATTTATTTTTAATTATTTAAATTTTTTATTTTTTTTTCAATCTTTTTCTCATACACCCAAATCCTTCTCAAACTGATCTTTTCTCTAAAATTATTTTTTTACCAATGTATCATCTTTTGAAATGATATCTCTTCCACTATTAAATGACACCTTTCTATAAACAAAGATAGATACATATATTATTATAATATTTAATCATTATAATATCAATAATTTTTTTTAATTTTTTTATTAAAAAATATTTCAATCTTTTAGACTCTTTTTTTAAAAAATATTATATATATTTGATATATTTTAAATAATACATTTCTATAAACAAAAAAAACACATATTATTATAATATTTTTTTATTATAATATCGATAATTTTTAAAACTTTTTAATAATATATATATAATATTTTTATTATTTTTTTATCTATAATATGATGTTTTCAAAAAAAATAAATAAATAGATGCTCCCCATTCATTCCGTACATAATGCTCCAAGAACCTCAAAGGCCAAAGGCTCTCCTCCGAGCTTTTCCATCTCTCTCTCTCTCGTACCCCATTAGTTTTTTTTTTTTTTTTTTTTTTTTCTTTTTTTTGTTTGTGTTATCGGTTTCCGCGGGTGAGCGGAGTCCCAACTTTCCCATTCCTCTCCCCTCCAATTTTTTTCTTTGCCAACCATGACGTCTCCTCCGCCGTGGTATTAAATTGGTTCATGATGATACTGTAACAAAGAAAGGCGATTAGTGCGAACTCGTTCCACAAGAGATTAATGTAATGGGTTGACTTCCAATATGAATTTCTTCAAATAGATTCTTACTTGCAGCCAAAACATGGACAGAGATAGCAACAAACATAGAAGTTTGGTAAACTCACCAAGACCACTTGCAAAACTTTCCCCCTAGCCAAAAAAGATACCATCTTCTTCAAAGCTTCTTTTTTTTCACATGACTCTCCATCCCTCTGAAAATCTTAGCTAGGAATATTCATCCAACCAAACTTGACCTTAGGAAGGAGGAGGTCCAAGAAGCTGGAGGTCTCCTCTCTTGCAGTGTCCCAGCACCGACAGCACCCCCCACCCATTGCTCCCCTTGGTGTTTGGGTCCGCCGGCAGCACTGCCCTCGTAGCCTTCGACGACACCAATAGGGAAGGATTGGAGGAACTCAGAGAGTGCGCTAGAGACAGCCTCCGACGGGCTGTGCCAGGCCGAATAGGGAAGCTTAGACGATTGCTGGACGGGTGGGAAGAAGCACACAAAAAAAAAACATAAACACGATAGCCCGAGGAAAGACCAAGGGGCGAAGAAGGGGCACGTGTCAAACGGATGAGAAGCCTTCGATTAGATTAGATTAAGTTTTTTTATTTTAAAAGTAGTTTAAGCCCTTTAAAAATAAATCATAAGCCTACTAAAATAAATAAATAAATAAAACAACATGAGTCTTTATTGCCATGGAATCCGTGAATGGTTTCTCAGACTAATCGCGATAACTTCGATAACAGGCAACCGGCAGGATGGCTGATTAGATCTATGTCTATAAAAATTATATATATGGACGTAGACGCTTCAATCTATAAGCCAGTAATTTATATCGCTCTCATATAAATAACATTAGACTCCATAGAAAAATAAAACTTACATGAAAAAAAAATCATGAAAAAATAAAACTTACACCAAGAAAAAGCCATCAATGCCATCTAGAATCAGCTTACTTACAATTATAAGTATTGCAGACAATGACTCGACCTCCGATCCATGAGTTGCACGTGAGGTATTGTCAGCTGTGGACTATAGATCTCATGATTTTATTCTTTATAAGGTGCCTCACGTGAAAAGATCCATTCCTTCCATGTAAGTGCGAATCCTTGACTCACAATCAATATGGGACTAATAGAGTTCTCCATCTTATTAGAACTATAATAAAGCCTCCTAATCAAGGAAGACTTCGACTGTATACGATCGGAGGGACCCCACGGTGGTGGACCCCTGCCCTCATCTGATGTGCCATTATTGCAGATAAGGGCTCGGCCTCCGACCCATGGCTCGCATGTGAGATATTATCCACTCTGACAAATCTCATGATTTTGCTTTTTAAAAGGTGCCTCACGTGGAAAGATCTATTCCTTTCATATAAGCGCGAGTTCCTCTTGACTCACAACCAATATGAGATTAATAGAGTTCTCCACCTTATTAGAACCATAATAATACAAAGAAATTGAACTGGATGTGCTTATCATTATTAATGGGCAGCATCTTAATTTCCCAATCTCAACTCCTAATATTCTCAATGGGATCTCTTAGATGAGTTGGAACCAAGAAAAACTATGGTGTAGAAGGAAGGGCATCATTAGTCCCAAATTTATTGTGAGTCAAGAGAAACTTTAGCTTATATAGGAAGAGAACATTCTTTTCATGTGAGATATCTTTTGAAGAACAAAATCGTGAGGCTCATAGATCAGAATGGATAATACCTCACATACCGAGCCATAAACCCTTAATCGCAATAGTGGTATGCTAGGTAAGGAACCACCCCTGCAACTAAGTGGCTCTTCCCGCTCGTACACATTCTATGGTAAAAATAAGAAGGACGGCACTTGCTCTCTCATCTCTAGGCTTATATAGGAAGAAACCATTCTTCCTATAAATCATGAGCCCTTGGCTGTAATAAGTGTTTCATCCATCAATGATAGTATCTCAATCGGTTATGAAGACTGAGATGGATATGATTTTATGATAATAATCATCAAATACATTCTTATCATTTTATCGGAGGATTATTTTTCGTCAGAGTCTAAATTAAACTAAAATATATAAAATAAATCTCAATGTGTATTAGTATAGGCCACGTTCGGATGAACTTAATAAAATCTAATATTTTTATCTAATTTATCCCATAATTGAAATTGTATGGTCACGTGTAGGTACTGAAAATATGTAAAGCTATACCAATGCAAAGGAACCAAAGGTACCGAATGTAGTCCTCTCTTTTTAGGGTGGCAGGATAATTCCAAAAGATCGAAGGAAAAAAGAAGAAGAAGAAGAAGAATGTGAGACTGGAAGGGTAACGACAAGGCATGGCGAGACCTAATTCCCACATTGCGAACAAAAGTCCTTTTTAGTTTTCTTTTTTCTACATCCTATAGGGATTGTGTTCCATAATTGCCATGCAATCTTTCTTGGTCTCTCCTACTCTTCCTAATCTTCTTCTTCCTCGCCTGCTTTTACCTTCTTTCTCTGGCCCTATTGCCGAATTCTATCAGAACCGATAGAATACTTTCTCACAAGCCATTAATGTGAACTAAAATTACCTCTAATAATATTAATTTGTAGGCTAATGGATACTCTCTCTCTCTCTCTAAATACAAACCAGACATAAGGCCAAAGTTAAAAAGAGTAATAGACACTTATGCATACTTATCTTTCGACGTGAGGTATTGAAGATCCAGAGGGCTGAAGTAACCCATGATCCTGTAATGCAAAAACCACCCTTGAGTCCCCCAGCTGCTGCCCAGTCAGATATTGAATTACTTGTCCGCCTCAATTTGAATTGGTAGTATTCATGCTAGAGATTGCACTTCTTTTTCCTTTTTTTTTTTTTTGGGTAATATATGCTCTAGAATTGCAAAGTGTACGTGCATGCCACAGAAATGATTTACTTAACTGGAGAGGATCCAAACCCTACTTTCATATTGCACATGCCAAGGCTGAGCACAGATTGGATTTGGCCGGGTTAAAAAAAAAAATAATTATCCATCTGAACCTAATCGAGTTGGAGAAAATTTAACATATTTTTGATTACAAATCATTTGAAATCAAAATAAATGGTTTGTAGTAGGTTCGAATGGCTTATGTCGGTTTGAACTTCAATATTGACCTAATATTGATTTTAAGTCCAATATTAATTTATTTAGACTTATTAACAGATTGTATCGGATTCGGATGGATTGTATCGGATTAGGATGGATTATATAGGATTCGAATGGATTGTGTTAAGAGTGTAGAAATCGAATTCGATTGTAATTAATCAATTTTTTTATGAATCTCAATCCGATTCCTATTTTTTAACCGATCAAAACTGATATTTATCAAATCGGATTGAATGAGATTTTTCAGATTTTAGTTATTTGCTCGGTCCTAACACACCCAATGGCGCTCTTCACAAGCTAGTTGCTAACACAATAGCTGCAGCATGGTCTGTTTACAATTTTGTACCAAGTTGCATTCATGATCTTTGTCGGAAAAAAAAAAAAAAAATGTTGCATGGATGATTACTTTCCATTATCGAGTCGTTTTCTACCCCTAGAGTGGATGACTTGATGAGAGACCGTAGCAACGTGCCATCAAAACCCAGGTCTTTTTTAAATTTTTATTTAGACTTCGAATGCCATTTTTAAAGGGCTAATCTTCCCAAGTACAGGCACACGTAGACACACACACAAAAAGAATGACTTCGTGCTCAATAATGGGACATTTTAAAATGATATAGAGCTGAGAGTAAGAATAATAACTACTGTTTTTGTATATATAAAGCGCTTCCGTGGAAAGAGATGGAAAGGTCTCTTCAAGGTTGCGGGTGAGAGTTTGGATCTTCATCAGTTTTAGACATAACTAAGTGGGATGATTATTTATCTACCTCCCTTCAATCAACCGTCATTGGTAGATAGGATCAACCTTCGTGGATGATTACAGTGGCATCCACTAAAAGAACACATTTTCTAAGAAATAATCCAAGAATATGTTTGGGTGGAAAAAATTGACTTCTAGAACGACTGACTCCTATTTAGCCGGGAGGAATCTCATTTCTATTTAGATTTTAAAAGAAAATAAAAATATTTTGATCCTTAAAAATTTATTCTTTAATTTTTTTGTGGTATTCAAATTTTATTCTGATTTCAATCGTAAACCCAACACATTGAGAGACATGACCATTTTGATTCTCATTTTCAACCAATTTAAATTTTAAATTTAATTTTAATTTTAGTTACGAACAATATGTGCCCTAACTTTTCACCAACCTCGCCTCCTTAAGATTTCTTATGGTCTTGGGAGCTATTCATTTTGAAGCCAGAACAAAAGCTTAGGTGGAATGCCAAACATGGGGCTTTGGACTGCATGTACTTCAATTTTTGTGGGTGAAGTTTATCTTAATAAAGCTGCTAGACCCTCATGGGGAAGGATATGGGTTGTATCCTTCGTGTGAAAGAAGGTTTCCTTTCCTTTGTATGAATTCATCAGTGGATGGTCCACCACACGGTTCACAAAACTATCCAAACCTATCATCCATCTACATGCATGGATCTCAAAGCCACTTATTGCTAATCCTATGATGGATTTTGTGTAGGGGAGCCTTCCTTCACAACAAAAATACGGCCCCTTCCCCTTTGGAGAATGCCTTGGGATTGGTATTTTCTTGCCTCTTTGGCATAATGAATGCTAGAAATTTAGGGATAGCAAAAATTGATCAAATCCAAGAACTTGAACTGCATACAAGTTCAAGATTTCTTAGCTATCCTAGGTACATATCAAATTTTTCTTGACTTGAATTTTAATCATTAGATATGGATTAAAGTTTTGATATCACTCAAGTCTAAAGCCAATCAAGGATTGGTTCTCGGGCTCAAAATATATTCATTGTTAGTTAGGCTTCAACTTCAGTTCATTTAAAATTTGATATTTTCTATTTCTAAGTTTGGCCCACGATCAACTTTATTCAAGTGGAAAGAGTTTCTTTTGGATTACTATATTTCATATTAGATCAAGTTTGGATCAAGACTTAATTCCCAACAATTAAATTTCTTTTAATACTACTTAATTTATCTTATTAATAGATCATAATTGTAAAAAAATAAATTAAAACTAGATAAGTTAGATTCGAAACATAAACTATCGATCCCCACAATATATATGAGGCTAGAGGTCAAATAAATCATACCAAATCATAACTATTGACCCGTCGCTGCCATAAGTTGAGTGGCATTGATTTGATTAGATATAAGTCAAGAGTTTTTATGTTGTTATCCTAACTTGACCTAACCCAAGTCCGACCCAATCTACTGGCACTTGTAGCCATTGGTTATCTTCACCTTAAAGCAATAAGCATTTTACTTTACTATTATTTTAAAATTTAGATTGAATCCAAGTATCATGGGGGTAGTATATCATCAGTTACAGTAATCCATTAAACTATTTGATCACAACCATCCCCAAGTACTTCCAAATATTTCCAAGTCAGCAATTAAGCACCATCTCATGGTCATGTGCACGGCAGGTGCCAAATACTAGTTCCAGAGGAGTCCTCCCAGCCGGGAGGCGACCAAGGTATAAAGCGAGGCCGCGAGAGGCGATAGGGCTCGGAGTCATCGAGCGAGAGAGGCCTTTGGATCGAGGAAAGAGAGGGAGAGAGAGAGATGGGGAAGACGCCTGTGCGGATGAAGGCGGTGGTGTACGCGCTGTCGCCGTTCCAGCAGAAGGTGATGCCGGGGTTGTGGAAGGATATCCCCGGGAAGATCCACCATAAGGTTTCCGAGAACTGGCTCAGCGCCACCCTCTTACTGTCTCCCCTCGTCGGCACCTACTCGTATGCCCTCTCTTTCTTCTTGTTTCCCGTTAATCGCTGATCTGTTTCTTTATCCGATGATTGATTTCTTGGGATTAGCCTTCGGTGGCGTCCTGGCGTCCACAGAGATCTCTTTTTGTTTAACTATTAAATCAATCGGTGTCGTATTTGCTTTTCTGTTTTGTTTACATCTGTCCCGTTTATAGATTCGAATGCTTCAGATTTCGCTGTATCTATGCCTGTTTCGGGAATTTTTGGTTTTTGAAGAACAGATTGGTCGATATTAGAGATGCTTTTCTGTATAAGATTTTTCTTTCCTGATCACGTCAATGTTGATCCGCGAGGTTTCCCCTATATAGAGAATAAGGAAAGAGCGCGTGATGTTGTATTTGTGTGTCAGTGCTCTGAAAAGGTTAGAGAATGAGAAATAAATGGTTGCCGGGGCTAAAAATTGGGTTGATTATAGATTAGAGAATATACTTTCTATTCTTGAAAGTTGCCTATGTTTGGAACTCTTCTGAAGGATGGAAAGATCATTTCTGATAATGAAGCTTTGTCGAACAATGTGTACGTTTTCCTCTCGCATTCACATATCAGATGTGGTTGTTGTTCCTGTTTCATTGCTGAATATTTAGGTTGTCACGCGTCTTGAGATTTTGGGAAGAAACATTTCTACTAATGCTGCACTAACGATATCATAAACTGATTTTTTGGATAAAACTAAATGTTTAGATACCTTCAGAAGCTGAATGTAAGCCAAGAAACCATGATTGATGAGATCATTGTTTAACTTTTGTCTAATTGATTGCAAGAAATTTTCGCATTATGTTGAGGCATCAGTTAGAAATAGATATAGTTAAAATCATTGAAATAGGAATATAAATGGAAAATGAAAAGAGATGTCTAAAACAAGGTGCTTTCTTTTGCATCACTGATATGTCTGGCATTATTTTTATTTTTCTAAAATTTTGTTTTAGTAGAATACTTGAGCGGGTAGGGTGGATTGATATAAAAACAATTTATGCAGATAAGTTGAAAGGCTAACCTTGATTGTCAACATAATAATGATCATCCTTGAGCATTAGTTGCAGCTTGTGCTTTGTGATGCAATGGTTAACAGATTGTGTCAAGATGTATTCATGTTTTTTTATCTTCTTGTTGGGGGTTGGAGTTGGGACATTGAAGTTTCGAGGAGATCTAAATGATATCTGCTCCACTTTAAAGAAAAAAAGAAATCATTTTCAAATTCAAATATCCCTTTAAATTTTTCATGAGTTAGAGACCAATGAATAGACATCTGAAACTCAGTTCGCATAGACAAGCTTTATGGTCGGCCACCATTTCCTTCCATTCAGGAAGATATGCAATCTAGAAGGAGGCAGAGGAATATATCGAGTGTATCTGAGAAGTATCCATAGTCTTTTTCTATATTTTAAAAATAGGATACTTAACATGTGCATCCAACATGTTTTTAAGAAGGATCCAATGTGTACTGTTATTTGATACATTTTTGATATGGATATGATATGTGGTTTAAAATATCCATGATTTCTAATGTGGATTTATTGTTTAACAATATCTTTTGTAGCCTCATCATATGGACTGTGTTTTGCAGGATATAATTTTAAAATGCCGCATGTGCTTAGGTGGTCCCACACTACATTGCATTTATATGGTATGGTATGTGGTTATACCGCATATGGACCAAAAAGATAGACAATTTAGCATATGTTGTCTGCTTAATATTGTATTACTACATATGTGAGCCCACTTAGCATTTTGGAGCTACATATATACCCACTTTTATGGGGGCGCATGTAGGTGAAGTGGGTTCAAGCTGATGGTAGCTTTGATATCAGTTTATTGTAAGCCTGATATGGATGTTGATAATGCTAAAAATGTTGATTATATTATTGTTATTGCTGTTGGATGTTAGATACTATGTGATGAGCACTAAGTGTTAGTTGTTATAAGTATTGCTATTATCTCCATAAAAAAATTACTTTCATTATTGTTATTTTTATTGTACTTAATATATTTTATTTATTTTTAAATATTTAACAAACAGTAATTGCATATGCACCTGCATATGTCGCCAGTCTGCGGTCCTTTTGATCACTCGCATACTGCAAATATGATACTACAAATAATTTTAGTAGCTTGTGGGCACGTTTGTCTAGCATATTCTTGTTTTTTTTTTTTTGTGTTGTGTGTGTGTAAGGTTTACATGGAAAAAGTGTGCAAAATGGTGTGGTTGGACTAAGAAATAAATTTATGCGAACGATAGGAATTAAAGTGCAAATTTTGCTGGATACATGGTGCATATTACTTTTTTTTATTTTTGATTTACGTATTCTTTAGTGGTTGCTTTGGTAGCGAGTAAGGCTGGGAACAAGAGGACCCAAGTTATATCTTTTTTGTTATTTTTGTTCCTAATGTGTTTAGTAAGACATCTTAGAAGGTGGTGATGGAAAATGCTTTAGCCGCTCAAGCAAGCACTTGGGTGATGTGAGGAAACCCTAGAGTGCCTTCTTGGTCAGAAGCATGGCAAGTTTGCTGAGGCTATGCCTAAGCCAATGTTCAAGACAATGAGAGGCTTTGAGGCAACCCCCTCTCCAATGTCGATCATTATTCTTTCTATCCCTCTTTTGCTTTTTTTAGAGTTTTTTAGCTTTATTTTCTGGGTTATTTTGGTCTGTTAGAGTCCTTATAAAAAAAGGGCTACTCTCAGATGTTCGCTGATTTACTTTTTTGTGTTATGCATGGTCTAGAAACATCAACCATATTTTTGGAAGTGGTATTTTGCTGTCCTGTTTGAATCCTGAAGCTAGTTCAGGATATCCAGTGGTTTATTTTTGTGCACTTCTGTTTAAAAACATATTATCAGAAGTGCTACTTTGATATGATATTGTGAAAGATGTTGAACATGACACTTGATGTTCGAGGTGATTCTGAAAAGGATGTTGGGGCTTGAATGATTAATCTTATGATGTTCATATTGTTTTTAATAATGTTTTTTACATACAAAAACTTTATTTCTAATGCATTATTTTTTGAACTTTGTCAAGGCAAGATCTATTTGGTATCTAGTGCCTTGGGTGACATGGGTGTTCTATTGCCTTAAGGTTGCCCTTTTACTCTTGACAACCTTGAGGTTGTAATGAGTCATAAATTATAAAGTGGGTTAGATTGGATCAACTCTTTGGTTGGATTGCATATGATGAGTTATTGAGTTTATTTTTTATATTGTAAAACTAAAATATAAAAGAGATGTGAAATTATGTGTCAAATACAATGAGATGAATGGGGAAAAAAGCCATGCATACAAGAAGTGTAGTTTCCGCCATCATAAACTCATTTTTAGCTTTTCTAATGAAATAAACATTATGTTTGGCATATATAAATTACCTATTAATTTAATTAATCCAGTTAACTCAAGTGTTTTAAGGAAAATGACAATTTTATAAAAATATGGTTGCAAAAATATGAAAATTTGCCTTTTATTTTCAATTCTATGATCTTGAACAACAGTCTTGTTGATTTTGCTACTCAAGAGTTAGGACTTGTGGATGATAAGTAATTTTGAAATCCATATAGTCATATAAATTATAAAAATGAAAGTCTACATGATTTAACATATAAATAGCAGGATCAAGTTGGATCTTATGATTCAAAGGACCGTATTATTGATGATATGGTTCTGGATGCTGTCATTCTGGTTGATTCCAATCAAGGAGAAGATCCATATCATTTTAGGGCCATTTTAATTTGATTTGCGAGATTTGGATTGTGAATAATGTGATTTTAACAACAATGAAATTGATGGACGGTGGTATGGAGGATTTGTTGTTGTTGATGATGATGATGATGATGATGATGATGACAATGATGATGTTAAGTGGTGGTGGTCTTTAGAAGTAAAATGGAATTATTGTTGTTTAAGATTGCATGTGAAAGAGCTTCTTTGCTTGGGTTTTGGTAGGATGAGAGGAGGTGGTGATCAGGAGGCTGGATGATCAGTTGTAACTCTGCCAAAAAAAAAAAAAAAAGTTTAACTGAGTATGTTACTGATGATTGCTTTTTGATTGTGTGAACATTGGATGGGGCTTTATGGGGAGAATTGCCTTTTGAATAGGGTGATGTGACTTCTATTGAGAGCAAATGCAGTAGTCTGGAGAGTTTCATCATGTTTCTGTTGATGGTTCCATCTAGCACCTTCTTTCTATGTGAGGGTGGTTTTTGGGGGTAACTGTAACTTCATGGAGATTAGGTTGAGGTTTGGAAGTTACAGGCTGTGGTCCTGTAAATATATATCTTCCAACCTCCTCCTTTTTGGGTTAAATTCTGAATAATGTACTGGCTTTGAGTTCCACCCCTTTCTGATAAACAGTAAGGAGAGAATCAAGTTGGAGTAAACTACACCAATGGCAAGTTTCTTCCACCAAAAAATCATGAGCAGATAAAATACAACTGTGTCTATGCAATATGGTTATCTGAGGAAGTGTAGTAGTCATAAAAACTATAACACTCCATGTAAAGTTGCTTCTAATCACAACCGCACCAAGGCCTGTGTAGCCTGATGCAAGAGCTAAGACTGGAGACGTGGCTGTTCTGCAGCTGTCGTGCCTTGCCTTCCGATATTTGCTGCAATATTTCTTTCTTTCAACAGCTATTTATATGGTTTTTGCAGATCATATGAAGAAAGCAAGCTAAACATGACAATTATTTTTTATTTTAAAATTATTATTAATGTATGCTAGCTCGGTATCAATGTCAGGTTGTCTGTATTCATTTTCATTATTCATTTTTTTTCTCGAAATAAAAAAAAATATTTATTCAGTTCCAGAAGGGTGTTTTTTTCTACTTTATTAAAGTCTTGAGCTGGTTGATGACGGCTTTTTTCCTTGGTGCACTAAAATTCTTATCTGGATTGTTATCGGCACATGCAGTTATGTTCAGTATTATCAGGAGGAGGAGAAGCTAGCCCACAGGTTCTGAGGTTGAGATGCCAAAGGAGTTGTTAAGAGTTGTGTTGCGGTATCCTCTAATGGGAAATCTTTTAATGTTCTTATTATGCTGCAAACTGTATCATGTTTGCTTTTGAATAATTGACAGTGTGAACTCGTTTTTTGGTAGTTACGTGGTTGCACTTTTATGATATTAACTAAGGCGTGGAAACTTATGATATACCTTGTTATATCATTGGTTGAATTAACTATTCCACCTACCTACATTTTTGACGGCCATGTCTTTTATCTCGAATGATGAGTGGACACTGAATTTTTTGACTAGGACCTTGGTTGTAGATCTTTGCTGGTGCGATGTATCTTTTATGTTGCAGTGCGTGTTTTGTTGTTTTACCATAGTCCAAGTATTTGTCGGCGTGGTTCAAGGTCGTGTGGTTCATGGACAGGTTCTGTCTTAGTCTCTTGCTTCTTGTTTTCTGCCGTCTTATCATCCGCCTTATCTATAGGAGCATTTGTTGGCTTTATATATGGTTGCAAGCTGATCGGCTTGTTCTTTCAGACATTGCTCCACGGTCCTCTGTTTCAGAATGAAATATACTTGTAGGGTTCATAAATCCCAGAGTTATTAGCGATTTGTACCGTTTATGAAGTATTGCCTGTTTGGGCTCTCTTTTGGCAGCATAGGTATCGGCATTCTTTATTTGAGTGATCCCTTTTTTAGCATCTCCAACACCGCGCCAGTAAACTGTTTTGAAAGCCCTCATCGTAATGTAGGGGTGTTTGAATCGTAATCAGAATTAAAATAAGAATCGGAATGGCTTGAAATTAAAGCAAAAATTTAAATTTTTAGAGGAAAATAAAGATTGAGTTTTAAATAAAGGGGGTTATTTTAATTTTGCTCGGGAATCAGGATCGTCTCATTTCTTCTCAACTAAATAGAAGAATCATCCATTTTTATTCTAATTTCATATCTCAACTCTTCCTAATCAATCTAAAACTGATATTTTTGTAGCACCAGCTTGTGTTCAGGGAATGCTATGTGATTTTGATTTCTTTGTGGACGATAGTGATGGTGTCATTGTCATTGATGCCCCAAATCTGAGCTAGGCTTCCAGCTGTCGGTGGTTCTTGTTGGGAAAAGAGAAAAAGATCAATGACAGGTTACAGGTTTGTACCAGAACATCTTTGGCAATTAATTTTCCGGTCTATTTCAGCAGTATCGATGATGTCTGTTGTTCTTGTGGGCCTGGCTGGATATCTTATTAGTCTGATGACTCTCCCAGGCAAGTTGGAAGGTTTGATGAAATGAGTTCACCCACTTGGGATCCCGTGGCCTATGCCCATTAATCATCACATCAGTCTCTTCCCTTTTTTCGCCTTACTGGTCAAAACCGATGCAGGTAGAAGTTACCGGCCCAAGAAAGTGTCATTTTATTCCGGGTCCAACAAAGTTTTCTGAAATGGTGTATTGATGCACAAAATCAGGCTGCGGGACTGGTAAAAATTGACCCGTTCTTAAATTCTGGTCTGACCTAACCTTATTTGCATCAGCTTTGGGTCAGATCCGCAATCCGGGCTAGTCTGGGCCAAAATATTTTGACATGCATCTTGAGCTTGCATAAAGTTTTGTCATGAGGATAGAGTTCTATTTAGATCAATACAATTCAGATCACATTTTATGAACTTGCATAAGGATAATATAAAATGGTTAACCTTGGTTCTGATACTAGTTTTAATTTATCTTGGACATAACTGGGGGTTGTGAAAATTTGATTATTAGGTTGAATCACTCAAAGAGAGAACGTCACAAATTATGCTATATTATGGGTCAAATCAGGGCACCCAGGTCAACAGGGTTCACCAGTTGGTGGGTATGGGAAGAAGGGAAGGCCTAGGCTGGGAGGGGTTAACATGCTATACATTATCATCGTAAATTGACACCAGACTTAAGCTGACTCGTTCCCTCTCATTGTCGGCAACAAGCCAGGATTCTGGGATTTGATTTAGCACATACTTTCGGGATTTCTTCATCCGTTCTCTCAAATGCCTCTGACAGTGAGTGCAAAATTACAAGCTGAACCACTTTTATCTCGACAGTATTTTTCCAATTTGCTTCGTACCGTAGTTCTCCCTCTTTGCCGTAAAACCCCCGTTTTTGGTGCGCTTTTGCTGCAATATTATGGGTTGGGCGACAGGGAGCTATAACCGGTTGCGCTCGTTTAGCTCAAAATTTCGGGATTAAGCTCCAACCAAATAATTTTCTAGTTTAGATACTGAAAAATCCGGCACTTTAGTATCTTGTTTGATTTTAACATATCATTTCAATTTTTGCAATCGGATATATCTACTTTATAAAGCGTTGCAATAGCTGTTAACTAGCATCCAATTTTGCGGTTAAAGTGCTTCCATTTCCCAGTTTAGATACTGAAAAAATCCTATACTTTAGCGTCTTTTTCAATTTTAATGTATCGTTCCAATTTTTGTAATCAGATATTGCAATATTGGCTGCTATCAACCAATATCCAAATTTACCGTTAAAGTGCTGTCATGGAATTAATGTGGAAAATAACAACAATAAGATGAAAATGATGTGGAATAAATCAAGTTAAATTAGAAATTAAAAAAAAAAAAAAAAAAAAAAAAAAAGGCTCTTCCTCTTATCCAAACCCTTCCCTTCCTGCCATTCCTCCACCTCCCCCCTTCCAACTCCCTCCACCTCTTCCTCTCTCCTTCCTACAAATCCCTCCCATCTCTCCCTTGCTTCCCCTACCGCTGCCCCCACTCTTTTCTCGGAACGATGGGCACTCGAAACATTAATCAATATTAACAATATCTCATTCTTACTATCTGGGTATTTTAAACAGAAATCAAGACATGAAAACCAACATACGGAAGCTTGACACTGTGCAAGGACATAGCTTTAGCTTCACTTTTCAGCAATTTTCTCACATCATGTAGGTTTAACATGACACTAAAAGATATTAATTCAAATATATTATTTTTAAATTATATATATATATTAAAAAAAATATCTCGAGATTCGATCTACAATAAGCTTAGAATGAGGTTCAGAACGACGAACGGAATCCAATGAACCAAAGAACGGTCCAAATGGAATTCAAATGATGAAGATACATGCGAGGGAGCAGGTTGGGAGCAGCTAGTACGATTCACGAGCTGCTGGAGGGGGCCATGGGCTAGCGTAGGCTAGAAGCAATGTAGGTTAGGCTCTGCAGCGCATTGGACTGGCCCATACATGTACGAGTGTGCATGGGGGTCACGCGGGTGCCCAGACGTAGCTGGGTATCACAATCCATGAAGGACCGCTCTATGTCGCGACTTACAAATCACGCGTGGATCGAAGTATGATCCGACGGCTCTGGAGAAAGTTGATCGAGATCAGACGGTCTAGATAGAATCTAGGCATGATCTGGATATAGTTTGCACGATTGGATGGCTTCGATTCGAGCTAGTTATGATCGGATGGTTTAGAAAGATTCTGGGATTTGATTTGGATAAGGTCGTTTAATGAAACACTATTTTAAGATTTTTGGAGGCTATAAAACTCCAATTGATTAGCCATTTATTGCATTGGATAACTGGTGATGTCCTAGTGATGCAGAAAAACTTCTTGAGAAGTTTTAAAGAGCTTTTGTGAGAATTTGGAACTTCTTGTTGAGAAAATCTTATATAAGGATTAAGTGGTGAGTTCCTCTTATATTTATTTGATTTTTTATTTCTCTCATAGTGAAGTCCGCACGTCCCGTAGAGGTAGGCTTGAGGCCAATCCGTGTTACCTTGATTTGTTAGTGGTATTTTTCTCTCTTTCTTCTTCTCTTTCTCACATGGCATCGACATCAATCTTTTTGGATGTTGTTATGATCTTGGATAGGTAATTCATGTTCTGCAATTGAGGGATCTACCCTAAAAAATGATATCAGAGCCTGGATAATGTGGACAAGTGGTATTAGATGGTCTAGATAGAGATGATATTGATCGAGATTAAAAGATAGAGAAGATAAGTACAATCAAGATGAAGATCAACCAGTTCGATAGGAAGAGCAATTTCTCCTTATGGCAAGTGAGAGTGAAGGATGTGCTCATCTAATACCGATTGATCGATACTCTTTTGAATGAGAAAAAGCTAGCTACCATAAAGAAAAAGATCTGAGAGCGGCTACATATACAGACGGTGAATACCATCCGCATATATCTGGCAGATAAGGTAATGATTCATATACTTGGCGAGATTTTTCTGATAGTGCTATGGTTGAATCTTGAGGAATTGTATATGGTAAAATCTCTTATCAATGCTCTTTTCTTATGGAGATAGTTCTACCAATTATGGATGGATGAGGGATAAAGCGTACGAGAGCATCTCAGTCACTTCTAAAAAATTTTCAATGATCTTCTCAGTATAGGTGAAAAGGTTGAGGAGAAGATCAGGGCGTTGGTCTTTCTAGCATCGATTTTTTTTTGCATGAGTCCTTAATGATTGCACTTTTAGTAGGGAAGAGCACCATCAAGATGGATGAGATCACTATGGTAATTCTTCGGAATGAGGTTCTCAGGAGGAAGAACTCAGCTTCGAGTTCAAATGGCGGTAGCTCAGTTTTGATGGTTTCTGAAAGAGCAGGTGGCAGCAGAAAATCGTAAGGAGGATGATCCAAGTCCAAGACGAGGGACACTAGCAAGATCAGATGCTATCGGTGTGATAAGTTTGGGTATCATGTCGGAGATTGCCCTTAACTCAGAGATTGGACGAGGGCTACTGCAGCGATGGCTAGTAGTGAGTCAGAGAATGATGTTCTATTGATATCTGACGAGATATTTAATTCTTTCCAACAGTAAATTTTAAATTTTGCATGCATCCATCATGTTTGTTATAGAGAGGAATTGCTTGATTCTCTGGACAGTAGTGAGGGCACTGTTCATTTATCAGATGGATCGAGTTATGCGATCAGAGGCATTGGGATGATCAGTTGGAGGATACATGAGTGCAGTGAGAAGATTGGGGGAGGTTCGATAGATATCCAATTTTAGATGAAATTTTATCTCACTAAGCGGACTAGATTCAAACGGTTATAGGTGGGTAGTTGGTGATAGAATCCTGAAGGTCATATGCAGTGATAGGATTATTCTAGAGGAAGAAAAAAAGATAAGAGAACATTATTATTTGGCAGGAAGTCCAGTGTGAGTTGGAGCTTCAGGAGCCAGAAGGAGCCCAGTACGATGTGGAACTTCAGGTGGAGGTGGATCGGACAGAAGATGGAAGACTTAAAAGGATGAGAGATGATGTCGTCGAGTAAAGTTTCTATTACCGCAGAAGACTTTTCCAAGCAAGTCTTTGGTCAAAGTGGACACAGCTCATGATGGAGGTAGGATCAAGCGGTCTGGCTCGACTCCTTTCTTTGTCCATCCATGAGATAGCAGATGTGCCTCAGGGTATGAGAGCAAGATGGATCATAGGCTCATAGAGATATATAGATAGAGGCCAAATATCAAGTCAAGGTAAAGATTATTGAAAAAATATCTCAAGATGTGGTTCATAATAAGCCTAAAATGAGGTCCAGGATGATGAACGAAATCCAATGAGCTCAGTCCAAACGGAGTTCAAATGATAGAGATACATGCGAGGAAGTAGGCCGTGAGCAGTTGGTACGATCCACGAGCCACCGGAGGGGCCCATAGGCTATCATAGGATGGAGGCAGCGCGGGCCAAGTCGGCAACATGCTGGCACTGGGCCAACATAGACATGCATGAGCGCTTATGTGCAACTAGGTATCGCCATCCATGCTAGACCGCTCTTTGTCGCAGCTCATAAGCCGCACATGGACCGAGGTGCAATCCAACGACTCTAGAGTGAGCCGATCTAGATCGGACGGCCTAGATAGAATTCGAGCATGATTTGGGCATAGTTTGCACGATCAGATTGCTCTGGTTCGAGCTAGTCACGATCGGATGATCCAAAAGAATTCTGAGGTTTGATTTGGACTTGGTCTTCTAGTAAAACATTGTTTTAGAATTTTTGAAGGCTATAAAACTCCGATTGATGAGCCATTTATTGCATATGATAGCTGGTGACTTCTTGGTGGTGTAAAAAGGCTTCTTGAAAGATTTCAGAAAGCTTTTGTGAGGATTTTGGGGCTTTTTGTTGAAATACTCTTGTACAAAGATTGAGTGGTGAGTTTCTCTTATATTTGTTTGATTTTTTATTTTTCTTATAGTAAAGCCTGTACGCCCCATGGAGGTAGGCTTGAGGCCAATTCATGTTATCTTGATTTGTTAGTGGTATTTTTCTCTTTCTTTCTTTTTTCTTTTTTTGCATGGCATCGACATCGATCTTTTTTAGACGTTGCGATTTTGGACGCATGATCTATGTTCTGCAATTAAGGAATCTATCTTATATTCAATTCAAAAAATAGAATTGGTGATAAAATTTTCAAGTAATACGGTGCTAGTTATTATCAGTGACATTGTTTCCGAAGAAAAGGATGAAGTAGAAATTCACACAAAATATTCCATATCTAAGAAGAGGCACTCATACAAGGGATCCTTCACTAGGCTGTCGCTCCAACTTCTCACCATCCTTATTAACTTGATATCAAACTCAAAATCCAGTCCTATCACTTATTCTTAGAGATGATCATCAGGTTGTTGGTGCCATCATATTACTGATACTGATTCTACCTTGAGGGTCAGGGAGACAACAAATCTTCCAAGGGAGGTAAAAGATTGTGTACACGCTGATCATGAAGGTTGTATTTTTCATAGAAAAACTAGTTTAGTTTGCGAAGAAGAAGAAGGATTCACAAATGCATATTGGTGGTCCCAAGCAAGATGAACTGAAGGCTCACTTCGATGGTGAGTTGGCCAGCCATGGAAGAATTTGGATTTAGTATAATAAATTGCATCATTGGATGAGCAAACCTAGGAATTTGCCCCTAGGAAGCACCACCAATGAGTCTCCATATGCAGGAATCAATGTTATAGTTATTGCAAATAACCGAACCTTCCTAATATTGGGGATAAACCCCGCTCTCGCCGAGGTCTAGTTCGATGCTCAGTCCGATGCAACCAGTAACCGCAGAAGAACTTTAGCAGACGAATCTTAGCCGAACCCTTACAGCCGGCCGGATTGCTCCCGAGCTCCTTCGGACTTCCAACGGTCGGACCTCAGCCAAAGTCTTTCAACCGAGCCTCAGCGGTCGTCCTTCGGCTGAACTCTCCAGCAGCCGAGCTCCTTCGGACTTCTCAGCGGCAAAACTCCTCAGCGGTCGTCCTTCGATTGAACTTCTAGCAACTGAGATTCTTCGGACTTCTTAGCGGCCGAACTCCTCAGCGATCGTCCCTCGGTCGAGCTACTTAGCAACTGAGCTTCTTGGACTCCCATCGGTCGGGCTCTAGCCGAACTCAACCGTCGAGCTTCAGTCAGGCTCCCACAAGAGCCGAACTCTCTCCGCGTCGTTACAGCCAGGTGCCTGCGGAAGCCAAACTCCCTCTAAGCTTCCTCTCCGATCGGATCTCTTCAGGGGCCGGACTCCTCACCAACCGAGTTTCTGCCGAACTCTCCAGCAGCCAAGCCTTAGCCGCGCACATCCAGTCAGACGCCTATGGGAGCCGAACTTCTTCTGAACTTCCTCCTCAGGAGTCCGAACTCCTCCGAAATGGGCTCATGTCGAAGACCTTCAACTCTTCATTCGAATGGCTCTGCAGCCATCACCATCGATCCGCCGTAAGTCCTGCAACCATCACCATCAATCTGTCGCAGACGGCACCTCCCCGAGAGACTGACTCCGTCGAACCTCGAGCGGCCCGCCAGCACATGGCTGCAGCTGTCACCATCAACCCACTGCAGACGGCAGCTCTCCGAGAGACTGACTCCATCGAACCTCGAGCGGCCCGCCAGCACGCAGCTGCGGCTGTCACCATCAAGTTTTGCTATAAAAGGGACCCTCCAGATACGCTAACCTCTCTAATCTCTAAGCTCTCCTCTTCTTCTCTAAGCTCCGAAACTCATTCCGAGCACTCCATTCCTGTTGGCCAGAGCTGACTTGACCGTCGGAGGGTCCTACTGAAGCCACCCCCCATCGACTTCGGACGGGACTCTATTTTACAGATCTCCAGTGGCGACCTCATCGGCCTCAACTCCAGCAGACTCCGGTGACGACCAGTTTCTGCATCAACAGATTGGCGCTAGAGGAAGGGCCCGAACCTCCGATTTCTCTCTTAAAGGAAGCCGAGGTTTCCTTGTTCTTAAAGAAGTGCTCGACGATGATTTCTCTTTCCACTCTAGAGATCTCTCTCCTTCCTCTTATGAATTTCTTTCCAAAAAAAGATGCCCCCAGGAGGCCCTCGACCCGACGATTGGCGGCCTCCGCGACCTGATCTCGTTCGAACCCGTCCGCTCTCACTCCAGTCCCAGCGATCCGGGCTCGCTCTATAGCCACGGTGGACGCGGAGCAGTTTAACCTACTCATCCAGCAGGTTCGCGGTCTCACGGAGGTAGTGCAGGTGGTGCAGGCCCTGCACCGGTAGGCTCCAGTACCAGCTCAACTGGCATGGGATTTCCAAGAGCCGTGTGATCCAGTCCAGGGGCAATCGACATGGGCTACCCAACCTCCCATCCTCAGAAAAGGAAGGCAACGGAGGGAGTGCCCCTGCTCGGACCGTGGCTCGACTCAGGGTGAAGCTTCGCATCCGTTCGATAAGAAGACCTTGGAGATCAGAGACCGCGAAGATCTCCTGGATCAAAGGCTCTTAGAAATGAGCCGACGAATCGAAGAACTCCGTCACACTCTCTCCTCACACGGTAATGACATCTGCACTGATCCTCCTTTTTCGTATAAAATCATGCAAAAATCGATCCCGTCGAACTTCAGGCTCCCACAGTTCGAGAGCTACGATGGGACCACCGATCCGGTCGACCATCTGAAAGCCTTTCGGACAATAATGCTGCTCCATGGTGCGTCAGATGCTATCCTATGCCGAGCTTTCCTCTCTACCCTTAAAGGAGCCGCTAGGAACTGGTACTCGGCGCTTAAGTCGAGTACCATCTTATCATTTGACCAGATGAGTCAATAGTTCGTGGCCCACTTTGTCAGTAGTCGGCATCCGCGCCGAGGTTCGGATTTCTTAATGACCATCAGACAGAAGGAGGGAGAATCCATCCGAGCTTACGTCATCTGGTTTAATACTACTGCACCGAAAGTCCGAAACCTGGACCAGTCAGTTGCCATGGCCGCTCTCAAGGACGGCCTTCGAAAGAACGACCTACTATTCTCCCTGAAAAAGAAGTATCTCAGGGACTTCGATGACATGCTGGCTCGGACCGAAAGTTATGCTCGGACAGAAGAGGCCTTCGGGGCTAAGGACGATGAAGCCAGAGGCAGGCGGCAAATCGGTGGGTCAGGCAGGCCCACCGAAGAAAGAAAGCAGACTGAAGCTTGGCCGTGTTCTCGGACTCCCCTAGATCGCGGACGAGCCCGAACTCTCCCTCAAGCTCGGAAGTGGAGAAGCCCTGATGGAAGGGCACGCCGTGGTTCCCCCCAGCACTGAAGTTCCCTCCGATGACGACGATTTCATAATTACGCTCCCCTTAACGCCCCAAAGACTCAAGTGCTGATGGAGATCCGGAAGCGACTTTCAGGATCGGAGAGAATGCATTCTCATTCTGACAAATGCAATCCCAACAAGTTCTGCCTTTACCACCGCGACCACGGTCATGGCACTGAGGAGTGCATCCAACTCCAGGACGAGATCAAAGAGCTCATCAGACGAGGCAGACTTAGCCGATTTTTGTGAAGACGGCCTGAGGAGAAGGAAGATCGATCGAGAGCGTCATCGCTAGGTGGGGAAAATCAGCAAGAAGATCGGCCGCCCCTTGGCGTCATCAATACTATCTTAGGGGGACCTCAGCAAGGGGAGACCAGCGGATCCGAAGGATCGGTGAAGAGGCGGAAGATCGTGGAGCCCGTGACCTTCACCAAGGAGGACGGTCAGGGAATCCAATTTTAGCACAACGATGCGATGGTAATTTCTTTAAATATTGCTGACTACGATGTACGCTGCATCCTGATAGATAATGGAAGCTCGGTCGATGTATTGTTTTACGATGCTTTCTCGAAAATATTCCTACCCGACGATCGCTTGGGGCCGACGAATTCTCTGTTGGTAGGATTTGCTGGCAACGCCGTACCAGTCGAAGGCATGATAACATTAACCATAGCGGCAGGGCAGCGTTCGAAGCTAGCCAAAGCTCGGGTTGACTTCTTGGTCGTGAGGACCCCGTCCGCCTATAATGCGATCCTCGACCGACCTGATCTAAATGCACTTCGGGCGGTAGTGTCAACCTATTATTTGAAGATGAAGTTTCCGACGAGTCACGGGGTCTGAGAAGTCAGAGGAAACCAGGCCCTAGCGAGATATTGCTACTCGATCGCCCTGCATAAGGGAGATCAGTCCGACCCTTATCTTATTGATGGATTAGACGTCCGCGATGACCTCACTGAGAAGTGGGGTGAGCCTGCGGAGGACCGCATCTTTGTGCCCTTGAATGGCGGAAACTCAGAGCACGTCATGCAGATTGGCTCCAACTTGGCGGTTGAGGTTCGGGAGCAGCTCGTCGCTTTCCTCAGGAGAAACGCGGACGTCTTCGCCTGGACCCCGACAGATATGCCGGGGATCGATGCCGAGGTTATGAAACATCGACTGGCCGTCGATCCGAGGCACCGATCGATAAGAGAAAAGCTGCGCCACCATGCCCCGGAGAGGCAGAGAGCGATCACCGAAGAAGTAGGCAAGCTCCTCAAAGTCGGACTCATCCGGAAGGTTAGCTATCCGACCTGGGTCTCGAACGTGGTTCTTGTCAAGAAAGCAAATAACAAGTGGAGGATGTGCGTCGACTTTAAGAAGCTGAACAAGACTTGCTCTAAGGACAGCTACCCCCTGCCCAGGATCGACCAGCTGGTGGACGCAACCTTGGGCCACGAGCTCCTCACTTTCATGGATGCCTTTTCTGGTTACAATCAGATACGCATGTCGCCCGAGGACGAAGAAAAGACCGTCTTAATTATGGACCGAGGTCTTTATTGCTACAGGGTCATGCCTTTTAGACTCAAGAATGCAGGGGCAACGTACCAGCATTTGGTTAATAAGGTCTTCAAGGAGCAGATCGGCCGTAACATGAAGGTATACGTGGATGATATGCTCGTCAAAAGTCGAGCTTCAACAAACCACTTGGTCGACCTTGAGGAGACCTTCGGTGCACTCAGGAAGCACAAGATGAAGCTGAACCCAGCCAAGTGCACCTTTGGTGTGACCTCCGAAAAATTTCTGGGGTTCATGGTGTCGAGGCGAGGAATTGAAGCAAACTCCGAGAAAATTCGAGCCATTCAAAAAATGACCGCTCCGAGGACGATCAAGAAGGTTTAGCGCCTGACCGAAAAAGTGGCATCCTTAAGTCGCTTCGTGTCAAGGTCGGCCAAATGATGTATGCCCTTCTTCCACATTCTCAGGCGACCAAAGGACTTCTCCTGGACGATGGAGTGCCGACAGGCATTCGAAGAGCTCAAAAGCTACCTCGGCTCACCCCTGCTGCTGGCAAAATCCAAACCCGAGAAAGAATTATTTCTGTATCTAGCTGTCTTCCCAGTAGCCCTGGCGGCGGTGCTAGTCAAGGATGAAGGGAAGGTGCAATGGCCGATCTACTACATCAGTCGAGTCCTGAGGGACGCGGAGACTAGGTACTCTAGACTGAAAAAACTAACTTACTCTCTCCTAATTACCGCCAGATGCCTCCGACCTTATTTTCAGGAGCACACCGTAACGGTCCTCACGGACCAACCGATAAAAGAAGTCCTTCACCGGGCAAATGCTTCTGGAAGAATCACAAAGTGGGCGATCGAACTCACGGAGTTCGACATCAACTATCGACCCAGGCCATCAATCAAGGCCCAGATACTGGTGGATTTCATGCTGGAATGCACCATTCCGATCGAAGCCGAGCTTGGGCCGATCGAGACCAACACCAAAGCAGGACCGGGCCTAGACGAAGCCGAGCTGCCGCGGTCGGACCTCCCCAAGGAAAACGTCGACCTCCCCGAAGGCTCCTGGGTCCTGCACGTGGATGGCTCGTCCAACTCCACTGGAGCTGGTGCCGGGCTGATCCTGGTCAGTTCTGAGAGGGTCATCGTCGAGTACGCACTATGCTTCGAGTTTTCTGTGACCAACAATGAGGCCGAATATGAAGCGCTGATCGTCAGATTAAAGATAGTGAGGAAATTAAAGATAGATCGGCTTCAAGTCTATAGCAATTCTCAACTGGTGGTCAGCGGCAGTTACGAGGCATGGGAGGAAAGCATGGTAAGATACCTCAGAAAAGTGAGGGATTTAACTTCGGCCTTCAACAGCTTCGGCATTCAACATATTCCGAGGGTGAAAAATGCAAGAGCCGATCTTCTCTCTAGATTGGCCACCTCTGCCCCATCCGTACTGTCCAGAGGAGTATTTCTGGAGACTCTGAAGTACCCGACCCCGAAGGAGCCTCAGATCGTTCTACAGGCAAAATTCGAGACAAGCTGGATCGACTCGCTGGTCGTCTACCTCAGAGAGGGGATCCTTCCTCATGGTCCGAAAGAAGCCCGGAAGCTCAGGAATCAGGCCTCCCCCTATGTCCTATACGAAGGCAGGTTGTATAAGAGGTCGTACTCCCTCTCGTTACTAAGATGTCTCCGACCTTCGGAGGCTGCCCTCGCGCTATGGGATGTACACGAAGGGCTCTACGGAAGTCACGTAGGAGTCAGATCCCTATCAAAAAAATTGCTCCGATAGGGGTACTACTGGCCGACCTTGTTTTGCGATTCCGTGGAATACATAAAGAGGTGCGACCACTGCCAGAAGAACGCCAGCATACAGAGGCAGCCGACATCCGAATTCACTCCGCTCAGCTCGCCCTGGCTATTTGCGCAGTGGGGGATGGATATACTCGGCCCCTTCCCAACGGCGTCTGGACAGCGGAAGTTTCTCTTGGTCACGATCAACTACTTCACCAAGTGGGTCGAAGCTGAACCACTCGCGAAGATTATCGAGGCCAAGGTGCAGGACTTCATCTGGAGATCACTAGTCTGCCGGTTTGGCCTGCCCCGAACCCTCATAACTGACAATGGGCGGCAGTTCGTTGGGGCGAGGTTCGCTGAGTTCTGCGAAGGACTAAACATCTTCCATCGCTCCACATCGGTGGCTCACCCGCAGGCCAATGGTGAAGCTGAGATAACCAACCAGACCCTGCTACAAGGAATCAAAGCGAGACTCGGTAGGACAAAAGGGGCTTGGGTGGATGAACTCTATCACATCCTCTAGGCATACCGGACTACCTAGAGGGTGCCAACTGGGGAAACGCCCTTCGCCTTGGCCTTCAGTACTGAAGTAGTTATCCCGATCGAGCTTAAGCTTCCGTCCGTGCGAGTCGTGGGCTTCAACGAGCGGCATAACCCCCGGGACCTCAGAGTCAATCTTGACCTTCTGAAAGAAAAGAGGGAGGAAGCCCGCATCCGGATGATAGCCTACAAACAAAAGGTGGCTCGGTACTACAACTCCAGGGTTAAAAATAAGATTTTCAGAGTGGGGGACTTGGTGCTACGGTGAGCCGCTGTCGCTCAACCTCAGAATCGAGGGAAGCTCGCCCCAAACTGGGAAGGCCCGTATGAGGTGACGGAGGTCGTCCGATCCGAAATTTATCGTCCGAAGGAACTCGGAGGGATAATGCTTCTCCGACCATGGAACTTAGAAAATTTGAGGATATACTATCAGTAGACTCCCTTTTTTTTTTTAAAAAAAGAACTTCTTTGCTCTGCATTATCGATTTCTGGTAATAAAGAACAGAAAAGGAACGAGCAAAAGTAGCCCGTTAGGAACAGGAGGAGAACCTCATCCTAACGCGAGCAAAGTCGAAGGCCTCGTTCACCTTAGATGAGATGGGAGGAGAGGCTCGGACGATAGTCCGCATGTGCCCCCATAGCCCGTTAGGAATAGGAGGAGGACCTCATCCTAACGTGAGCAAAGTCGAAGGCCTCGTTCACCTTAGACGAGACGGAGGGAGATGGATGACGGTCCGAATGTGCCCCACAGCCTATTAGGAATAGGAGGAGGACCTCGTCTTAACGTGAGCAAAGTCGAAGGCCTCGTTCACCTTAGACGAGATGGGGGAGAGGCTCGGACGACGGTTCGCATATGCCCCCATAGCCCGTTAGGAATAGGAGGAGGACCTCGTCCTAACGCGAGCAAAGTCGAAGGCCTCGTTCACCTTAGACGAGATGGGGGGAGATGGACGACGGTCCGAATGTGCCCCCATAGCCTGTTAGGAATAGAAGGAGGACCTCGTCCTAACGCGAGTAAAGTCGAAGGCCTCGTTCACCTTAGACGAGATGGGGGGAGATAGACGACGGTCCGAATGCACCCCCACAGTCCGTTAGAAATAGGAGGAGAATCTCGTCCTAACGCGAGCAAAGTCGAAGTTAGGAATAGGAAGAGAACCTCGTCCTAACGCAAGCATCCGCATCAAACCTGGCCAAAGGAGATAAGATCTCCCCCGAGCGACCGAGCCAACCTCGGCTGGAGAGCTTCAACTTCAACCTCGGTCAGAGATAAGATCAGAGACAACCTCATCCTGAGACCAAATCTTTTCCGAGCGCCCGCATTGACCTCAACCGTAGGAGATAATGTCGCCCCCGAAGAGCTCAACCTTCGACTTTAATCGCAGCAAACGAAGCCTCCCTCAACCTTGGTTGGAGATGGGATCCACCCCGGGCTTCAACTTCGATATCAACTTTGGCTGGAGATGAGGTCTCCCCCAAGCTTCGATCCGGACTAGCACGAGGTTCGGAGGAAGACTTCGGTAGTCGTCTTTCCTGCACTCTCCTCCTTCGAGTTTTGAACTCGGAAGTGGGGGGGCTAGTGTTGGAGATAAACCCCGCTCCCGCCAAGGTCTAGTTCGATGCTCAGCCCGATGCAATCAGTAACCGCAGAAGAATTTCAGCAGACCAATCTTAGCCGAACCCTTACAGCCAGTCGGACTGCTCCCGAGCTCCTTCGGACTCTCAACGACCGGGCCTCAGCTAAAGTCCTTCAATCAGGCCTCAGCGGTCTTCCTTCGATCGAACTCTCTAGTGGCCGAGCTCCTTCGGACTTCTCAGCGGCCGAACTCCTCAGCGATCGTCCTTCGATCGAACTTCTAGCAACCGAGCTCCTTCGGACTTCTCAACAGTCGAACTCCTCAGCGGTCGTCCCTCGGTCGAGCTCCTTGGACTCCCATTGCTCGGGCTCTAGCCAAACTCAGCCACCGAGCTTCAGTCAAGCTCCTGCAAGAGCCGAACTCTCTCCGCGTCGTTACAGCCAGATGCCTGCGGAAGCCAAACTCCCTCCAAGCTTCCTCTCCGACCGGATCTCTTCAGAGGTCGGACTCCTCGCCAACTGAGTTTCTGCCGAACTCCCCAGCGGCCGAGCCTTAGCCGCGCACTTCCAGCCAGACGCCTACGGGAGCCGAACTCCTTCCGAACTTTCTCCTCAGGAGTCCGAACTCCTCCAAAATGGGCTCACGTCGAAAACCTTCAATTCTTCATTCGGCTAGCTCTACAGTCATCACCATCGGTCCGCCGCAAGTCCTGCAACCATCATCATCAATCTGCCGCAGATGGCACCTCCCCGAGAGACTGACTCCATCGAATCTCGAGCGGCCCGCCAGCATGCGGCTGCAGCTGTCACCATCAACCCACCGTAGACGGCACCTCTCCGAGAGACTGACTTCGTCGAATCTCGAGCGGCCCGCTAGCACGTGGCTGCGGCTGTCACCATCAAGCTCCGCTATAAAAGGGATCCTCCAGATACGCTAACCTATCTAATCTCTTAGCTCTCCTCTTCTTCTCTAAGCTTCGGAACTCATTCCGAGCACTCCATTCCTATTGGCCAGAGCTGACTTGACCGTCGGAGGGTTCTGCTGGAGCCACCCCCCACCGGCTCCGGATGGGACTCTGTTTTGTAGGTCCCCGACGGCGATCTCATCGGCCTCAACTCCAGTAGACTCCGATGATGACCGATTTCTGTGTTAACACCTAATATTTAATACAAGTCCTTTGGTCAGAACTACATGGCAAATTGGCTTATATGGAGACAATGGATGATGTTGGAGATGTATAACTTGAATAAAACAACAGCAGGAAATCATGGAGACACATGACTGGAACAAGAGAGGCATTAAAAACCTCATCGGTCACACTACATTGGCTCCAAGGAAGAAAATTTAATAGAGAGAAAGGAACTGATGAGTGATGACCGACTTTAACTATCTCATGGGATGGACTTGAGGGTTAATCCTCCTCAACCCATATTTCTTTACTTTCATGATTCTATGAATTAAAAAGATCTATTGGCACACCCAAATCTCCATTTCCTTAGCTTTTTCTAGAAGGATCACAAACTCAAGTTTTATTAAACACATTATATATCAACAATTATGAAAACTGCCTCCATGTTGTTCTAGATAGGTAGATAAAGATTTTGAGAGACATATTTCAACATAACCTGATTCTCAGCCCACTTTTCACCTCTTACTATATATCGATACTAGCTTTTAAGCACCTATTAAGCCTGATAGGTTTAAAAATTGGCAGGCAAGTCATCCAGGATTGAGATGTTAGAATTAAATTCTCATAAACTTTTATTGATTATAGATCGATTTTTTATCTTTAATTTATTATAAAATATAGGCTAAGTTGTCATCCGACTGAATGGTTAAGGAGTCTATAATTTACATGTGATCAGGAGTTCTATTGTAGCAGCAATTGTTGTAAGCCTAACTCGATTAATAGGTTTTATGATGAATAGATTCATTAAAATTTACTAACTGGATTAGATTTCCGTTCTACTTGTATAAATATCTACTTATGGAGAAATTCTAGGACATTAAGATCTTTACATTTATAAGATGGAACTCATTACATTAAGAAGACATGCATCAAGAAGAGAAAAAGAAGATGTATTTCATATTGATTTCTTCTCTTATAGGATATTCCAGTAGTGATCGTCAACGACTGCTGAAGAATTTTAAGGTCCGTTGATTGTTCAGAATCTATTTTTAATTTTTTTTTTATATTCTAATTTTCTGCTTGAGATTCATAGATGATTATTTTTTTCTATCATGGAATTGTTTCCACACACATTGCACTGATGAGAGCAACAAATCCCTTCCATCTTATAAATATATGGGTTCAAAAAGGCTCTGGAATGATGCCTCTCGAGGCCGGGGAGGACATCCTTAGCTCGGGTCATGAGCTTCCTACAAGGTTTTTGGATTTGTTAGTGACTCCATACAGAAAGATCAAAGTATCTTGTATCTTGCAAGACATGCTAATTGATGTAATCCGGAGGCAAAGTTGAGGATGAGGGTGCGGGTGGAGTCCGAGAAAATGGTTGGGGTGGCGGCGGGAGAGAGGCGAGCGAGGAGGAGATGGCAAAGGATTTGAAGGAATGGGAGAGGAGGAGGTAGAGGGAATTGGGAGGGGGGAGGTAGAAGAAAGATGGGGAGGAGGGTAAGGGTTCGGGCAGAAAGAAGAGCTTTTAGTTTTCAACTTGGTTTATTCTGTATCAAGTCCGCTACATCGTTAATGTCGATATTATTTTTTTTAAATACGTACGTCATGCTCATGCAAGCACTTCAACAGCGAAATTGGATGCCGGCTGACGACAGGTTAATATTGCAATACCTTATATAATACACATATCTGATTATAAAAATCAAAACGACACGCTGAAATTAAAAAATATTAAAGAACATAATATTTTTTAGTAATTAATCCATTCTCAGACTAGATTCACGTGACAGATCAATTCTGGTGAGGTGGTTGGCTGATAATCTAGAAACTCGATGCAGCTGTAGACTTTGCCTCCGGTCCACGGCAATCAGGATGGTTTACCAAGATGACCGTTCGATAAAACCTCTTTTCCTTGAATCCAGGCCACCTTTGTAGAATTTAATCGTCACTAAATCTCAAAGTGGAGTGGAGGACGAACGAGGTTGGTGGTTGGTCTATTTCCAGACATGCAAGCCCCATGTTAGATGTTCCATATGAATTATTGTTGGCAGCCTAACAATAGTCTATAATAGGCTTGCACGAATGAGATCACTAAAATGTTCTAGATTAAATAGGTGATATATATTTTGTCTCCACCATTTAAGAATCTACACATCCACAGTTCTACTTTTATTATTCGAAAGAGGAAGAATCCAAAGCTAGCCACTCAATGACAATAGCATGCCAGTCAAAAGGATGTTGGCTACCCCACAACGCATTATAGGACAGAGAGAAAAGTGGATGCATGCACCTCAAACAATGAAGACCAAAGATGCTCAATAATGGAAGACAAAGCAATTGTACTCAACCACCGCATTCCCGGTCTTCATGTCCAAATTGTGGGTCTTGGCCTGAACGTAGCCACGGGCCAAGCGGAACAGCCCGCTGCCGCCGATCACCGGCATCTCCCTCACCGTCGTGAACACCGCGTTGCGGCCGAGAATGGTGATCGTGCTGCCATTGTATCTTCCATCCATGAAAGCGAAGTTCATAGCCATCAACAGCCCGAGGCCTTCCTGCGAGGCCGACGCGTAGAATCCCTGCGCCCGGCCGACGAGCTTGGAAGCCATCGCAGGGCCTTCCGTCAGTGGGTCGTCGATTATGTTCACCAGGCCAAAGAAGCTGCTTGATGCGTTGGTTGATGCAGCCTGGGCCACCGGCACGGCGGTGGGGTTGGGACCGCTTAATATGTCATGCCAGAAGAAACGCAGGTGGGTGAGCTTCTCATGGAGGGGTTTTGGGGCTGCCTTTTGGCTTTGGATGAAGCTATAGGGTTGTTTGGCCAGCATGGTGGTGGTGGTGGTGGTGGTCAGGAGGAGGAGGAGGAGGAGGAGTTTGGCCATCTGGTGTCGCTAGCTGTAGCTTTCTTCTCTGAAGTGAAACACAATGGAGAATGGCTTGGGGGTGCAGGAGTGACTACGGCCTTTGGGCTTTTGTATGCGTTGTGTGGAGAATAGTTGGGATGTTGGTGGGGGCAGGTGGGGACCGAAGGGTGAATTTAAAATTATGGTTCCATGCTTCCTTTGTTAATGGGACCATACTTTGGATGCATTTTTTTCTTTTGTGCTTGGGGTTGTTGGGTCTTCAAACGTATGCCATGAGAAGTAGTGGCTCCAAGCGCATGTTGACATGTTAATCTTTTCCTCTCTTTTGCGTGCATGTGAAGGACCATTTTAACGCGACCAAGAGAGAATCCTAACAACATTAATATTTGTGGAAGCACCACCACCCCACTCCACCGGGAGGGGCGATAAGTTGATTTAGAAGAATGTCAATTTGGTTTGCGGAATGAAAGGTTCTGTATAAATATATGAACTTTTTTCTTGCTTAGTTGATCTCCCTGGCGTATCAAAGTGGGCCCAAAGGAGAGATTTTCCGAGAGCTATCAGCTATGCCACTTTCCGGGGAAAATTCTAGTTTATGATTTGGTGCAAGCGTGCGAAGACTATCATGATACATTCTTGCTTTCTTTCTTGCCATTGATCGATGCAAGAAAGAAAACCAATACCGAGGCAAATTAAAAGTATTTTAGTAGTCAACCACCAGTCTACCTTGCCAGCTGGTAGGCATGGCATATCCCTCCGACAGTCTTTTCCCGAAAGTCCTGGACTCCTGTTCTAGTTTAACTATTCGGATTCAGACGAGATGGACGAAGATCAAATCAGACGAACAACTCTAGCCCACCAACCACATCTAGAAGAATCTTCCAACTAATTTGGGATGGAAATCGGAACCGCAGGAAAGAAAAAGGAAAAGAAAAAAGAATTATAGAGCTACAGTGCTTCACCTTTGACCGTGGAAATAATCTATCTTGCGTCTCTTATGTGTCATAATTGAGATTTTAACGGCGAAGACATGTACTTGGTAAGAAATTTTTTAAGGGCAAAGACTTGTACTTACATTCGCTTGCGGCCTCTTTTCCACCGCGTTTGCCTTGCGAAAAGGATGCGAAGCGTGGGAGACCGATCCAAGTCGCCGTTTCAGACCTGAGGGGTTCCTTCAAAGACATCGGTGGACAAACCGTAGAAAAAATGGCAAGGTGATTTAACAAAAAAAAATGAAGCTTCTCCCTTTATCGAAAAAAAAAAAAAAAAAAAAAGGGAAACTTCTCCACTAGCCTTGCTTGTGGTTGTAGGGGTCTTCGGTTCAGATCTCAACCTCAAAAAAATGCTTGCCGTGTTGACGAAAAGCTGGGCTTCCAAGCAACGAACATGTCCCATGGTTGCCGATGCTAAAATTTACATGCAATAAATCCGGAAAATCATGTTGTAAGATTTAGCGTGTGACCAGAGAAGCTGTTGAAAGATGTCTTTTCCTTTTTTAAAAAAAAATAATAAAAAAAAGCTTTTTGAGGAGAGGTTGACAAGATGTCACTTCCCAATCTTTTTCCTCTACAATCCAAAGACGTAGAAATTTTCTTAGTTTCAGTGAAAGGCAATTTCTATGGTTTCAAAGCAACTATTAGTATAATGAATATTGTCCATCTTGATATATCTGCCAAATAACCTCATGTTGCAGAAGTATCCTGTACAAATCTTAGCAAAATGAAGTGAAACGTGCACCAAGATCTAGATATCATTATGCTCCCAACCTTAGTGAAACATTGACATAAATTTGAGATTTTAAGAGTGGCAATAGTGATCAATTATTGAACTTGTTGCAAATCTTTATGGTACCTGATTGGTAAAATAATTGCTTCAAAACATTGAATGGATAACGACAGATAATTGTTGTCGGCCGAAAAATTACTGGAATTATTGGTAGTAGCTTTGGAACTTTTGTCTTTAAAAATAGCCATCACTGGTTCGTATTGGTAATAGCAAAAGTACAATAGAAGAGTAGATCATTCTATATTCTATATTTGAGATGAAAATAAGAGATGATAAAAAAAATACTTACTAATATTTTTTATTCAACTCTTAGCTATAACCAAAATGGTAGAGTACAAGGGTTTATATAGACACACATCAACCTAGCCACCAATATTTTTTCATTATTTTATTTATAAAATATAAAGTTATGACACCTTTTATTAGGGGCCCAAGAATTAATCTGGAAATTAACTTCATCATATTTTCTTAGGATTTGACTTTATATATTTATTTTATTTATTATGATATAATTCTCCTACCATATCGAAATGTAAGTTATGAAATTAGGTTTAGGTATCTAACATCCTCCTCCAAACTTAATTTTGCTTCCATCAATTACTCCAAGAAGAGTCTTGAGTTTGTAGAAGTGATTTGTCTTAAGAGACTTGATGAAAATATCAGCTACATGATCATGAGATTTAACATATACAATTTTGATTTCTTTCTTGTTTATATGTTCTCATATAGAATAAAACCGAATATCAATATACTTGCTTCTTTCATGGTAGATTAGATTTTTAGCTAAATCAATAGTAGATTTATTATCAATATAAATCTTCATAGCTTTATATATATTAGAAAACTTGAATCTCCTTGAGTAGCTTTTCTTAACCAAATAGCATGAGAAGCATAAGATGATGCTGCTATATACTCTTGGATGTAGTATAGGATTCTTTTTCTAACCTTTCAATGAGTAGACTTTGGTTCTTACATATAGTGGCTCACTAACCTAACTCCGTAAAGAATATTTGGCTTTGTGCATGTCAAGTATCTTAAGCTTCCGACTAAGCTCTTATAGAATATAAAGTAAACTACTATTCCTTCATCATACTTAGATAATTTGATAACACAACCTATTGGTGTACTAACTGGGTTGCAATCTTCCATTTTGAAAGTTTTGAAACCTTCTTGCATATGCTTCTTGAGAAAAGAAAATGCCTTCTTTGATTTGTTTAACTTTCAATCTAAGAAAGTAAGATATAAGGCTAATATCCATCATATTGAACCCTCGAATTATGGTTTGCTTGAACTCTTCAAATATTTTGAGATTATTGCTTGTGAAGATAAGATCATTCATATACAAACAAATAAGTAATACATCTTCTATTGTGTTAGTTTTCATATAGAGAACATGCTTATAAGGACATTAAATATCATTATTTTCTTTGAAGCGAGTATCAATATGACTATTCCATGTTTTAGGTACTTATTTTAAACCATATATAGCTTTCTTCAACTTCAAGATTTTGTCTTCATACATCTTTTTTATATATCCCATAAGTTGTTCAATGTACACCTCTCTAAGAAAGCTATTTAAAAAAGCTGATTTGACATCGATTTGAAAAATTTGCTAATCATTTTGTGATGATAAAAAAATAATGAATCTAACATTTTTCATTCCGACAACATTAGCAAATACCTCATTATAATCAATCCTAGATTCTTGTAGCTTTTTGCCCCTAATCTTTTTTTTTGTACTTCTCCACTTTATCTTTGCATTTTTCTTTGCTTTGAAAACTCACTTCACAATAATTGCTTCTTTGCCTTTTGAAAGAGTTGCTAATTCTCATGTATTATTTTTTTATATTGCTTTGATTTTTTTATCCATGGCTATTCTCTTATCTTTATTATGATATGCTTTTTCAAACTCTAAAGATTCATAATTAGAAAGAAGGCAAACAATTGTTAGCTCATCTATTATATCTTATAGAGCTTTTTTAATCTTCTTTTCTTTTACGGCTTTGAGCTTTTTTTGAAGAGAATGATGATGCCGGAGAACTATGATGAGAGGATGGTGATGGTGGTGGTGAAGACTATTCAACCTCCATTTCTACTTCTTCATCTTCATTGACCTCTTTCATATTTATATTCCAATTTCAAGTAATTTCTTCATCAAATTCTACAACCCGACTCACATATAATTTGAAAGTATTAGGATCAAACAACTTATAGATTTTGGATCTAGTATTATACGCAATAAAGATATATTTGGCACTCTTATCATCAAGTTTGGTTCTTTTTTGATCTGGTACATATACATAGACTATACTTTCAAACACCTTTAAATGTGAGACATCTATTTTTTTTTTTTTTGATCCATACTTCTTTTAAAGTCTTCTTCTTTAGGCTTCTTATGGGGCATCTCTGTTCAACGGGTAGATAGAATAATCCACTGTCTCAACCCATAACTCTTTAGATAAGTTTTTACTCTTCAACATACTTTAGACCATATCAAGAATAGTTTTGTTCTTCCTCTCAATGATGCCAGTTTATTAAGGGGAATAAAAAGTTGTCAAGGGATGCTTGAGGCCATGCTCTTTGCAAAAATCTTCAAAGGCTTTAGATGTGAACTTGTCGCCTTGATAAGATCTTATAGCTTTGAAGGAGTAGCAACTTTAATTCTTAATATCTATATTAAACTTTTTGAAAATACCAAATGCCTCAGACTTTTTCTTTAAAAAGTATATCCATGTTTCTCTAGTATGATCATCAATGAAGATAAGGAAATAACAAACGATACTTATCAAACAAAGAAGGCATAATAGGTCCACACACATCAGCAATATAGATAAGTTCCAGTGGCCTTTTTGTAGGATAAGATGTCTCCTTTGAAAAGCTCTTCCTTGGATGTTTGCTAAGAACATAACCTTCACAAAATTACTCCAAATGATCTATGTAGGGCAAGCTTTTTTCTATCCTTTTATTTGATAACAACTTTAGACCACCAAAATTGAGATGTGCAAATCTCAAATGCCAAAACCAGCTAATATCTTTCATGCATGCATTTAAGCGTATAGCAACATCATGCTTAATGTTTAGCATAAATGTTCTATTCTTTGCCATCTCAATATTTGCAATCAACTTATTTCTTTGATATTTTATCAAAAGACTATGATTTTTCATATGAATATTGTAGATTTTTTCTCAGAGTTATCACAAACTCAAAATATTATCATTCATATTCGACAGATAATAGACATTAAAGATAAATTTATGATTTTCATTCTTTAAGTGAATTAAGATTTTATCTTTTTCTTTAATGGAAACTTTTAATAAGTCTTCAAAAGTAACTGACCATCCACTATTTTATCTAGCTCTATAAATATATTTCTTTTTCTCTACATGTGGTTGCCTATACTAGTATCTAGAACACATACATCTTGCTCGCTGAACTCATCTTCCTCATATGCTAGCAAAAGAAATGGCTCTTCTTCTTCACCCTTTTAAATATCATGCTTGATGTTTAGCATAAATGTTCTATTCTTTACTATCTCAATATTTATAATCAACTTGTTTCTTTGATCTCTTATCAAAAGACTATGATTTTTTATATATATATTATAGATTTTTTCTAAGAATTATCACAAAATCAAAGTATTATCCTTCATATTCAGCAGATAATAGACATTAGAGATAAATTTGTGGTTTTCATTCTTCAAGTGAATTAAGATTTTATCTCTTTCTTTAATAAAAAGTTTTGATGAGTCTCCAAAAGTAACTGACCATCTACTGTTTTATCTAGCTCCACAAATATGTTTCTTTTTCCATACATATGGTTGTTTACATCGGTGTTTAGGAACCATACATCTTGCTCATTGGACTTATCTTCCTTATGTGCTAACAAAAGAAATGGCTCTTCTTCTTCACCCATCTTTACAACCTAGTTAGCTTTCTTTTTAACTTGATTAGAATCATCATACTATATTCCGATGCAAAGTGATCAAACTTCTTATAATTATAACAATGAACTTTAGATTTGTCATCCTTTCTAAAGAAACATTTTTTTTCTTGTTCCTTTTTGGAGTCATCTTCATCATCATAGTTTATATGACTATCTTGTGCTCAGCTATGCCTGCAAGCTCCACCTCGATCTTGACCACGACTTCTGCCATGGTTTGTATTTCTCCTTTCATCTCTTATGATCTCCCATCCTTTTTTGAAAGAGAGTTTGCTTTGAAGAACATGCTTCACTGGGTTTTGCTTCTTCTTGTAAAGTCTTTGCTCATGAGCTTGGAGAGAACTTATTCATCCACGATCATTAACTCTAGGTTCTTCGATTTTTCAATGGCCACCATAATATAATCAAACTTTGCATCTAAAAAGCATAGAATTTTCTCTACAATTCGGGTATCATTCATCATCTCACCATTTCTTTTCAATTGATTTATAATAGCTAACATCCTTGTGAAGTACTTGAGATGGACTCCGAATCCTTTATTTGTAAGGCTTCAAACTCACCTCGTGATATTTGGAGGCAAACTTTCTTTACCTTCTCAATACCTTTATAGGCATTTTGGAGTATTTCCTATACTTGGAGGTGGTGGCAGCAGGAACTTTCTCAAATGTGCCTTTATCAAAGTCTTGGTAAATGATAAAGAGGGACTTCTTGTCCTTCTTCCTAGAGTCTTTTAATGTCTTTCTTTGATTTGCCATTAAAGTGATCTTATCTTGAGGCTCCATAAAGTCTCTATCAACTATCTCCCACATATCATGTGAGATAAATAGTGCTTTCATTTGGATGCTTCAATTCTCAAAGTTGTTGATGAAATGAGGGATCAAAAGATTTTTACATACCATTGTCAAGTTTTTCTATGGAGCTCTGATACCACTATGTTGCAACAGTGGATGCATAATAAAAGAGTAGATTACTCTATTTTATATTTGAGATGGAAATAAGAGGTAATAAAAAGAGAACATTTGCTAATATTTTTCATTCAACTCTTGGCTATACTAAAATGGTAAAATATAAGGATGAGATTAGGATGGGATAGGAGGAGAATAAAGGAGAAGGGTTCTAATTTGGGAATCCAAAGAGGATGAGGATGAGGATGAGGATGAGATGGAGAGGCCAAGGAGAAAAGAGTCATGAGTTTAATTTGGGGAGGAAGGGAAGGGATAAGCACTACTACAAAAAAGGGCTACGACAGCGGTCGCTGCCATAGTCTAAAAAATCACTGTTATAGGCTATGACAGTGGTTATTTAATCACTATTATTGAAACAGTCATTATAGCTCTATGGCAATGGTTGTTTGAACTATTGCCATAAATAGCCTATTGCAGTAATTTATAAATCGCTGTAATAGATCGATCTATAGCAGTGATTATGTAACTGCTGCCATAGGTTATCTATAATAGTAGTTACATAACCGCTGCCATAGATAATCTATAGAAGCGGTTTATTAACCGCTGCCATAGGTCTAATACAATGGTTGGCATTATTTACATCAGGGATCTATGGCAGTGGTTGGTACGGATATGGCAACGGTTATAAAATCATTACCGTAGATCTTAAATAATTAAAAAATTAAAATTTTTATTTTTTATATATTTTATCTGATAAATATAGATATATAATATGAAAAAATATAATAAACATAAAAATTATTTTAAAATACTAAAATTTTATTACTGAATAAAATTTATTATAATATTTTTTTAAAAAATAAAATACATCAAAAGTCTCCTAGATCTATATCATCATCGTCGTCACCAAAAGCCGAAGCTGGAGCTGGTGCTGGAGCCAAAATTGGAGCTGGAGCTGGAGCTGAAATGTAGGTCAACATATTCTTGAAGCCCGTGACTCCAAAATGCACGCTGAGCATTGACATCATATCTCTCACGATGTCCTCTAGATGAGATGCGCGCTCCTCAGTTCGATATGCCTGCATTGCAGCATGATCTGCTCGTGCCAACACCTACTCAAGCTTCTCCCAGTTGACGACATTGGAAGTCTATGAGGAGGCGCTCATCTCGGATCAGTAGCTCATCGACGTATGTCCGGACCTACATTGGATCCTCCCAGAGTGCTCAGGCTCCAAGATCTAAGACAGATGGTCATGGGGCCCAGAGGTATCCGGGCCCTCGCTCACGAGCATATCTAACTGATCCTGTAATTATAAATTAAAATAAAATTTTATAAGAAATACTATAATACTAATCATATATACTAATATATTTAATACTTACAAAAATATGTTCGATCGCATCGTTCATCAGTCTGCTCGTCTTGTTCGTGCGGTGGGATCGAAAGATCTCGCTACGATTGGGCATCACTCTATCTCTCATCAGCTATAATAAAGAATAAATTTATTAGAAAGATAATAAAAAAATATGAATTTAATTTATCTAATAAGATTTAGAATTAATTATCTCTCTATGTAGATGACTGGCCATAGACTCACGGCCTAGAGTGTGCGTATACTCCTGAGCTGCACGATTCTTTTGGTTTTGATGGAAGGTAGCCTAACAAGTATTCAAATAAATAATAAATATTTAAAAAATATTTAAATAAAACTTTAAGCGTATTGAAAAATTTAAAAGTTAGAAATTTTATCTCAAACTTCTGGCTCCTTCAGTGTCTAACCATTCTCTCCCACTGACTCAGAGAACAGTCCTGTATCCAGAGAACAAGCTACTCCAAAGTGTCTCATCGATGCTCGAGCCGTCCTCTGTGAAGCTTGATTTTGTAATCCTGGTACAACTCTTCGATTTTTCTTAGTCGGGCATCTTGAGCCCTCTCGTGATCGAAAAAGTCGTACCTCCTCTACATAAAGTTATAAAAAATTAGTTACAAAATTATTCTAATCAAACATATATAATGTAAATATATAAAATATATAAATATAACTAAAATGCACGTACTTACCCATATCTCCTCCCATACCCAGTTTCTGATTGTAGCATCCATCAAACGTCAGTCTCTGGACTCTATGAGAATGATGTCTGACCGCCTCATAAGCACTCCAAAAAAGGAATGCATCTTCCGCACGATTTCTCCTACCGACCTCCCCTCCGCAACATAATAGACCATCACCTGATGCTGACGGTTTCACACGTGTGCCATACGTGTGGGACCATAAAATATCTAGTTGGATGATATACCTATAATGCAAATACATTATGCAAATATATAAGTGTACAAATACTGTATAAAAAATAAAGTTATGCTAATATAATAAAAACGTACACTCAGATGCCTGCGTAGTAGCATGTGTCTTAGATATGGATGACGATAGAGGCTCAATTATCGGTGGAGTAGATGCCGTCGATGGAGTAGATATCACTGGTGGAGTAGATGTCGGTGGTGGAGGTTCCTAAATAGCCGATATTAAGATGGACGGAGTATGCTCCGACTGCTCCTCGAATGCTGAATTACATGAAATCCGCCGAGAGGCAGGGGTGAAAGTTAGATGGCATTTCGATGCCATCGTGACCTACAACGTTAATGAACATTAATCAATATAACATGTTGAACAATAATATTAGTATAGTATCAATAAATAGTCTCTAATATCTATACTAATTAATTGATGGGTCTATCATTATGCAATGTAATAAACAAAAGCAACAAGATATAAACATCCAAAAAATATTATGTAATAAATTCTACAACATAAATTACATTCATAAATAATTAAGGATGAGCAACAGTCATAGATCCGATCTCTTGTGCGAACCTTGGTGTTAATCTAAAAATCTGAAAGAAGAACAAAGTAGATGATGGTGGCACCTTAGGGCTTAAAGTTGGAATCTTAGAAAGACATATCAAATTCTATTCACTCAGAAGCCGAGTCGGCTCCGTGCTTGAGACATTCGGCTCGGGTCCTCTCCTAGTCGGCTCGATCATAGTCCGAGCCAGCTCGATTGCATATTCGAACTGACTTGGTTGTGTGCCATCCCCTCGGTCACTCCATCTCTCCCTCTCTCGATCTCTCTCGCCGATGATGGTGATGAGGTCGAACCCCTCCTTCCTAGCTTTTTCATCTTTCGATCTTCCTCTCTTCCTCTCTCGATCTCCCTTATCGGCGAGGTCAGATCCCATCCCTCCCTCTCTTACTCTCTCGATCTCCCTCACCGGCAAGGCTAGACCCCATCCCTTCCAGTGACGTCGGCGAGGCCGGACCCTCTCCCTCCTTCTCTGGCTCTCTTGATCTCCCACTTTTCCTCTCTCAATCTCCCTCACCGACAAGGCCGGACCCCCTCCCTCCCAATGATGGCAGTGAGGTCAGATCCCTTCCTCTCTCTCTCCTCTCTCGATCTCTCTTGTCGACGACGGCGGCGAGGCCGGACCCCCTCCCTCCCTCCCACTTTCGGTCTTCCTTGTCGGCGGCTGACGAGTGACCGACCCTCCATCTCTCAATCTGTCGGTCTTCCTCCCAATCTCTGCATTTTTTAGTTTCAAATCCCAAAATCGGATATGGCCTTTTGGGATCTATTAGGATTCGGATCTAATACTTCAAGTACAGACCCGTCGGATATTCAGGTTCAGATCCGGTACCAGTAATTAAAATTGGATCCAGATCTAAATATTCAGGTTCTAATCTAAAAACTACGACATGTAGATAATTATAATATTTATAATAAATATTTATAATATTTATTATAAATATTTTATAAATTATTATAAATATACATGATTAATAAATAATACTATAAAATTAAAAAAAATTATACCTATGGCTATAGAAAGCGGGTCGCATTGAAAGCTTTGAGGATCGCCGACAACGACACCAGAAGAGGACGATGGGCACTAGAGGTAACCTACGAAATAAAAGCAAGATAGTGAGATAGAGAAGAGAGAGAAAGAGGAAAGAGAGAGAATCGGGGTGGTTGGGGATGGGGGGCTAGGGGGAGGGGGCACAGTGACGAGGAGAACCGGGAGGCACAGTGATAAGATGTTCGACGGTCAGGAGAGGGAGTGTGGGGGATGGAGGGGCTGGGTGGGGGGTGGCGGGGAGGGGCGACCGAGGATGGGGGGGCTGGGGGTGGTAGGATGACGGAAAGGGGTGGTCGGGGATTGGGGGGAAGGAGGGGCGGTTGGGGGGAGGGTGGGGGGGCCAGGTGGGGGGTGGCGGGAAGGAGCGGCCGGGGATAGGGGGAAGGAGGGGCGATCGAGGGAGGATGGGGGCCGGATGGGGGGTGGCGGGGAGGGGCGGCTGGAGATGGGGGGCTGGGGGTGGCAAGGTGATGGGGAGGGGCGGTCGGGGATGGGGGAAGGAGGGGCGGCCGGGGGAGGGTGGGGGTGGTGAGTGGCGGGAAGGAGCGACCGGGGATGGGGGGAAGGAGGGGCGGTCGGGGGGAGGGTGGGGGGTGGGGGGTTGGGTGGTGGGAAGGGCCGGGGATGGGGGGGGGCCGGAGGGGGAGGGGGAAGGAGGGGTGGCGCCGGTCAGGGGAGAAGGAGGGGTGGCACCGACTGAGGGGGAAGAAGCCTCACCGACGATGGAGAGGAGGGAGAGAGATAAAGAGAGATCGAGCGCACACGAAAGAAAAGCAGAAAAAATTTAAAGATTTTTAACCTAACCTACGGTAGCGGTTATTGAATCGCTGTCATAGATCTACGGCAGCGGTTCTATAACTGCTACTGTAGATCTATAGCAGCAATTTTTGATAACCGCTGCCGTAGGTTGAAAATAATTTTTATTTTTTTTAAATATTATATAATTTTAAAATTTAATGTCCATCTTCATCATTCATTATCTAAATAATTATCATTAGAGTGTCGTCGCAAAAGGTCGCCTCGATCCGACTGCCCTAGCTTTATCAATTAGAAAAATTTGATTTCGACGATCACTAATAATGATGCAATGATCTGATAGATGAAGATCTTCGATGGATCCAAAAGTCTGCAACGATGATTTCGATCATATTTATAGCATACTATCAAAGTTTTACTTCAATCAGATATCGTTATCATGGTTAATTTAATATGGAATAATTTTGACTGTTAAATTAGAAACAAGCGATCAAAGGGTTAAACGACGTCCGATTATGAGATAATTTTTTAGTTAAATAATTTTTATTATAATTTTAAATATTTTATATGGTGATGATAGTAAAATTTAAATTATTTTTATATAAATTATTCATGTTAAGCGGATATTACAAAAGCACGAGCATAATAACTAGTGAAGTTTCAGAATGATTATCAGGAGACAGACGTATAGTTTTAGATTATTCTTCATTTCATGAGTTGAATTTTATAATCATCATCATAAAAAATGATTAAATTAGTAACCAAGATTATATATAAAAAAAATTATCTTATAATCGAATACCAGTTGATCCTTTGATCACTCGTTTATCATTTAACGATCGAAATTAACGTACACTAAATTGACCAAGATAACGATATCCAATTAAAGTGAAACTTTGATAGTACGCTACAAACATCACCAAGATCATCGTTGCAAGTTTTCAAATCCAACGAAGGTTTTCATCTATCAGATCATCGCATCATTATTCGTGATCGTCGAAATCGAATTTTTTTGATCGACGAAGCTAGGGCCATCGAATCGAGGCGATCTTTTGCGACGATACTTTAATGATAATTATTTAGATAATGAACGGTGAAGATGGATATTAAATTTTAAAATTATATAATATTTTAAAAAAAATATATGATGGTGATTATAATTAACCGTCTTCATAAATAAACATATAGCAGCGGTTCATACTAACCACTGCTATAGGTCTGACTTATGGCAGTGGTTACAAAATCGCTGTCATAGGTCCGACTATAGCAGCGGTTAACAAAAACTGCTGTCATAAATAAACTTATAGCAGCGGTTTATACTAACCGCTGCTATAGGTCTGACTTATGGCAACGGTTTTACTAACCACTGCTATAGATCGATCTATGGCAGTAGTTTTTGTAACCGCTGCTATAAGTCCGACATATAGCAGTGATTAACGAAAATCACTATCGTAGGTCGACCTATAGCAGCGATTTTTGTTAATTGCTGCTATATGTCGGACTTATGGCAGCGGTTACAAAAATCGCTGCCATAAGTTCGACTATAGTAGTGGTTAATGAAAATTATTGCTGTAGATTCTATGACAGTGATTTTAAAAAGTGCTGCCATAGTATGCACTGTCATAAACAATTTTTATAGTAGTGAAACGTTAAATTTTAATGATATTTTATAGCATCCATCGATGCTTTTTTCATCCTAATTTGTCGATGTTTTAAAGCATTGTCACATCCTGATGCTTTTTAAATAGGTGAACATGGCATTTAAAACTTGCCGATGCTTTTTTTTTCTGACATCAGCAATATAACTCTCTTCTTTTGTAGTGTTCAAATATAAGGCTTATGATCTTGCAATATTTTTCTATTATTTTTTTCATAAAATATGAAGTTATTGTACACCTTTTACAAGGATCCTAATTTAGAAATTAACTTCACCATATTTTTTTTTGAGAATTGACTCCATATATTTATTTTATTTATTATGACATAAATCTTCTACCACATCAAAAATGTAACCTATGAAATTAAGTTTAGATATTCAACAATTCATATGTGTTCACTTGTTATGATTCATGAATGGGGGGAAGCGTGACTTCCTCCTCCATCGTATCAAAAAAAAAAAAAAAAAACGTAATGACTATATTTAACAACATTCAGAGCTTCATTAAGGAACCATCAGTATATCATCAAAACTTTGTAATCACGAACTTTGTTTGAAGATATTGCTATTATTTAACTTGAAGTCATGCAAATCACTGACTTTACTCTTCTTGGACACAATCAGGTCTCCTGGATTAACTCCTGATAGCCATAAAAGTGATAACTGCACTTTCTTTTATACACTATACTTCTTTTTTCTTACCTCTTTTGAAGCAAGTAATTATTTAGGTAAATGATCAAAAGGATGTAACTATACTTTTCATCATGAAGCAATACTTAATTTGCACCTTTTTACAGGGAGTTACAGAAATTTAATTTTTCGAGCAAATGACTTTCTATTTGTAGTTGAATTACTACTCTTTTTGGACCTTGTCTGAAATTGGTATGTTTTTTCTAAGCATAAACCAGATGAAATAGATTATGCTAGGTTTAGAAGGGATAAGTTTTATTCTTGCTTTTGGATAAAATGCTTTTATCCAAAGTAATGGTTGCAATTTTTTTATTTTCTAATTGGATGCTGACTAAGGATAACTAGTATTGTCTTGATGTTATTTGAGGGTACGTGAAGAAAAAGGACAAGTTTTTGTGAAATTAGATATTATAATATATTATATGATACTATATATGTGTGTTTGTGTTATTAGTATAATAATATGATAATATTATATTATTAATATTATATATTAGAAGGCTAAATCAGTTATTTCTCTTCATTATGGAAATAATAAGATGAGGATCTGAAACCAACTTAAACTTAGAGGTTTGAAAAAATACAAGATACTTAAAGTTTAAGTATACTATATTAAAGGGGTTTGATCTGTTCTCAAGTATAAATCGTTTGACCAAAGATTTAGTGTTTGGTAAGATTTTGTGATAGAGCATGGATAAATCCCTTTATATATCCTTAATCCAAATAATATCTTAAGGCAACCAAACTAACCAATTGAACTAGTTAAACAATCAATTGGCTCGTTCCCTAGGTTGGATAAAAATGCTAGAATTCTCATAGAGGAAAAACTGGTTTATTTGAGAATAACCTATTGAACTGATGGTTAAACATTGACCAAAAAAGAAAAAGGTTAAACTTTTAATTGCTTGATTCTTTCTAGATTCAAAAAGATAATTTTTAAATTAATGAGGCCTCTCTACGACGGCTCTACTACTCAATATAGAAGTTGATAATTTACATCTCTTCGTTACTTTGGAGAGCTACTCTTGATAGAACTATCTTAATTTTATAACAGAGCTTTTAATCAGCCTTCTTGTCCAAGATGTTTTGCACCTAATGAAGATTGAAACTGTTGTGGCCAATCCATCTATGCCTACGAATCAATGTCGAAAAATCTGCAAAGACAAATCCACTCTGACCGAAGTTAGCTTCGACGGAGACCCTCCTATGCTTAAGTTAGTAGGATAGATTGGTCGAACAAGAATATGAGAGTAAAGTGATAGAGATTGCTCTAAAAATATTAGATGTGTCCTACCAAACTGACCAGTTATCTTTCTTTTATAGATGTCGGAGTGATAACCACTGAGTATGTAGATTTTTTTTTGGTGTAGTGTGATCGTGGGTAAGTAATTAAAACTATTCACTAATCATCGTCGCTCGCTCTTCTCGGAGGTAATTTTGTAGGATTGATCGAAAGCTGGATAAGTTATTTGAAGAGCTCCTGTCGGTCAGTCGTCTGATTTGGGGCCGATCGATCATCGGTTGGTTGGCTTATTTTATGTTGATGGATCATCAGTTGGCTGATATTATACCAATCGATCGCCGGTTGGTTGGTTCTATACCGATGGGTCATCAGTCGGTTGACTTTTTATCGATCGATCATTGGTCGATTGTCTTTGTGTCGATCGATTGTCAATTATTGGTCGAAGGGCTTTAAGCTGATTATTGTCTTAATGATTTTCGACCGATGGTTAGTCGGTCAGAAGAAGCAATCATCGATTGTCGCTTATCAGTCTGATTATCCATCGGATGGTCATATGTCGGTACTTCTGTCAATGTGTCGGTGGGACAGTTGATGGATCGATGAGTATTGACCTTTCGGATAGCCTTCTCAATGGCGATGATTGATCAGATGTTAATTATCGTCCTTCAACTAATTAATCAATAATTGGCTAGGTTAGTGGGTCATCGATCGTCGAGTCGATCGATCGGTGGTTCATCAAGTAACTCATCGATCATCCATCGTCCATCATTGATCGTAAGTCGGCGAACATCCATCGGTGTCTAATGGTCTGTTGGCTGGGTTGGTGAGTCGAATGGCAGATTGACAGCCCCCAATAGTTGCCCCCTACTTTCAAGTTTGGTATAATGATTTTATAGTTCGCATCGAATGCAGGGAGTCGATATATGGCATTGCTTCGAGCTTCGTTTTGTCGCCTGCCATTAATGATTATCCATCGTTAAGTAGTTAAATTCAAACTAACATAATCCGTTAGCTTTCGATTAATCTTTGCCAAATAAGTTGAGTCATCTTTCTGATTTAGTTTAGACGAACGAAGTTCATTTGTAAAAATTTTGGTTGATTGGTTGTCAGTTGATCATTAGTCAGTTTTATGTAACTAATCATCGACTAGTTTTTAACCAACTTAAAGTTAGTTTTCTAACCAGCCAATATTTAATTATTTGTTAAGATATTCATAGATCGGGGATAAGCCAACCTTATGTTAGTTTCTAACCGATTTTTAGTCAATTTTTTATCAACCAATACTTGATCATGACGATCGGGTGCAAGCCAATCATCCCTCGATTTGGCCATAGCCAAATCGGTAAAGATTGTGTTCTTTACTAGTTAGGGTAAACCAACTAGTTCACAATCAGTAATTTGATGCTTTTCTTTCTTTATTATTTCGTAAGAAAGTTATGCATCGGTTTTACCTATTGGTTTGTCAGTCAGCTATTTGAGTTGTAGAAAATACTCTTCTTTCCTATTGGTCAATTGTTATGTCACAGGGGATCAACTTATTTTGATCAACTACACCGATTGTTTAAGATGTGCCGACCGGTAGTCTTCATCGAAAGAAATATCGATTGATGATCGCCATCCATTAGTCGGTTGTTAAATCATACTGATTATGGTACACCAATCGTCGGTCGTTGTAACATTTAGCCAATGGAGAGTTTATCCACTTCTTCGTCGATGACCTTCTGTCGCTTAGGAGTGAATAATCGTTTCTTAGTCGATTCTTCTTCGAATGTTGTCCCCCAGCTTTTGATCGTCTAGAGATCATGTTGATCACCCTGGCCATCAGTTGATTTGGATGAATGTCCTCCGATGCTGATGGTTGATCGATATGGGGCTGGGTCGGGTGATCGAGCTGGAACTTGGCAAAAAATCTTCATCAAATGAGAGCCTCGATCTCATCCTTCAGCTGGAAGCACTGTTCGGTGTCGTGGCCATAGTCGTGATGAAATTGATAGTACTTTCGCTTATCCTTACCTCAATTCTTCATCGATGGGGGTCGGCAAAAGTAATTCTCCTCTTCAACCTCCATCAAGATTTGCACATGTGAAGTGGAAAGAAGAGTGTAAGTGTCGTACCGACTCTTCATATTAGTCGGCATAGGGTTCAGTCGGAAAGATGTTGCTTCTTTGTTCGAAATGGATCGGTTGTGTCCGATCGAAGCATCATTCTTTTGATGTTTCTTTTTTTGATCCTTTTCAGTTTGTTGGTGCTGGTCAGAAGTACCTTCTTTTGCGCGAATGTATTTATCTAGCACTCCAGAAGTTTGGCATAAGTTCAGGGGTGGTTCTTGTCCAGCGATTAGGTGAATCGAGAATCCTGCAGACCCTGCTTCATGGCCGAGATGGCCACATCCTCGTTGAGATTTTGGACCTTGAGCATGGCGGCATTAAAATGCATCACGAAGGCTCGAAGAGTTTCTTCCTCTCCTTGCTTGATCGAGAAGAGGGTGTTGAAAGTTTGTGGCATCTTTCTGCTAGTGCTGAAGTGAGCCACGAAGGAGTCCTCAAGCTGTCCAAAAGAGTTGATGCTTCTCGACTGAAGCTCAAAATACTAGACTCGAGTAGCTTTCCATAGGATGGCTGGGAAGTCGATGCACATGAGCGCATCATTCACCCCTAGATCATCATGAGAGCTTTATAGCTCTAGAGATAATCAGATGATCAACTAGGTCGGTGGAGCCGTCATATGATTTCACCTATAGCATCTTGAACCGTGATGAAATTGGTTCGTTTAGGATGTGCGAGGAGAAAGGAGGAGCAGTCTGGATGTGGAGTTCCTCGGAGGACCTCCCTTTCATGTTCTCCTAGATCCGAGCCGGTCGACGATCGATTTTTTTGAGCTTGCTCGTAGGTATCGAACCGATGCTAGCAAGGTATCCCCAGGGTTGATCCTCCTGAGGAGCTAGTTAAAGAGGAAGTGGTTGAATCCCGAGGGGCTTTCCCCTTATGCTGGTCTCGACAAGAAGGTGGGAAAACAGAGCATCGTGATCGATGGATGGTCCCTTACGAACGGCGGGGAGATAGAGTTTTCGCTCGATGAGAGCATCGAGATGGTCACTTCAGTGAAGGAGAGATGGAGTGCCTTGATACACGGTGGTTGTGTCTGGATGGCACCACCTGTGTTGCCAGTCCTTCAGTCGTCATGCTTGATTATTGTTGGAGACTGCTGCATTAGTGCAGCTAGTTGCTGGACTTGTGCATCCATCGTGATCATTGGATGCAAAGAGTTTGATTCCACCACTAACGGTAGTAGAGGGGGAAGTACTTCTAGCCGGGATGACTGTCTGATGGAGCTGAGTGAGTTACGAGCATGCGTTTTTGCTATCGTAATAAATGACAAAGATTTATTAATCATTTTCGATCTTTTCCTACCCAGTGCACCAATATGTTGCAGTCAATTCACTCGTGCCTACGAATCAATGCTAAAAAATCTGTAAAGACATGTCCGTACTGACCGAAGTTGGCTCCGATGAGAATCTTTCGATGCTTAAGTTAGTAAGATGGACTGATCGAATAAAAATCTTAGAGTAAAGTGATAGAGATTGCTCTAAAAGTATTAGATGTATCCTTCCAAACTGACCAGATTATCTCTCTTTTATAGTATCGGAGTGATAACCGCTGAATACGTGGATTCCTCTTTTTTTGATATAGTATGATCGTGTATAAGGAATTAAAACTATCCACTAATCACCGTCGTTTGCTCTTCTCGGAGGCGATTTTATAGGATCGATCGAGAGTCGGATAGGTTGTTTGGAGAGCTCCCATCGATCAGTTATCTGATTGTCGGTCGGCTTATTTTATGTCGATGGGCCATCAGTCGACGATATTGTACCAATCGATTGTTGGTCGATTGGTTCTGTACCGACGGATCATCGATCGACTGACTTTCTATCTATCGGTCGTCGATCGATTATCTTTGTATCGACCGATCGTCGGTTGAAGGGCTTTAAGTTGATTATTGCCTTAATGATTTTCGATCGACAGTTAGTCGGTTGAAATAAGTAATCATTGATTGTCGCTTGTCAGTTCGATTATCCATCGATGGTCATATGTCGGTACTCCCATCAATGTGTCGATGGGACAGTTGATGGATCGATAAGTGTTGATCTTTCAGGCAGCCTTTTCAGTGACAATGATTGATCGAATGTTAATTATCGTCCTTCAACTAATTGATCAACAATTGGCTGGGTTAGTGGGTCGTCGATCATCGAGTCGATCAATCCGTGGTTCATCGAGTAACTCGTCGATCATCCATTGTCCATCATTGATCGTCAGCTGATGAACATCCATCAATATCCAATAGTCTATTGGTTGGGTTGGTGAGTCGAACGGTAAATTGACAATCCCCAATAGAAACTATTATTTATTTTTCAACAAAAAGATTGATTAGTAGGAACATCTTATTTAGAACCTATAGCCTAATAGCTTGGATTGGGATAATGCTATTAATATTTTTTTTCTTAAATCTAATTAGAAGTTTGTTGTATTATGCGATGGGTTTGGAAGAACCATAATTAAGAGTTGTTCCAGCATATTGACTCTAGTCCTTCTTAGATTAATATTATTAATAGCACTCTTCTTAGCAAATGAGTATTGCACCCTTAAAATAAATCACCTCAAGTTAATTGAAGATGGCATCTGGCCTTGGAAGATAGGAAAGCGGGAGAGATTGGCGTGTAGGGAAGGAGGAGGGGGGGGGGAGAGAGAGAGAGAGGGAGGGAGACATGCAAGGAAGGATGAGGAGATAGAGGGCCTTAGGGCAAGGTGCTGGATGGAAAAAAAAAGGGAGTAATTGAGGGTGGGGGGGGAGGAGGAAAGATTGGTCGCTGAGGCCTTGAGACACGAGTTCTCAGCTACTTCGTGCAAGTCGCACCAACTCGCCATCTACCAAACCCACTTCGGAGCCCAGGTCATATTACCCAATGGATAAATAATTCCATTATTTTGGACAATGAATCACTATTCCCATTTTCCTATATCTTGTGGAAGATGGTCAGGAGATTCTTCGTCATCTCTTCACGTGCTTCCTCACCATGGCTTTTAATCACGCCATTGCCCAGCAAGCAAAACCATTATTCTCGTAGTTTAACACTTCAATAGAGGGGACTTAGACTTCCATTTGAAAATTAAATCTAGAGCAAATGAAGCCAACTTGTATGTCCGCATTTGCAATTGTGATCAGGACATCCAACCTGATCTAACTCATAAAAGCGCACACAAAAAAAAGGGATATGACACCATCAAAATACATGTGATCAATAGCAGCAGCCAGCTTTGGTTGGTGTTAAGATTTAAAATTTGATTAGTAAAGATTTAAATAAGAGTCATCATTATTAGTTACTTCAAGAAAACACCTTGATGTACCTCCGAAATTAAGTAGTGCGTGCGCGTCCTCCGCTTAATAACTCGTACCTGGCCGGTTTGCATTTATGCACTCTACTTCAAATCTGATCTTGTTTCACATACTACGATAGGTACTATTTGGTTTTCTCAGCTATGGTGGCACTTGTTACAGCTTTGCACCAATGGGATTATTCTACCCTGTTATTGCTTATTAAATTTTATCCGATGAGGTTCACCTTGCAACTTCTATACAATCTTCATGGCAAATTCAACATGAAATAGCTTCAGAAATCCTTTCTCTTATTACAATCATAAAATGACAACCGAAGCACTTCTCTGCTTCCGGGTCCAAGTTATCAACATATCTTCACCGTGGCATTTTCTTCAGATTTACATTGCTAATTCAGTGGGAGTTGCCTTATGTTCCTCAGATATACTCCGACTATGGTCCTGTGTGCTTTGCTATTTGGATATATTCATATGCTTTACTCCTCACCCAGTCTCTTTTGCATTACAAATTACTCTCTGCTTTTTTCAAATATTATCTGCGCCTATTGTGTTATATAGACACCTTTTTGTAGATTCTTTGTTGTTTATGGGCCTCCAACCTTTGATCCGGCCCAATATTATTTTATTTATTTGTTTATATTTGGGGTTTTGTTATATGCTGTAAATTTTTACTATAATTTCAATAATACAACTATTGCTCTCTCTTTTTATCGGAAAATTATTACGTGCACCGGGTGCAGGTGAACATGCAGATGCACGGTGGATGGAATGATTCTATTCAAGAATTTCTCCGGTGGATAGCATGCAATAAAAAATTAGTGAAATGTGAAAGGTAGCGTGGCATGTTATCCACCGTTGGATTTATGCGGTCCAATTGCACGGTGCATAGGATACGGAGGGCTTTTTACCGCAACAACACCCCCGCGCGCCCCCACACCAGCCCACCACGCACCACAGCCCCGGGAAAAAGGACCATTTTTTCCTCTCATCACCTGTCGGGGGAAAAAGGCCGTGTTTTTACGGACATTGTTCGAGGATATGTTGAAATGGAAATGGATCCAACGTCCAAGATTCATCCAAAACTCGCATCCTTTATGGGTTAACCAGCCCGCCTCACCTCTCCTTCTCGCTCCCTCTCTCTGTGAGACCAACCATGGCTTCTTTAGCCCTTCCGCCCCACCCTCGGCCCTCCGTCTCCCCAACTCCGCGCTTCAAGACCCCATCCCTCCGTTCGGCGTCTCCCAGACTTTTCGTCTCAAACGCGGTGAGTGACCGCCCAGATTTCTAGGGTTTCTTTTGCTTCCTCTTCCGACATCTCTTCCATCCTCGAAATCCGTTCGTCTTATAAATTCTTCCCTTCCTTCTACTTTTGGTTATTTTTGCGAGCTACTTCTGTGCTTCCATTCAAATGCTGTTGTTAGACCTTGTTCTTACTCTAGCGGAAAGCGTAAACGTAATTGGCGCAGGACTGGAGCTTAGTATTGGTACAGGAATGGTCGTTAAAACCATTTAATTTATCAATTCGATGAGGAATTGGTAATTATTATCTACAATCACTAGGTCATGGGGTTGCATTTGATTAATAGGAATATGAGTTTTTACAGAAAGCAATCAACTTGCCGGTTAAATTATCAGAAGATTGCTATACTTTGAAGTCCCAAGCCTTTCATGTACCCAATTAACTGGTGTTTTCAAAGACTGCTACTTTATGGCTAAGTAATACTGACAAATGCAAATGGTGCTGGTTATAAGTGTTAGCCAGTGATTTTGTTCATTTAGTTGCTTGTAGGCCTGCTTAAATGGTTAAAGCAGTTTAATTTCTTAATGTTATTAAAGAACTTGAATATATGATTCAGAACTAAATATTTTCTGAATATGATCCAAGTCAGATTAACTTTTAATTTTATTTGATGTTGCTTTCTGTAATAGGATTGCATTAATGAAAAATGCACTGTGCATATGCATATTTTAGTGTGCTAAACAATAGAGAAAGGATGTTTTATGACTAACACAAATCAGGAAACCAACTGGAAATAAGATATCAGTGCGTATGGGTAATTTCCAGCTCAAAATCTGCTACATTTTTGGAGGCATGACTGGAGTTATACATGCATGTTTGAGGCATATAAGGAGTCGTCTAAAAACTGACCTTGTGCTCTAGGAACGTAATCTTTCACTTTTCAGTAGGTTGGTCATTATGATGCTAAAAAGTAGGCTTTATTTTTCAGTATCAGATTAGAAAAAAATCTCAATCAAATTGAGAGAACTTTTTACTGGTTTTCAGGTTGAAATAAGAATCCTACTTTTTTTAACTAGTTTTCATGTTGAAACAAGAATCCTATTTGACACAATACTGGTTGAAAGGTTTCTGATGAGTATTCTTTCTGGTTTAGGAGTTGTTATATGGCTTCATGTACAAGGGAAACCTTACATGCAAAATAATGACGTATTTGCTTCTGATTTAAGAGCAAAATGATTTCCTCATGTTGGATTGCAGAAATTCCTGAGGCTGATTCCTTAACCCCCTCGCCCTTTGTGCTCACATTAATACCTTACCCTCATTCTCTTTGCACAGAATGGTTCAAGCATTTTGTTGTAGTTCCTTTTATGCTTTTCATTCAGAGGATTTCTCCATTGATAATCACCAATTGCTAAGTGCATGCCTCAAAACCAACCTGTTATCGAAGTTATAATGTTTGTTTCTTATGGCGACTGTGTATTTGAAAATATTTTATTCAGCGATAAGCTTTATGTTCAATATTCAGTTCAGGTCTTTCATACATTAATTCTGGCATTGAATTGCTGACTTACATTTGTACAGCAAAATTCAGCTGTTAACTGCCCTTATTTTCAGATTTTGTACTCAACGAACAATATTAACATGGGATTTAGATCTTGTAATATGCATACTGGATAAAATGCTAGAAATTTTAAAAGAAATGTTGCAGATTGCTGGCGAAACATCACTACGTTGGTTCCAGAAAGAGAAAATCAACCTTTCTAAACATGTGAATGAGAGCTTCCATGAAGAAGGTGATTGGGAAAATTTGGATGCTGATGTGTATCACTGGTCAAGGTCCTTACGTCCTGTGCAGGTACAGATTAGGTGTGGTTTTGCAGAAGTGATCTATGATGGGATATTTTGCAGCATGAAATTCAATAGCTAATTATGGCTTGGAATTGAATTTTGTAATATTCTGCAATTGCTAAGCATTCAATTTTCTTAATTGTGAACTTTGGCACCTGCAGTGGTATCCTGGTCATATTGCAAAAGCAGAAAAAGAGTTGAAAGAACAAATAAAGTTAATGGATGTTGTCATAGAAGTCCGTGATGCCAGGATTCCTATGGCTACAAGCCATCCACAGGTGATGCTCTATATTTGTTTCATGAAAAGCAAACACGAAGAAATAATTACTAAATGTGTCTTGTCTGAGCAGATGGATTCCTGGCTTGGCAATCGGAAAAAAATTCTAGTTCTGAATAGAGAGGACATGATATCTGCTGCTGACAGAAATGCATGGGCTAATTTCTTTGCAAGGCAGGGCATAAAAGTTTATTTTGCCAATGGGCAGCTTGGAATGGTATCTCCCAACCCTAAATACTTGACCAACTTATGGTAGGTTGTTTGGGGTTTCGCACTCATTTGTTAGTTATTTGGTGCCATTGCAGGGTACCATGAAACTTGGAAGGCTTGCAAAGTTATTAGCCGCTGGTGTGAATACGAAACGTAGAGCTAAGGGACTCCTACCTCGTCCTGTAATTAATTTTCTGAATCTTCATCGGACATGTTTTCTTATATTTCTTTATTGTTCCAATTTTCTTCAAGAAGAATGTGTGTTTTTGAATGGCTACATGTGCATGCTTGTGCATTTGAATTAGTGTTCTTATACCATGAATGGTGTTGACAATCAAAACCTAAAAAAAATAAAAAGGATACCATGAGATACAGATTAGAACATAAAAAATGGTTTCAAGGCTTGCCATATGAACCAAGATCCCGAAGAGAGCATTGGCAATCCACTCCTTGGATAATCCATTTTGTCTTGTCAATTATCTAGACAATACGACCAGATGTTCTTGTCACCCAGACATCCCAACACAGGCATGCAAAAGAGCATGTCAGAGTTTTTAGCTGTACCTATTGCTAGGGTCCTTAGTTTTGAGAGCAACCATTGTGTGCTCATGTGGATTGCTTACCAAAACTATCAGAAGGGACTCATGAAGATGATTCCAGATTCTGAAACTCATGTTTATATAGGAGCAAATGTTGAAAGCCTTTGTCAATATACTTAACTAATAGATCTATTACTAATATGTACAGTTATAATAAGCTGTAACCCCTTACATGTAACAATTATTCAAGTTGAATTTGCAATATATGTGATTACATAGATCAACTTTTTATGATTTGTAAAATATAACTATATAAATTTTGAAATTCATGAAAGTGATTATGTCTTGCGGGTTGTCGTGCGGTGGTTGGTGATTGTGTTTGAAGAACCATTGTCATGTCAAGTGTATCATGGTGTTCTGAGATGGATGTTGGAGAGGAAATGTTATCACACCAAACACATGGAATGAAGTATGGATTGGATAGGCAATTTATAAGCTTAGAAATATCTTACAGAAAAGTCACTTTCTTTTTGGTAAGGAAGATATAGTTTTAATCTAGCACTATTTTTAAGTGGATGATGAGCCTTTTATGTCTTTGTTTGTCCTCATCTATATATGGTTTTCTTTTATGTGGAATCACCGATTGTTGAGTTCTTTACAGCGATAAATGGTAGAGATGTTTGGTAGGGCTTTTAAGAAATATTATGGAATTGTAGGAGCACGAATATCTAGCTTGAAGACTTCCTAATTCCTATAATGCTTATATTCCTTTAGTTGGGAACAGTGGATGACTGCGTGCTCTGGAGCTCTTTGGTGTATGTTTAATCAAATATTTAATTTTTGCCTGTGATGATCAGATGGAGGCCATGGTTCCTCCCTTCCCCTGCATGACACTTTTCCTTTTATCTATTTCTTTTCTTTCTTTATTTCTTTCTTTCTTTTTTTTCTTTTCTTTCTTTCTTTCTTCTTCTTTTTTTTTGTGCGGTTTGGCTTCACTCAGTGAGATTCTATTTATTGGACTGTGTAATGAAAAAATCAGCAGGTAATCATTATCATAACTGTGAGCTTATAGAAAAAAGCAATTATTGTCATGACTATTAGAAGTCTTTTGAAGCTTCTAAAACAATATTGTTGATTACTTTGTTGTGTGGCAAGAGGTTATGGTTGATAATTTTTGAAATATGATATCACATATTGTGATGTGGCCCCGGTGGAGAAAGCGAGAATGGCATTCTTTTGAGGATCAAGCCTCCTTATTCAACTATTTCATTGACAGTATCAAAGGGAATGCGGTTCATCACTCTCTTTAATTCACTGAGGAAGCAGATCTATGGGATCAAAGATTGGTAAAGTTGAGATGCCTATAGTTGCTTCTACCAGCTACAAATCTTGGTCAGCATGAGAAGTCTATCTTGAAATCTGTACTTAGATAAAAGCTGTCTATTATCATATTTGTTCTGTGATTTTTTTTTTGGGGCAATAACTGAGTCATTGTTTCATTAAGTACAGTGAAAATTGGGAGTCAAAATCTGTTTTTTTTTTTTTTTCTTTTGACACTTCAACTTAATCAGTCAACACTGTTTTAAAAGCCTGCAAGCTGCAAACAAGTAGAGAAACCTAAAAAGTAGTTGTCATCCAACAAATGAAACGTAACATCTTGAATAAGATTTAGTAAATCACTGGAAGTATCAACTTGGCAAATCTATAAATTGGTCTTACCTTTTATACTCAAACATTATGCAAGATGTTAATGTGGGTGCATAGGAGGGTCATCTATGTAGCCAAGGCAGCTGTCTATTAAAGCAGTTGCCTGTCATCGATGATGAGTTTTTGGTGGTAGTTGTTATACATGTTGAAGTTTTCCAGTACATCATTCTTCTTACCATGAAAAACCCTATGAGCAATACTGCCCCTTCTCTTTCCCAGCATGCCAAATAATATTTTCATCCAGCTTGATGGTTGAAGTGGTCATTTTATATCCATTAAATGGGTTGAACTAGAATTGTTATTATAGCAAAACCACTCACTTTTCTCTAAATAATACATTATATCAGCATTGAGAAAGAAATAGTTCAGATTTGTAAAATACTTTTAGTCCTCAACCATCCAAAATAGTTTTTGGTGTTTTTTGCCCCTTTGTGAATGCATTAATGATATATTCATGGAAATTGTAAGAGATTTTACCTAAAATTTTGTATTTCAATTCAGGAATGGATGATATGTTCTTGACTGCAATTATGCGAATGCTTTTTTTATTCTGGTACAGGTCTGGGTATATGAAATGTCTTATTAATGATGTATTCATTGAAACTGTGACAGTTTCATCACAAATTTTAGAATTGTAGCTGCTTTGTCAATGCTATTATCTATATTCCATTTTTCTATTCTGTTACAGGTCCGAGCTGGAATAGTTGGATATCCAAATGTAGGAAAATCTTCTCTAATTAACCGTTTATTGAGGCGGCGAATGTGTCCAGCAGCTCCTAGGCCAGGTGTCACAAGAGAATTGAAGTAAGTTCCTATTACAACCTCGTTCTTTTCTCTCTTAGAGAAGTAGGCATTATTATCATAAAATTTCACTATGTATAAACCAATTTCCATTATGTTCTTTTGTAAATCATTAATGTTTAACCGCATGGAAAATAAATTGTAAGCTTTTGGTTCAATACTATCGCTCTCACGTATCTTTGAACAGATGGGTCCGTTTTGGGAAAGATTTAGAGTTGTTGGACTCCCCCGGCATATTACCAATGCGAATTAGTGATCAGGCAGCTGCAATCAAACTTGCAATATGTGATGACATTGGGGAGAGATCATATGATGCTGCTGATATGGCTTCCATTCTTGTACAAATGTTGACAAGGCTTCCAGCAGTAGGTTGGTTTCTCAGACTGCACAAGCGAGAATTTAACTACTCTCCAAACCCCCATGAGTGCCTCTCTGCACATGTGCACAGAATAGAGAGACAGTCCTGTGTGCAGAATTTCACTCCAAGTTCTATCTGTGAAAAGTATTTAGTGGGCCATCTATGTTGAGAACCCGCACTTTTCATGAACCACAATGTCTGATTGCCTGAATTTAGTATCAGATGCTCAGGAGGTCATTTACCTACGCATTGAGTCACACTAAAGTTGATAGTACTAGTAAAGCTAGGGTGCTAAATTGCATTGCAGGGAAATTAAATTACTAGTCTGTATTTGTTGGTCATGATCTTTTGGACCAACTAGGAGGTGATGTTACGGTCAACACCTTTTGAACTAAAAGATGGATCAAAATTGAGATTGTAGGAGAGCAGAAAGAAGGGAAGAAATTAGGGGGTGGTTGCTATATAGGTCTTCATAATTTTTGAATGATCTCATCATTCAACAGGTGACAAAAAATATCTGCATGGAACCAAGATGACGAAAAATACTCTCTTACCATTATTTGTATAAAAGAACCAAGATGATGAAAAATATCTGCATGGGACTTTTAGTCTTCCATCAACATTTGCACAAAATTTGCTTCTATGTGCTGTGCTTTGTTTTTTAAATGAGATTAGTTTTCTAGATTCTTGTATCAAGAAATTCTTCCACAGTTTGTACTTCAAGATCAACATACACCAAAAATCGACTTAGGCAGACCCTAAATAACCTGTTTTGACACATGCCACCAGAGATGGCGGTCCAACTAGTTGTATTCTGGAAGCTCCCATGCACCATCAGAAATGGATGACATCAAACATTAAGTAAACAGGCCCTCAAATATCTGATAAGTCTCTGTCAAAGCTTTGGTTTCGGTCATGCATAGGCATGGATTTTTTTTTTTTTGGCACAATGGGGGGTCCTTGGACCCCAGAGAAAAGGAACAGAAAACAAAAGAAACCAGAAGAACAGGAAAATAACTAAAGCTTTGGGAAACCAATACCCCAAAAGCATCTGCCAAAACCAAATCTCTAGTTTGCTATGGCGGAGTTTCTACAGAGTGAAAATCAGCAAACCCATGCAGTCCAAAACTTGCAGGAGAATCAACTGGCTGTTTGCTTGTCTGTAAACATAAGAGGCAGAAAAAAATCTCTAGGCATGGTTTTTATTATTTGCCAGGCATTGATGCTCATATGCACTTGAGGTCAACATGAAGGTCCTGAGTGGAATTTCCATTAGGAAGTCATGATAAATAGTCCTCATTTACTACAGTCTGATGCCAAATGATTGCCATGCTTAATCTGCACTCTCAGTTCTAATCTTTGTTTCTAAAAGCAAAATGCTAGGGAAATTCTTTGTTTTTTTGTCACTAAGCTTTTGTTTCCTTTTCTATCAATGGTTCAATTCTTGTAGGTCTTCAAGTTTTCACCAAGTTTAATACAAGTTGCGACTTAATCCTGCCAAAAGCTTATTACTTCTGATCGTATCTAATATTGAAATGAAGTTTCACACGTTTTGAACTTAACTTAGCTTCTCCTGGTGATAAAATAGTAAGCGCCCATTAGACTTTTTAGGTTAACATGATCATTCATGCTTGTGTTCTACATTTAGAACTCCCTAGCCATGTCAGCAAAAAGAATCAAGCATGTTGCACCTATGCATGTATGGAGTGAGAGGTAGAGGTGTCCTCTTGGTGGAGAGACAACGAGGGTTGCACTACAACGTAGGTATAATTCTTCCTAGCATGTTCTATATCATCGTCCGTATACCAACAAATGTTCATGCAAGTATTGTTTTTGGAACAAAATCTATGTTTCTATTTATAAATTATGATGGTCGTGTTGCCTATGTATTATTTTGTTCGATTCAAACAGTTCCGACTTGTTATTGTCAAATACTTGGAGGCTTCCTCGTATACTATAGCTATTCTATTGATCTACACGGTCCTCTGAGATACTTCATCGAGAATAGATCAGCCAGTTGTATAATTTTTGTAATTTTATGTTTACATTTTGTAACTTCATGTTACATTTCTATCATTTAACCACAAGCAAAATGCTACTGTTTTATCTCATCGTATGAAGTTGCCAATTGGATTCACTGGTTTCCTACAGGCTCAGATGCTCTCTGCAAGCGCTATAGAATCGATTCAGATGGTCACTGTGGTAAAATGTATGCTTCCTTTTTCTGCATGATTTATTTATGCACACTTGCTGCTTCCAGTAAATGTTGAGTAGTCTTCTGCGCATTAATAATTGATTGCAGATTTCTCGAGAAACTTGCCCTTCATTTGTTTAGTGGAGATGTTAATCAGGCTGCTGTCCGCGTCTTGAGTGACTTCAGGAAAGGGAAATTTGGTTGGATTGCACTAGAGAGGCCTCCTAGGTGAAGCTGTTGAAGTTAGACGTTTCGCCATTCTTAATCAAGCAGCCTCCAGCGCCAGAATAATGCAGGGGAGGTGAGGTTGGATCATCTGGGGTAGACGGAGCTCCTGGAGTACCAAGAAAGATCGAATTGGCTCAACATGGTAACGCTGTTCGAACAAGCAGCTGGTGTGTTTTTCTCAGGGAAAGAGGCAAAAAAAAAAAATAAAGGCAAAGTGCAGCTTGTGCATGATTGGTAAAAAATGTGAGAGTATGTGAACAAAATCTTTTGTATTTTTAGTCAAATCATCCATCCATAAAAGAGGAACCAGGGATCTTAGCATGTAGTTTTGATTTGATTAGCATAAGTGCTAGAGAATATAGCTCGAGATACTAATGCTATTGCTAATGCTGATTCAATGGTTAGTATATGTTGCTGGTGAACATTTTATACAGTCAACCATCTCTAATGCTTTAGATGATTGGTAGGATCCTCAATTTATTAATTTTAGTTTTCTCAACCTTCGGTGAAAGGTTAAAGAACCTGTTGAAGATTAAGGCTGGATGTGGACGGTTTAGCATGCTCATGTGCCCTCCAAATGTCTAAGGTGGGAAATTGGAGAGTGATTTTCTTGTGATCTCTTGGTTTAGCCTCCGCTATCCGGCCCCTACGTGCGAGCTGGGAGTGCATGAAGACAAAAACATGTTTAATAGGTAAAATGTAGTATAAAGTTGGTGGCCAATATTTCCCTTCGGAAAATGTGACTCGTCCCGCTAATGTTCATGAGAGTTGAGGGATTGCAATGGTATGGAATAGCATAAGATTAGCCTTCTTTTAGTATGAGAGCACAATGTTCTTTGGAACCAGCAACTTCAAATGTTCTTCCACTATTCTTTTCGCTGTTTGAGAAAAATATTGATGCTTTGACATTTATGGTAGAATACAACCATACATTGACAGCCATATAAAGCTTTCAAAATTCATCGCACGCACCACCTCTCTTCCTTTCCGCACGATGGAACCACCATCCTTTATAATACAATCAACCACGATCACCTTCCTATCATACAAAATCCCACTCGCAGCTCATATTTATCTCCTAGGTTGCCTCTTGCTGAGAACTTGTATCTTGTAAAATAAAATTTTATTGCGGTGATCCTGAGAGCATAGGCACTAAAATCACGATCGCCTCACCAATCCCTGGTTCATATTTTACTAATGAATCATAGTTTTCTAAGATCATCCACTCCATCAGTGACATCTATTTAAGTTGTCCAAATCTCGTCCATTATAAAATTGTGGATATCACGATTGCAATATATTGTATGCAGAATATTGGTATGGTAGCCTATATCAATCTCCAAAGATCAAGGGATCCGGTTGTCATATTCGCATTCAGTAGATGTACCAAATCATAGGATTTTGCTATCGTATTATGCTGTATCAGGTCCCTGGTATCTTTCCCATAATCATAGAATTTTATTTTCTAGTATCTTTTCTACAATCATGAGATTTTATTTTCGTATTGTACGATACCTGATCCCTAGAGTCAAGGGGCTCAACTTGTATATAAAGCACATCAGTGCTATGAATGTAACAAGTATATCAAATCCCATTTCTAATGCAAATTTTTCATGGTATCTGTGTGAATTTTTCCTTGATCAATCAAATCATGGCCTATTCTACTGTTATTTCCGATTCTAGTATTGATGCAACTTTCTCCATTCTTTATTTATCACTTAGATAACCCAAGGATGGTCCTAGTTTTTCAAGTCCTCACTCATGACAATTATCCTTTATGGAGGCATGCCTTGAAAACTACTCTCTTAGCCAAGGATAAAATTGGCTTCATCGATGATGACTCGCTAGCAACACTTGATGTACGATCATGTTGCAATACTATAATGCTCTTTTGAAATTCAAGAAATGAAGATCTTGCGAGCAGCATGGTCTATCTTCGAAGCTACAAAGGAGGAGGCATGGGAAGATTTGGAGGAACGCTTTTCTCATGATAAGGCTGCTCGAGTTTATCATATCAATGCACGTTCAAGATCAATCTTATTTTACTGCTTCACTCAAAGCATATTGGGATGAAATCAATGATCTATGTCCACTTCCTATTTACACTTGTGGTGCAAAGAAAGAGTTGAACGGGATCTTCCAAGTTGAAAGGGTTTTTCAATTCCTTATGACTCCTTTTCAAATGTTCAAAGCTAGATACTCATCGTGGAGCTTTTACCCATGGTAAGTAAAACTTTTTCTCTGCTTCTGCAAGAGGAAAAACATAAAGCATTCCAAGTCAAACGAATGCAAACTCTTTAAGGTGCTACCATGACAGTTCGCGTTTTCATAAGCATGGTTCTGGTCATTCCGGTAACCAATGAGGAGGTCGTGGCTGTGGAGGTTGTGTGATGCTGGCTCATTTTTGCATCAATTTTGGTTATAAACGTGACACTTGTTACAAACTACTTGGCTACTTGAACCGCCACGAAGAAACCAAAACTTCTACTTCTGCAAATCCTCTTGCCTCATCTATCGTGCCCCAAGCTCATGCCGGAGTGGTATGCCCAATTACTATCCATATTAAACACTGATAAGACCACCACCTTTATCAATATGACGAGTATTCCTTTCAACTCACAGCCTGTGACATGGGAAATTGCCATAGGCGCTTTTGACTGCATGATCTCCAACTCTAATCTTTTCTTATCACTCAAATATTTACCAATTTCTCAAATCATTAAACTACCTACTGGAGATATAGTTCAAATAATCAAAAAATGGATTATAAAATTATCCTTTTCTCTAGACTTAAAAAATATTCTTTGCATCCTTATTTTTAATTTAAATTTGTTGTCCATTAGCAAGTTCGCTAAAACATATAATTATATTGCCATCCTTTTTCCTGACTTCAATGTTCTTCAATACCTGTCCATGAGGACACTAATTGGTTTGGGTAAATAAAAGGATGGTCTTTACTATTACAAGGTTAGTTTGGGTAAATAAAAGGATGGTCTTCACTATTACAATGTCCCATTTCTCTTACTTCTATAGCTTATTGTACCTAGTTAAGTTTTTGGCATATCATTTAGGTCATCCATCCACTCAAGATTAAATATTTTAGCCTAAGATATGTATGTTCCTCTTTCTACATTTCAGCATAAAACAGATTCTAGTACCATATGTCCTTTAGCTAAATAGACTAGAGTTCCTTTTCCTATTACTTTATTTTTGAACTTATTCATATGAATATTTGGGAATGTTATTCTATTCTATCTCATATTAGTGTATGTTATGTTTTAACAATGGATGACTTTTCAAATTGAACATGAATTTCTCATGGGATTCAAACGTGAAACTTTTTTTTTTTTTTGCTTAAAAATTTATTACTCTAAAATTAAAATGGTTAGAAGTGATAATGGATGGAATTTATGGATCATCAATTATAGATTTATCTTGATTCTTTAGGAATTATTCATCAAACATCTTGTGTTTGCACATTGTAGCAAAATAATGTAGTTGAGCACAAAGATAGACATCTCCCTGAAGTAGCCTGAGCACCATGTTTTCAAGTAAGACTATCTATCCAATTTTGGGGTAAGTGTATTTTAATTGCAGCTTATCTTATTAACTAACTTTCCCTATTTTAGATGGTAGATCTTCTCATAAAATACTTTTAATAAAAAATTCTCTTATCACCATTTATGCACCTTTGGATTTCTTTATTTTGCTCATATCCAAGCTAAAAATAAATTTAGACCTCAAGCATGAAAATGTAGTTTTGTAGGAGATCCCTATAGGCAGAAGGACTATTGTGTGTATATATGACCTACTTGAGAAAAAAATATTCATTAATAGGGATGTCATTTTCCATGAATCAATTTTTTTTCATTTGTCAATACAATGCATGTTTTCATCTTCTTTCTAATATCTAATTCTTCTTCTCATTGTTGATAATAGTGATGAAGCCATTCTCTCTACTCCTTAAATCAATCTTTCATTTTTACCTACTCGGCCTTCTTCCACTCCTAATCAGGATTCTTCTAAAACAACATCCCTCAATCTAGCTCCAAAATGCTCTATAAGGATCCGACGTCCTCTTGAGTGGCTTCAAAATTTTTAGTGCTCTCAAATTTCATCCTTTGCTTGCCCATATCAAAACAATAGTTTGATAGGTACTAAATATCCACTCTAAAATTATTTTTCCTTTGATAAATTCTTTAGCTCTCCTCGTGCATTTCTAGCTTTTGTCTTCTCTTCTTAGGAATCCAAGTCCTTTTTAACAATGAAACATGCGCACTTGCATGATGCTATGGTCAACAAAATTAAGGCCTTACGGCTTAATCATTCTTCCACCATGATGCCACTTCCACCAAAAACATGCCATTGGATGCAAATGGGTATAAAATCAAGTACAACTCTAATGGTAGTATTAAACAGTATAAAGCAATGCTTATTACTAAAGGCTACACTTAAGCTAAAGACCTATATTATCACAAAACATTCCCTCTTGTTGCTAAATTGGTTATTGTTTGTTGTCTTATTGCCAGTTGCCAAACATTGATTTTTGTATGAGCTTAATGTCAATAATGCCTTCCTCCATGGCGATTAGAATGAGGAAGGCTACATGCAATTACCACCAAATTTTTCTCAAAATAGGGGAGAAAGGAGAACAACTAGTTTGCAAACTCAACAATCCTTATATAGTCTTAAACAAACTTCCCGTAATTGGTTTTCCAAATTCTCCGCGCACCACTTCAAGCTAGTTTCACTCAATTATTCACTTTTTACCTTCAAATCCAAAGGAGCATCACCATTGTGCTTGTTTATATTGATGATATACTCATTGCTGGCAACAATCCTTCTTCCATTAGTTTCACGAAATTCTCCCTTCAAGATCTATTTCGAATGAAAGATCTTAGTATACTTACATATTTTTTGGGCATTAAAAGTTGCATGCTCCAGTAAAGATATTTTTCTCTCTCAACAGAAATATATCTTAGATATTCTTGAAGATGCAATTGTTCTAGATGCTAAATTGGTGCAGACCCCAATAGAGCAAAATTTAAAATATCATATAATATTGTAGAATTTTTGCACAATCCTCAATGGTATAAATGTTTGATAGACTATTCGATCTATCTCACAATCACCCATTTAGACATTACCTTTTCTATTAATCTTCTTAGTCAGTTTATGCAAGTACCAGGCTAACCTAATATGGATGTTGTTCTTCGAGTCTTAAAGTACCTTCAAATCTCTTTCTAGCTTTGATATCATCATGCTTACCTTGAACAACTTTTATCTCGGTATCTATTATGGTGCTGATTGGACAAGTTATTCCACTACTTACTATTCTATCATAGATTATTGCAACTTTCTTGATGATAGCCCTATCTCATGGCACATAAAGAAATAAAGTACTGTCTCTCGCTCCATTATCGAGGTTGAATATTAATCAATGGCATCTATCACTTGTGAATTAATCTGGCTCAAAATTCTACTCTCTAACTTGGCTATTCACCACCCTCAACTTGTGTCTTTTTATTGTAATAATCAAGCAGCACTTCATACTACTACCAACCTTGTATTTTATGAGTAGACAATTAAACATATCAAAATAGACTATCATATCATCCAAAAAAAAACTAAAAACAAGCACAACATAAACCAAATTCCTTCAAAGTGACAACCAGCATGCCAACATTTTTACCAAGACTTTGAATCATGATCAATTTTTTTATCTACTAAGCAAATTGGGTATTACGGATCTATTCACACCAACTTGAGGAGTATTATAAAGTTCTAAAATCTCACCCATTATAAAATCTTGGATATCATAGTTGCTACATATTGCATGCAGAATCTTGGTATATTAGCCAACGTCAATCTCCAAAGATCATAGGATCTGATTGTCAAATTCATATTTAGTATATACACTAAATCATGGGATTTTACTATTTTATTATACTATATTAGGTCCCTAGTATCTTTTCCATAATCATAGAATTTCATTTTCTAGTATCTTTTCCATAATCATAAGATTTTATTTGTATTCTACTCTATCTGGTTCCCTGAAGTCAAGGTGCTCAACTTACAATTTTTTTTTAACATCCAAAGCTTTTAACTTGTCGATGTTAAAGTCGATAGCAGGAAGCGTGGATGGCCTTTTGATTGAAAGGAAATCTTTCTTGCTACTTCTGGAAAGAAATCCTCCCTTGCACCACCTTCCCTTTCTCCATGCCCTTCCCATGGATTTTTTCATGGGAAATCTGATTTCTAGAAAGATTCCATGCCTACCCTTGCCCCCATATCCCTCTTAGATGGTTTGTGGTTTTGAATTTGATCAAAACTAAGTAGTGATGATCTAGACTCTATTTAATAAAGTTTGGACAGATCCAAAACTCTTATCCATTATGGCGCCAATTAATCTAACTTTTTTCATAAATTTTCATGAAAAAAAGATTTAATTGTATACCAAATATCTGGAATCCATGCCAAAAGAGTTTGAGGCATCTAAGAGTTAGATGCCCCAATCCTTGTCCTATTTGGACTCTCTATCTAGGTATTTGATCTAGACAGAAACTCTTCTCTAACTCTCTATTTAAAAAAAGTTAACCCATGAAATTTTGAGAGATTTTAGACCTAAGAGAGAGGGCTTGGGCATAGAGACCTTGGACATATAAGGGTTGAGGGTGTGGGATTTTGTAAAGGCACAAATTATTGTGCCTAGGTGAGAGGAAAGGGCCTAGAGAAGAAGGGTCTTCTCTAGGATTTTTGTTTCAGATTTTCTTCTGCCAATTATTGAGAGAAGAACGTGGGAAGAAGACTTCTTCTAGATCCTCCCTTCTCCTCCTTTAATCTTTGAAGAGTTCAAATCAATTGAAGAAGAAGATTTGGCATCAACTGTCAATGAAGGATCAACGCAGTGCTAGCACACTGTGCTGATTTCTAAATTGCTGAACTTTGGATTGTGATCGGAGCTTCATGTGAACTTCTCATAGAGGCCGGATGCATGTGTGACTCGAAGCGACATCCTCAACCTTAGATCAGAAAGTGGACATTCAAATTCACGAAAAAGGTAATGAGATTTGATCTCAATTGCAGACTAGATCAGATCTAGTTTTTCTTGTTTGATGTTGATATGATCAACATCATTATTTTATATTTTTTTTAGTTTTTAGATTTATATACATACTTTAATCATATCATTACATTCTAAATCAAGGATCTATTTGCATATTTCATAGATTAATTGGATTAATCTGTAGCTTTCACTATTAGAATTTTGAAAAAGTTTCAAAATACATACTAGAAATCATAGATTTTTTCTTCAATTAGTATCAGAGCCTAGGTCTTTTTGATATTTTTTTTACATATTTCAAATCTATTATTTAGATTAGATCTAAATTATAATCTGATGTTAAATCTAAAAAATTTTAAATCGCACAGACTGATCTTATAAGATTGTCCTAGTGTAAGGTTTAACCCTTACAGTGGAGAGGTTATCTTAGTACGTGCTGATCTAAAATCTTAATCATAAAATTTAATATTATATTTAAAAAATTTTATGATTTAATTGAAAGTATTTCAATCTAATTTTTATGATCATAAATATGTTAGATCTGATCTAAGGTGATTTATGATTGTTTAAAACTAAAATTATTTTAATTAGATATACATAATTATGAATATGTTTAGATTAAAGATCGTCTTTGAACATGAATGGATCTTGTATGTTCTGACAGATCTAGCACCCAAGGAGCCAGCCTAGAATGCACATGGCATGGTCAGAGACACTTATCAGAAGTGGCTCTGAACCATGGTGCATTGCATCATGCTAGTGGCTTTGAGCAATGAGTTCAGTCGCAGGTTCGAGTTAGCTCAGCCAGAAGATATGCTTCAAGTGTTAAATGAGTCTTTTGACACTTCCGACGATATTGAGAGGTACAAGACTAATTATGCCATCTTCAACACCAGGATGAGGGATGGAGCTTCAGTTACTGATCATGTATTGTACATGATCGAGTTGATTGAGCATTTGAACAAGCTTGCACTAAAGAAAAGTCATATACACCTATGCTTTTTAGTCGCATAAAGTACATACATGGATAAAAAAATAAATTCTGAAAAAAGATTGTACATACCCACATTTACCAAATATGAAAAAGCTATAATTAATTTTTAACTTATATTTTAATAATTAAATGTGAGTAAATCAAATCTGCTAATGGATAAACATGGGTAACTAAAATCTACTAAAAAATATACTTAGCATTGAAGAAAAATGACTGACGCCAAAAAAGGAGCACCAAAAAAAAGCACCAGTACTATCTCTCTTGATCAAGTAAAATAATAAAATTACCGCTAATCCCACCAATAGAAATCCTGACTCTCTATCTCCTTGATCAGATCGCATGGAGAGACATTATTAGAAATAAGAGCATCACTGATGAAATTTATTGATGGACGTGATCCATTAAAAATTTCTGATGGATCATTGATAGATTTTCATCAAAAAAATAGCAACAAAATATAATTGATATATCTCAAAATCTCTGACAAATTTTTGATGGATTATTTGTTAGAAACAACTCCATCAAAAAATTTTAAAAATATTAAAAAAATATATCAAAAATATTTGTATTTGATTTAGTGATAAATTATTTATCGGTGATTTTTTTGATGAAGATGATACTGGTGCAATCTCAAAAGAAGGAGAGGTGTCCCAACCTGAAAAGTCACCCCTTAAAAAGTATCATGGTGAGACTTAAATAAAAGATGTGCATACGATGGATTCTGATAAGATGATTCATGTAGAGTAGAATGAGTATGGACAACCAATTAGGAATGATGGGCAATCATTAATAAGCTTTTTGACTAGCCTAACAATGTTCTATAAGCAGTTGCCAGTTAGTATGAATGATTGGCGAAAGATACCTAAGACTACTAAAGATGATCTTTGGAAATACACAAAGATGATATTGATTTCTATATCATCTATGGTTTAGCACTTATTATTATAATATATTAATAATATTATTTTTTTTATTTTAGAAGAAGTATGATGTAGGAGATGAGCATTATAATTTTGCAATGAAAACTTTGGTAGGAAAATGGAGAGGGATGAAGTACCATTTAAGAAAGAAGTACTTCACATACAAATGTAATAACAATAGAAAAAGAAAAGGTGAAGTACCTAAGAATGTCCTAGAGGCTCAATAGAAGGAAACTACAGATATTTGGTCTACTATGCAGTGGCAGGTTTATAGAAATTATTATCTTTCATTGGTTGAGTTAATTATTTTCGTCATGGTTGAGGTAGGTCTTAAATTTTGGTATATATGGAATAATGGCAGAATAGAGTAGATACCAATATTGATTGAAAAAAAAAGTACAAGTACGTCTATTGTGTAGGAACAAGGAGCTTCGTGCAAATTAATTACCTGCAGGTAAAATACATCTAAATTTTTTTAAGTGTTTGCTTCGAGGAACATGTCTATTGTGTTCATTTAATCTTTTCTTATGTTGTATACTTAGTTCAAAAAGATAGAAAATAATTGAGCCACCCCCACATGTGGATCAAGACTTGTACTAGAAAGAACGGTAATGCTATAAATAATGCTACTGCTGGACTCGTTGTAAGTATCCTTTATCAAGTTTGTCTTATTTTTATTATAATATTTGTTTCTTATAATTAACACATGTCTGCTGGAAACTAACAGGAGATGTTTAAATATGCAGAAGAGGATGAGATATTTTCTAAATAGTTTAGCAAAGAAAAGCTGGACATGGTCCATTATTTGGGGATAGGACCAACTCTCAGTTCACTATGGGGTCCTAAAGTAACTAATGAAATTTTGAAAAAGAAAAATGAGTCTGTGGTTCATGACTTAGCAGGTTAAGTTGGAACTCTCCAAGTTCAAGTAGCAAATATTTATGGTTCAACGACTTTAGTGGGTACTTTAGTTGAATGCAATTCATTTTTTATTTTCATATGAATGAGATTGGATAACTCAATCTTTATTTCTAGAATTGTTAACTATTTTTTTTTGAAATTATGAAAATGTCATGCAAGAAGCTGATGACCGTTTGCTCAACTTGTCATTTGATTTTTGTTTTAAGTTGATTGTACTCATTTATTAATAGGTTATTACCAACATGCAAGAAGCTGATGACTATTCGCCAAAGATAGATAAAATATCATCAATTAGTATCCAACATAGTCCAAAGGTATCTATGATATAATTACTTTATGCCATACTCATAATTTAATATTTTTTAAAAAAGTTAGCTAGCTCTCAGTTATTTCTAGAATGATGATAGAGCTGAATAAACCTTTCCTCAAGTGAATACGCCACCTATTCTTGAATCATCTAAAATAGTAAGTAAAATTTAATTTTATTAATTTAAAGATTTTAATATCTCATAAAAAATGGGTAAAAAAATATTTATTTTTGATGATAAAGGTAAGATGTTAATGGACAAGTATTTGGAAGATGTGTTTTGTGATGTTTCTATTTCTTATGCAAATTGAGCCTGATGCTCCAGTGCTTATAAAGGATAAAAGTCGAGCTTTAATGAAATATACTATTGACATACATTGTTTGGTGGAAAGATTATGCATGTGTCTAGATACATATATTTTTAATAGTCACTTAAGCTCTAAAATGATATATATATATATATATATATATATATATATATATATATATATATATTTTTTTTTTTTTTTTTCTTTCTTTTATAGATTCAGGCCGGAGATATGATGGATGGTGTCAAGAAAAGATAAGGATTGTCTTGTTGATGGCTTCATAGATTAGTGAACCCTTAGATTTTGCAAAATTAACCTTTTGGTGTCAATAATTTAACTTTATTTTATTCTCTTTTGGGTGTAGTAAAAGTGAGCTTAGAATTGAACTTGTGTATAAAGTATAGGAGATCAGCTTGAACTTATTTATTCCACGTTTTGAGTTCTAGTGTTTACTTTCTTTTTTATTCAAAAATCTAATGGTGTATATCTTGTTCTTTGAATTTTGATAAAAATAAAAAGATAGTTGCAATATTTTTTTGAGACTACCACTATATATGTGCAGTTCTCTTTAATACAGTGGTGAAGATTATCTTATTTACAATTATTTTATCTCTTTGAAGTTATTAGTTTTTATATATTATTCAGTGGTACATGATGCTTAAATAAGTTACCAATGCATCATTTCTAATTTTATTTATTATTATAAGTGATCCACGTTTTGAAATTGGACAGGATAGTAATATCTAAAAATTGATTATATGTCCATATTTTATTATTAATAGTAGAGATCCATTTATATCCATGTTTTGGTAACTCCCACGAATTTCGATACGTATATATTTAGTTATCCATGTTTAATAAAGGATGATATGCACTAGGTCTATACCCACGTATATACTCTAACTTACGTTAGATGTTACGTGGATAAAGCAGGATATACACATACGGAAAGAAATAACGTGGGTATAAACTACACCCATACCGGACTTACCAACGTTTAACCAAACATGTGTACCAATGTGGGTATATGTATATTCCCATATTTTTTAGGCTTTTATCCATGTAACTTTCATGTGGGTATATCTCGATTTTCTTGTAGTGTCGGCTTTTTCTTGCACGAGCAGCTAGAAAAAGATACTATTCTGAACTCACTGCCTAAGTCTTATCTTCCTTCCCTTACTCATTATAGAATGACAAAGTTTGAAGTCAATTATCATAGGTTGCTAGGATTGCTTCAAAACTTTGAGAAGGATCATCAGCTCTATAAAGAGTTTGTGAATCTGAGGAGAGGATCTTCTTCTCATTCTCGATCCTTTAAGAAAGGAGAAAAAGAACAAGAAGAAAAAGTCCAAGAAGCTGCAAGTTCAGACCGGGATATTTGTGCAGGATCAGACCAAGAAGACTAAGTCTGACAAGAGTCAAGCGGAGTGCTTCTTCTGTAAGAAGTAGAGACATTGAAAGAGAAATTATCCTCAGTAAATTACCTTCCTAGATCTAAATAGATCGAGAAAGAAGCAATTTATTGCTGGACAAGGTACTTATATGATAACTCCTTGCAATTTCTCTATTTATGATATAACTGACTAAATATTGGATATCGAAAGTTCTTACCATATTTGCAATTCATTGCAGGATTTGCAAATTAGTAGAAGATTTGAGCAAGGTGAAAGATTCCTAAATATTGAAAATGGAAGATAAGTTTCGATTCTAGCATTAGGAATCATGAAACTCGTATTTGAGTCCCATTCTATTGCTCCTAGTGATTATCATTTTTATCCTAGTTTCTTATTGAATATCATTTCTATAGGTCTTTTGGCTAAAAATAATTATAAAATTTTAATAAAGAAAGAATTTTGTGATATCATTTTGAATGGTATTATAATTTTTTCTGGACATTTGAGCAATGATACCTATAAAATATCACAACCTGTCAATGTAGTCTACTCCACAAGCAAGCAACCTAGATTAGATAATATGTCAGATATCTGCTTATGGCATTATAGGCTAGGTCACATCAACAAGAATAGGATAAATAGGTTGACTCAAGATAGAATCCTCGAAGTTAGTGATTGTGAATTACTTCCAACCTGTGAGTCTTGTCTTCTTAGAAAAATGATCAAGTCATCTTTTATTAAAAAAAATGAAAAAACCACTAAGCTCTTAGGTCTAGTACATAATGATGCATGTGGACCCATAAGCATAAGTGCTAGAGGTGAATATTTCTACTTCATCACTTTCACAGACGACCTATCCAGATATGGGTATGTCTATCTGATGAAACATAAATCAGATTCATTTAAAATGTTCAAACGATTCCAAAGTGAAGTAGAAAAATAAACTGGGGAGAGTATTAAATTTTTTCAATTTGATAAAGAAGATGAATACCTTTTTGGTTAGTTTCTCACATATCTAGGAGAGAATAGGATTCTCTTTCAATGGACTCCTCGAAGAACACCATAACATAATGATGTGTCTGAAAGAAGAAATCAGATTATTAGATATGGTTCGATCCATGATGGATTTTGCCAGTTTGTCAATATCCTTCTAGGCATATGCACTCGAATCGACTAACTATCTTCTAAATAGGATTTTGAGTAAGTCTGTAGATAAAACTCTATATATAATATAGACAGGACGTAAGGTAGTACTCTCATACCTTAGGGTCTAGGAATGCCCGGCTTACATCAAATATTTAATGACAGACAAACTTAGATCTAGGTCTGACAAGTGCACGTTCATAGAATACTCAAAAGAAACTAAAGGATATTACTTCTATCATGCTAATGAATAAAAAATGTTTGTTAGCCTTAAGATAATCTTTTTAGAAAAAAGGTTCCTTGGTGAAGAAACTATTACCTCTAAGGTTGAACTTGAAAAAGTTCAACAAATAGAAAAATCGACATAGTTAGCTGAACCAGAGCTGAATTTGATTAGATCAAATTTGGAGCCTAGTGTACCTACATCGTTAAGACGATCAGGTAGAGTACCGTATTAATCAAATAGATACTATAATTTTTTGGTTTAGAATGGTGATCCCATCGAACTCGATGAGAACAATGAAGATCCGATCACTTACATGGATGCCATGCAGATATCTAATTCCAAGAAATGGCTTGAAGTCATGAAATTTAAGATGGAGTCCATGAAGGTCAACGATATATGGATATTGATTACTCCACCTGAAGGGATCAAACCCATTGGATGTAAAAGGATCTTCAAAAGGAAGAGAGAAGCAGACGAAAAGGTGGAGATCTATAAAATCCATCTGATTGCTAAGAGATATCGTCAAGATTATAGCATTGACTATGACGAGACGTTCTCTCCTATGGTAATACTCAAATCAATTCAGATTATGTTTACGATAACTGCCCATTTGGACTATGTGATCTAGCAGATGGATGTGAAGATAACTTTCCTAAATAAAGAGCTGACCAAACAAGTGTACATGATATAACCTGAAGGATTCACATCCACAGATGAGTTCAAAATATGCAAACTTTAGAGATCCATTTATGGATTGAAGCAAGCATTTCGGAGTTGGAACATGCATTTTGATAAGATCATCAAAACATATGGCTTCGTTAAGAACGAAGAAAAGCACTATATATACAAGTGGACAAATGGTCTGATAGTTATATTTCTTATCCTGTACGTGAATAACATTCTCTTAATCGAGAATGATGTTCCTGTACTGCAAAGAATAAAAGTATGGTTGTCATCTTAGTTCTTTATGAAGGACTTGGGAGAAGCATCCTCTACATCCTAGGGATAGAAATCTATATAAATAGATCTAAGAGGATGCTTGGATTATCCCAATCCATGTACATAGATATTATGCTGAAGAGATTCAGTATGGAGATTTCTAAGAAAGCTATCTTCTGATAGACCATGAAATTACTTTTTCTAAAAAGAATTATTTGATAATTCTTAAAAAGAAAGAGCATATGAGTAGAATCTCATATACTTCGATATTGGTATCTATCATGTACATCATGACATGTATAAGATCAGATATGGGATACTCACTAGGTGTAGTGAGTAGATACTAATCTGATCTAGCGGAGAACTACTGAAAGGTGATGAAAATCATTCTTAAGTATTTGAGAAATACTAAGAACCAATGGCTGATCTATGGTGAGTTAGATCTAAAACTTATAGGATTTACGAATTTCAGCTTTCAATCTAATCATGATGATAGCAAGAGCATGTCCGATTATATTTTTATCCTGAATGGTGGAGTCGTCTACTAGAAGAGTTTCAAGTAGCATATTATGGCAGACTTAGTATACGAGGCGAAGTATGTCGCGGCATCTGATGCTGCGAAGAAAGCAATGTGGCTGAAAAAGTTCATTACTAAGCTCAAAGTAGCACCATTCTTGGATGGTCCGATCTTGCTCTATCGTGATAGTACTAGAGCAATTACTCAGGCAAAGGAACTGATACTACAAAAAATATATTCTTTTATGATGGATTTATTTATGACAAAAAATATTTCATTGCAAATAAAATTATTAGCGATGAAAAAATTTCATCGCTAATAAAAATTATTTATGATGAAAAAATTTCGTCGCTAATAAACTGCTGTTAATTAATCATTTTAAAAAATTAAAAAGATTATTTATTAGTGATGAAAGTTGATGGAAATTTATTTTTCATTATAAATAATCGATTATTTATGATGAAAAACTTTCGTCGCTAATAAACTATTGTTAATTAATTACTTTAAAAAATTAAAAAGGTTGATTATTAGCAATGAAAGTTTTTCATCATAAATAATCAATTATTTATGATAAAAATTAATTTTTTATCATAAATAATCTATTATTTATGATAAAAAAACTTCCATCGCTAATAAACTATCATTAATTAATTATTTTAAAAAATTAAAAAGATTATTTATTAGTGACAAAAATTATCCATCATAAATAATTAATTATGTGTAATGAAAATTTATTTTTCATCATAAATAATCGATTATTTATGATGAAAAACTTTTATCACTAATAAACTATTGTTAATTAATCATTTTAAAAAATTAAAAATATGAATTATTAGTGATAAAAATTAACCATCATAAATAATTGATTATTTACAATGGAATAAAAATTTTCATCATAAATAATAGATTATTTATGATGAACAATATCTGTTGCTAATATTCCATCGTAATTAGCTCGACCAAAATTTTAAATTATAAAAAAAAATATTGACTACTTTAAAAATAAAAAAAGGATAAAAATGAGCCATGCATGGTTGATGCGATGGAGTCAAGAGGTACGAGCGCGTCCACTGTTAGCTCGCTCACAAGCAAAATAATAATTTTTTTATAATTTTTAAAAAATTTGTATTTTTTTAAAAAAAATTATTTTTTTTAAATATTATATAATTTTATAATTTAAAGTTCGTCTTCATCATTCATTATTTAAATGATTATCGTGCAAGCACCATCACAAAATATTTTCTCGATCTGGTAGCTCTAACTATACAGATCGATAAATTTTGATTTTGACGGTTACGAACAATCGTATGATGATCTGATAAATAAAAATCATTAATGAATCTGAAAACTTATAATGATGATCTTCATGATATTTATAGTATACTATAAACATTCACTTTAATAGGATATAATTATGATAGTCAATTTAGTATGAGATGATTTAGACTATTAAATAAAAAATAAGTGATTAAAAGGCCAAACGACGTTCGATTATAAGATAATTTTTTGATAAATGATCTTTGCTACTATGTTAATCATTTATATGATGGTGATTATAAAACCTAAACTTTATGTATATAAATCATCCATGTTAATTATATTTTATAAAAGCATAAGTATAATTGCTTAAGAACTTTAAGAATGTGCATCAAGAGATGTATAATTTTAGATAGTTTATATATACATGATTTGCTTTTTACGATCACCACCATAGAAATGATCAAACTATCAAGAAAGATCATTTATCTAAAAAATCATCTAATAAATACACACTAATTGATATTTTAATCACTCATTTTTTATTTAACGATCAAAATTATTTCATACTAAATTGACTATGATAATTATATCCGGTTGAAACAATATTTTGCTAGTGTGCTATAAATATCATAAAAATCATCATTATAAATTTTTAAACTGATCGATGGTTTCTATTTATTAGATCATCATGCAGTCAATCATGACCGTCGAAATTAAATTTTATCGATTTTTATAGCTAAAGCTACCTGATCGAGATGATATTTTGTGATGGTGCTTGCACAATAATTACTTAAATAATGAACGACAAAGATGGACTTTAAAATTTAAAATTATGTAATATTCAAGAAAAAAATAAAAATTTTAATTTTAAAAGAATACTAATTCTTTAAAAATTAAAAAAATATTAATTAGCTTGCGGGCTAGCTAACAGTGGATGCGCTCACACCCATCAATCTCGTTGTATTGGCCATGCATGATACATTTTTGCCCTTTTTTATTTTTAAAATAGTTCATATTTTCTTTTTTTTAATTTAAAATTTTGGTCGAAGTATTTGTGATGGATTATTAGTGATGGAAGTTTTCTATTAGAAATAATCTTTTCTTTATGATAAAAAAATTTTTCATTGTAAATAACTAGTATTTGCAATAGAAATATTCCATCATAAATAATCAGACTTTTTTTATGATTTATTCTTAGCAGATTAATAGTGACGAAATTTTTTACAATGAAAAAATTAGTTGCAGATAATTAATTATCAATGACGAAACATCCTTTCCATCATAAATAACTTATTTTAATATTTTTTGGAGAGAAAAAAAATTTAGAAAAATATTTGATGAGAATTATTAGCGATGAAATTATTTGCGATGAAATTTTTGTTGTAAATTATTAATATTAACGATAAAAATATTTTTTCCATCACTAATAATTATTTTAGCGATAAAAATTTCGTCACAAATATTTTCACCGTTAAAACCCTTTAAATATCCCCTCCACTCCCATAAAATCCACTCTCTCGGCCCGAAACCCTCTTCTCTCCTCTCTCTCTCTCCTCCTCATCCTCTCTCCCCCTCCTCCTGGGCTTCCACTGACCGACGATCGCATTTTCTGCTGTCGCTGCTGTTACCGCCGTCGTTGTCACCATCATTGCCACTGCTGTTGTCGATGCGATTGTTGCTACCACTATACTTGAACTGATCAAAGATAACTTAATTCGATCCTAACCGATCATGGGTTAGAATTTTTTATTATTATTCTTTCGATCTGAGGACCACATGTTGCCGTGCGGTGGCGAAGGGGCGTCGTAAGGGTAAAAGGCCACAATGGGTACATGGGATGTAGGGCTGGGGGTCGTGATGGGTGGGGCGGAGGGGGTTGCATGGGGCATGGAGGGGCGATGGTGATGGGTCAGATGAGGGCTTGTGGGTGGTGGGCGACGGAGGGAGCCGTAGGGGGTGGGGGCCATGACAAGTACATGGCAGTGCAGGGGCTAGGGGGCTAGGAGGGGGCCGTAATGGGTGGAGGGTGGATGGGGGTGCATGGAACGTGAAGGGGTAGCGGTGATGGCTCGGGTGGGGAGCCATGGGTGGTGGGCATTGGAGGAGATCTATAGGGGGTGGGGGCCTTCGACGAGTGGGGGACAGAGGGCCCGTAGGGGGTTTAATCCTTAGTATTTTTTAAATTTTAATAAATAATAAAAATAATAATAAGCATAATAATAATAATAATAATAAATAATAGTAATAGTAGTAATAATAATAGTAAAAATGGTAGTAATAATAATAGTAGTAGTAGTAAAAATAAAAATAGTAATATTAATCATAGTAAAAGAAACAATAATAATAATAATAATAGTAATAGTAATAATAGTAAAGATAAAAATAGTAATAGTAGTAATAATAATAATAATAATAATAGTAATAGTAGTAGTAGTAATAATAATAGTAATAGTAATAATAATAATAGTAAAAATAGTAGTAATAATAATAAGAATAAATTATGTTTTCAGTCCTTGAACTATATGATTCCTAAACTATAGAAATCTAATTTTTAGTCTTCTAACTTTCTGAACCATTTTAATCTTGCCCTTTGTCCATTTTCGGTGATTTTCACTCACCGAAAAATCTTATGTGGTAGTTACCAATATTTATGTGGCTCTCTTCATTTGAACAAGTGTATCGACGTTGACATGGTATTAAAAAAAAAATCCTCCCCTTCCGAATCGGTGCTTTCCTTTCAAACCGATGCTTCATCTTTCCTTCTTGGAACTCTTTTCCTACCTCTATCCTAAATTTTTTTTTCATATTCTCCTCTTTTTCGAAATTTCTTCTTCTCCTCTTCAACGAAAATGGAGACTTGTGGAAATCGATATCATCTTTCTTTTGATGAAGATAAAGATGGATGGTCATTCTACATTTGGAGCCCCTTGAGGCTTTTTCCCATTAAACGAAGGTTAATCTCTGTTTTATTATTGTCCTCTATGTATTTTCTAAGTTTTGAAATGGTTTTGAAGATGATGAGTGCTCTATCTTACTTGTTCTCTATGTATTTGCCAAGTTTTGAAATGGTTTTGAAGATAATAGATGCCCAATCTTACTTATCGTCTAAAAATTTTTCAAGTTTTGAAATGGAATAATAATTTTTTCATATTTATGGTGCATAACATGCATCTGAGATTTCTTCTATTTATAATTATAATATAATAATATATCATTGTCATCCTCATTATTGTTGTCATGATAATGTATCAGAGTATTACAGGATATGGCTTCTGATTATTTTTCTATCACATTTCATTATAGTGGGAAGTTTATATTTAGGCCTATAGTACAATATGTTGAGAGGTAAGTTTCTATATATGATAATGTCGATCCTGATAGAATCTTTATTCCGGAGTTGGAGGGAATGTTAGAGGATATTGGGGTTTCCGATTTCTCTCAATTTTACTATGTCAAGCTAGGGAAAGATCTAAATAATGGTTTGAAATTTATTTTTGGAGATCAAGACATGTTACAGATGATTTCAAACATTCCAGCAAATGGGATGATACATGTATATGTGGAACATGAAGATGAAGAAGCCGATGGAAGTCAAGAAGCTGCGCCCGAGTCGGATCTAGTGCAGCAAGTTGAACTGTAGTCTTGTTCAGTTGCAGAGCCATTGCTAAATTTAGAGTATGTACCCATTCATGTACCTAGCCAAGATGTTGGGCAATGGACTGAGCGAGGTAGTGAAGATAGTGAAGAGGAAGGTGAAAGAAGCATTAATTTGGATGACCTACAAGATAGTGATTATGCTGCAAGTGAGGCTGAAGAAGATGAACCAAGAGCTGTAGATCCTGGATATATGACTGAAGAGGGTGTACTTAAGGATGAAATAATTGAACTGAGGAGTGTACCAAGGGGTGAACCAACTGAACCAAGGGATGAACCAACTGAACCAAGGGGAGAACCAACTGAACCAGGAATTGAAGAAGAAGAAAACTAGCAAGTTGTTTCCTCAGAATATGCAGAGTCTGAGGATTTGGATTCATGGGATTCAAATGATGAGGAGCATGGAGCTACATTTGATGTATTCAAGGAGGAAACTAATATGGCAAATGTACAGTTCAAGTTGGAAATAAAATTCAAGTCTTTTGAGGTGCTTAAAAGAGCAATAATAGAGCATGCAATAACTGGGGGACAATGTGAGGTAGGTGAAAATTGATAAGACTAGGGTGAGAGATGTATGCTAGAAAAATTGTAATTGAAAACTGCATGCTTTGTTGATGTAGGATGGTGGCACTGTGCATATTAAATCTTACTATGGTGAACATTCTTATATTAGGGAGGTTTGGAATAGAATCATGAAGTTAAGTTACCTAACCAATAAGTATTTAGAAAGATTTAGAAGTCAGCCATCTTGGAAGCCTAGTGAGATTGTTGTGTAGGTTAGGCAGGATTTCAATGCATCAATATCTAGATTCCAAACATATTGGGAAAAGAGGAAGGCTATGAAGATGATACAGGGATCTGCTGCAGAGCAGTATAGCATGTTATGGGATTATGCCGAGAAGATTAGAAGGACAAATGAAGGTAATATAGTAAAAATGCTTGTTGATATATAGTAGCCGGGAGCTGAACCAATATTCAAGAGATTTTATATCTATTTTGCTGCTTGTAAGTAGGATTTTCTGGATGGATACAGGCCTATAATTGCCTTAGATGCTTGTCATCTCAAAGGTCCCTATTTAGGGTAGTTAATGGCTGGCAATTGGGATAGATGGAAATGATGGTATATACCTAATTGCCTGGGCTGTTGTTGAGTCCGAATCTAAAGACAGTTGGAGCTGGTTCTTGAAACTTCTCCAACTTGATATTGACTCCTACAAGGATAGAGGCTGGACATTTATTACTGACCAGCAGAAGGTACCATTCTAACATACCAATGCAGTTTAGTACAATATGCTATTGTAATTATATACTAATCATATTTTAACATCATTATAGGGCTTATTACTTACATTTGATGAAGAACTCCTAGGAGTAGATCATAGATTTTGCATACGATATTTATTTGCCAACTTCAAGACAAAGTTTAAAAGATTGATGCTCAAGGATATGCCCTTTGAAATGCTGCAAAAGCTACAACTCAATCAGACTTTGAGTATCACATTCATGTGACGAAATAGATTGATTCTTCTACATATCAGTGGCTGATGGCTATTCCTGCATGTTTCTGATTAAGACATGCATTTAGGACTTTGTCTAGATATGATATGCTCCTCAACAATTTATCCAAGACATTTAATGCTTACATTTTACAATCAAGGGACAAACCTATAGTACAAATGCCAGAGATGATACGCAAGGCCATGATAAAAGACAATCAAAAAAAGTGAACAGTTGCTAAAACATGATTATCCAATATGTCCCAATATTTTAAAGAAGTTAGAAAAGAATAAGAAAGTTTCACGATTTTGTCTGGCTACATGGCCTGGTGACAGCAGGTATGAGGTTGAACATAGTGCCAATCAATATGTAGTAAACTTGGATAAGGCAGAATGTAATTGTTATAGATGGCAGTTGACCGGTATACGATGTGCACATACCATACAATGTATATATTTTTTGAAAAAAAGACCGAAAGAGTATGTGCATTATTACTTTCATAAGAATATATATTTGAGAACATATTGTTATTTTCTCCATCCAATTAATGGTCGGAATATGTGGCCTAAGACTAACCTTGTGCCTCCACTACCTCCAATTATAAGGAGGCCACCTAGTAGGCCAAAAAGGCAAAGAAGAATAAATGCAGATGAAACACAAAATTCCACTCAAGATAGATTAAGAAAGATAGATATGGTGATTCGGTGTGCAAAATGTCATTTGATTGGACATAACTCCAGGACATGTAGGGGACAACCAGTTGGAGGTAATCCAAGATCTAGAAAACAAACTAGTGGAAGTCAAGGGCAAAGGGGCAGCAGAAGATTCATGAAATTCAGATTTTTAACAGAATATCATGGCACACAAGTATGTCGATAATCATTCAATATTTAACTTAGACCATTAAAGTAAGTATTAACACTATCTGATCATGCTACCTTTCTTAGAGCTCTATATCTGTTGGGACTGAGGTAGCACAAGTAGATGGTGCTGTTAGAGAAGACAGTGTTCCAAATGCTGGGATGACTGTAGTTGAAAGAGATCATGTCGGTAGAGGCATTGCTGATAGAAATGTTGCTACCGAAAGAGGTGGACATGCTGCTGAAAGGGGTGAATCTGCTCCTGGATGAGCTAGATCTACTGCTAGGAGGGCTGGATCTGCTGTTAGGAGGACTGGTTTTGCTGTTGATAGGGGTAGTAAGATTGGTTCTACATCTACTGCTGCTGAGAGGGGTAATAAGGCTGGTTCATCATCTGTTGCTACTGCTGGAAGGACTGGAAACGATGGAGGTGGTGCTGGTGGGAGGACTGGCTCTGCTATTGCTACGAGAGGTGCTTTATCTTCATCTACAATGGTTAATTCTACTGCTGGAAGGGCTACCGTTAGGGATGGGAGGGGTAGATTTACGCCACCTAAAAAAGTTATTATGAGTAGGTCTGGATTTTTATAAACTTTTGTTAGAAATAAACAGTGAATTATAAATGATGGTCCACAGTATATGAAATATTTTGAGTTATTTAGTAATAAATGATGTTACATACTGAATGATGGTCTATAGCACTTGAAATGTCTATTTTGAATACTGTATGCATATTCATTGATTAATGCTATTAATGGTAATCCTTGAACTATCTAATTCTTCTGTGTTTGGTCCTCAAAGTTTTTATTTTTTTTTTGATACTGTATGCATATTCATTTTTTAATTTTTCTTTTATTGATTCGTACATTGAAGTTTGTGATGTGGCCGATAACTTTTAACATAAACATTCTATGCACATACAGGTCACTTTTTTTATGAATTTTGTGCACATAATACAGGTCCTTGAACAATATAAACATCTTCCATTTGGTCTTCAAGATCTCTGGATTATATAAACAATATAAACTCTCTTACAAAGATTACACTGCTTTTTATTTGATTCATAAATTAGCCAACTACAAGGGATGGTCAACACCTTTTAACTACACATTTCATGCACACGACATTTTAGGGAGGTTTGGATAAACTACTCCATTGGATGATCAATATCTCGTTAGTCCTTCTATTATTCAAAATCTTTTTATTTGATTCCCTAAGTTTAAAGATATTTGCTAACAGAGATCAGCTAACATTGTTACATTTGATGGTTCTGTAGAGATTTTTCTTTACATGCCTGATAGTAAAAATGATCAGAGGATAAAATAAGACAATGAATGATACATGTATAACACAAAAGAGGATTTCATTCATTTGTATTACAAACATTCCAAATAATTGTTCCATGAAACTCCAACAGTAACTAGTTCAGAGTCTCAAAATATATTACAAAATGACAGTATTCCCCAACCTCGGCTGCTATAGCTGATTCTTCGTCAATAATAGATCAATAACTAACCAAGAAATGAAAATAACCAGCCGATACATCCTCTCTTTACACTGAAGCATTCGAATTGCTCTTGCTTTGCGTCTAGCTCCTCCTTCAATTGATTGATCACCACCTTTCTATGAAAGCATATCTCTTCATCATACCACTCGAAATAATCACAACAGGATAGCATCCCCTATATAGAGGCAATTTTTTGGATTCAAAAAGATGAAAAAAAGAGAATTAGGGCTAAAGAGAACTCATACCTCAAATCATGAGCAACCCAAGAATCTTCGACCTGGATTTCTTCTTGTCCATGAGGTTCTTATCTAGGCACGTAGGCCACAAAGGCAAAACCTATCTCTCTCACTGTTCAAAATCCTGGATTAGTGGAAGGCGCTAGATCCAACCGTGGAGCTTCTATCCATAGGCGAATGTAGCAAAAGAATGGCTACCGTAGAGGAAAAATAGAGAAGGGGATTAAGAAAATAGAGTTTTGGGAGGATGATTGTAGAAAAGTCCTAAACCGAGAGGAGAATAGAGAGGATTGGAAAGATAGGGTTGGAAGAGTATTTTCGAGGATGAAGATGACAAATGTAATAGCACCTGTGCCAACTGTTCAAAATAAAAGCCACGTAAGCACTGGTTCAGGGCGAGAGAAGTAAATCGATGAGAGAAAGTTGCCAAAAATGGATAAAGAGCAAGATTAAAACGGTTCAAAAAGTTAAGAGACTAAAATTTAGATTTTTATAGTTTAGGAATCATTTAAAATAATCCGATATAGTTCAAGGACTAGAAACATAATTTATCCTAATAATAACAAAAGTAAATAATAATAATAGTAAAAATAGTAGTAATAATAATAATAATAATAATTAAAAATTAGATATTTTTGTAATTAAAATAGTTAGGTTTTTAATTATATTTTTATGCTTTTACTTGTTATAGTTTAATCTTTTTATTTATTTAATTCTTGTATTTCATTATGATTATGATTTAATATTTTAATTTGCATTAATCAAAGATTTTAATTTCTAATGCATATGAATTATCCGATTTGGAATTCGAATCGAGTTTCGATTAGGAATATGAGTCGGGATCCTATCTAGGATTCAGGTCATGATTCGGGTCAGATCTCGGTCAGAGATCTGGATCGAGTTTTGATAAGGGATATGAGTCGAGATCCTATCCAAGATTCGGGTCATGATCTGGGTCGGATCTTGATCTGAGATCCTATCTAGGATTCGATTCAGGATTCGGGTCATGATCATCCAACGAATCGGATCTCGATCTGGAATCCTATTCGGGATCTGATCTAGGATCTTATTCAAGATCCGATCTGGGATTCTGTTTGGTAATGATTTAATGCATGCTTTGATGTAACCTTAGACTCCTATTCAAGAGTCGATCCCAGGATTTCTAAAATGGACTTTGTGAACGGTTCTTGGATGCCTCGATTTGGGCAGTTCAAAAATGCATCAATATTTTATTGTTGTCATAGTATTCTATGTTCTATTACAAAAAATTCCATAATAGTTACTGTAGCTATGCCTCGACGACGCTCTTCGATTGGCGTCGGGTTACACGACCTCAAAGGAAGATCTTCTATAGTCACTTACAGGTATAATAATATTTATTTAAATATTTAATTAGTACTATATTTTTATAATATTTGTTATTCGTAGGCTATTTTTGATATTATTAATTTTGAGCACGATCATGTGTGGCGAGCTATAGATGATCATTTATGCTTGTATTTCAAGAAGTACTGGTATCGCATTCATCCCCACTGATATGCTATAATGCACGACCAGAGGGTGGAGGCAGCACGACAGCAGTCATATGATAGTATCACTATGGAGGACTGGACTGTCATATACCATACATACGAGGATCCAGCATATCAGGTAACTTCTTTTTATTTAGAATTTAATAATTAAAAATTATTTATTTTTAAATTTAGTTATTTACTGACTAATTTGATTGTTAACCATGTGGGATTGATGTGGCAAAAATGACATAAATCAGGCGAGACAGACAATCTTGCATTGTGGGGGTTTAAGGCCATTCGTTCACTATATAGAGCAGATGATAAATAATTTCTATTTATCATATATTAATTTTTAACTATTTAAATTTTTTTATTAATTATTCTTAAATTATAGAGAGATATAGAGAGTTGTGAGCTTCCCGGTAGGATCAAGATCTACCAGTAGATACATCAATGATGGTCAAGAGGCTAGACGACTAGGAGCCAAAAACTTTATGTAAGTTTTTCTAACTATTTTTTTATTTACATTTTGATTGTGAGTATAAAATTAAAATAGCTATAAATTTAATTTTCAGGATCGTATGATAAACATTAGATCCCAGCATATCCCAAAGAGCTCGACCATACCTACAGATGATAAGATCTATGATCGGATGCTTGGTATGAGACCCTATTATATTAGGAGGCTAAGGCATGGGATCAGAGCTCCTACATCTTCACATCTATTCAGGGCTGACATCCATGCTGCCTGTAATGTCTAGCTGGTGAAGATACAGAGATAGGCTACTGAGGATCGATAGCGCGCTGTTGAGTTGACTGCACTCGTCGATGAGTATCAGCTGTTTCAGATGTAGATGATGGAGTGGATGACATAGATGGAGTAGATGATGCAAATGATGAGGGAGCAGCATTAAAGTTAGAAATCTCATATTATCCTAGAGAAGTATCAGAGTCTTACTGATTCAAAATGAAGGTACCCTTGCTACAGACTACCTTATGATAACGCACGCATGCTAAATTGCTCAAATGACAAGAAAGATGCTAAATTAGTCAAACTCCATCATCTCAAGAAAAGGATAAAAGATGCTAAATTACTTCCACTGTCTCGAGAATAAAAACAACAGGAAAACGAAAAATTTCTAATGGATTTCTCAAGAAACTATAAGGGCAATGGATTCTTATTGCATCAAACATAGAACACATACTACAATCTATACTCATATAAGAAACAGGAATTTAAGAATCAGAGATCTCCATGCAATCTCTAAAGAAAATCAACATCTCAAAGAACCAAGTTTCCTGCAGAAGCCATACCTAATCAATGGCAACCAAAAAATCTGGAAAACAAAAAAGGATTGTTAAAGAATCAGCATTAGAATGAGAAATCTCATATCATCCCAGAGAAATATCAGAGTCCAACCGATTCAAAATCCTGAAGCAGAGAAAAGGTAGGTGTAACTTTTGTAGGATAGCTCTCTATCATCTTTCTGCTGTAGTATCGAGAAGAAGGGTGCTACAGACTACTTTACAATAACACCTGCTAAATTACTCAAATGACAAGAAAGATGCTAAATTAGTTGAGCTCCATCATCGTAAGAAAAGCATAAAAGATGCTAAATTACTTCCACAGTCGAGAGAAAAAAAAATGACAAGAAAGTCAAAAACTTCGGAAAGATTTCTCAAGAAACTAAAAGGGCATTGGACAGTTCTTGCATCAAACCTAGACCAAATCAGTGCCATATTACATTCTAAACTCTCATATTTAAGAATCAGAGATCCCCATGCAAGCTTTGAAGAAAATCCAACATCTCAAAGAACCAAATTCCCTACAAAAGCCACACCTAATCAGTGCCAAGCAAAACATCTGGAAAAATTGAAGGATTGTTAAAGAAATCAGCATCAAAAAATTAGAAATCTCATATTATCCTGGAGAAGTATCAGAGGCCTGCTGATTCAAAATCCCAAAGCAAAGCGGTGGTAGCTGTAACTCTTGTAGGACAGCTCTCTATCATCTTTCTGCTTGGCATCAAGAAGAAGGAACCCTGCTACAGACTATCTTATGATAAAACCTGCAAAATTACTCAAACAACAAGAAAGATCCTAAATTAGTTGAACTCCATCTCAAAAAAAAGCATAAAAGATGCTAAATTACTTCTAGTGTCTCGAGGAAAAATATGACAAGAAAGTCGAAAAATTTCTCAAGAAACTAAAAGAGCATTGGATTCTTATTGCATCAGACCTAGACCACATCAGTACTATACTACATTCTAAACTCACAAAGAAGCAGATATCATAAGAATCAGAGGTCCCCATGCAATCTTTGAAGAAAAACCAATGTCTCAAAGAACCAAGTTTCCTGCAAAAGCCACACCTAACCAATGACAACCAAAAAAGACAAGGAAGTCAAAAATTTCTAAAAGATTTCTCAAGAAACTAAAAGGGCAGTGGATTCTTATTGCATAAAAACTAGACCACATCAATACTGTACTACATTCTAAACTCACAAAAGAAGAATCAGAGATCCCCATGCAATCTTTGAAGAAAAATCAACATCCCCAAGAACCAAGTTTCCTGCAAAAGCCACACCTAATCAATGACGATCAAAAGCTCTGGAAAACACGACGGATTGTTAAGAATCAACATAAAGAATTAGAAATCTCATGATATCCCGCAGAAGTATCAGTAGTCAAGCAGAGCGGCGGTACTTGCTACGCAGTACCTGACAATAACGCAGATGGCCGCGCCAACGCTCAAAGAACCTCGGATTAGAATGACTCCTTGGTCTCCAGAGAAGCATAAAAGACGCCTAATTGCTTATACTGTCTCAAAAAAAAAAAAAAAAAAGAAAGTCAAAAGTTTCTAAAATATTTCTCAAGAAACTAAAAGGCCATTAGATTTTTCTTGTACCCGTCTGCCCTGCCCCGCCTTCGTGGAATCGCCATCAGGGTTGGGCGAAAGAGTCCGAGGACCATGCCCACGGCCGCTTGTAGGTTACCAACTCCTTACCCGAGGCCAAGAATGAGGCCTACGTGCTTCATCTTGTCCCGAAGAGAAGGCCTATGATCGCCATTGTCGACCTTCAAGAAAGAAGAAAGCGCAAGATTTATATGAGAAAAAAGAACAAAGAAGGGAGAATATATCAAGAAGATCCAAGAAGATAAACGAACGAGAAGAAGAACATGAACAAGAAAGAAGAAAGAAGGGGATAAGAGGGCGAGAGGTCGAACAAGAAGAAGAAAGGGAGGAGAGGGAAGGAATCGCTCTCTCTCTCTCTCTCTCAGTCTCTTGCGCGGTTATGGCGAAGGCGAGGGGCTCTCACCCGTTTTATAACCGAGCGGGGCGTTTGGGCCGGGAGGGGGACCTCCAGCCTCCGCATGCACGAAATCAGGTTAATTTATAAAGAGATATTATCATAGTGTTTTTTAATAAACTATCAACACATACTTCCCTCCTCAAACTTCCACCGTGCGCTGGCATCCCTCCAGTTCACCTCGGCCATTACAGTGACTATTAATAAAAATTAACCTGCTATTAATAAAAATTGGTATTGCTATTGTTGTTAGATTGGGACAAAATTTGAATTGATATATAAAAGCAAATATTTTTTTATTTAAAATGTAAATAATAATGAAAGATAATATTTGCTTAAATAATGATTTTTTTATTTAAAATGTAAATAATAATGAAAGATAATATTTGCTTAAATAATGATTATCCTTTTTTTTTTTTTTTATTGACTTGAAGATTCAGACGTTCCCTGTAATGTTTGGAAGCCCGTGGATTCTACTGATTTAAATCTGCGATTTTGTAATGTTTGGAAGCCCGTGGGTTCTACTGATTTAATCTGTGATTTGAGGGTTAGAAATCAAAAAATAATTAAGGATGCATTTGATTAGCCGTTATATTTTTTTTTATTTTTAAAAAATAAAAATCAAAAAATAATAAATAATAACATCTTAAAAGATAAAAATTAAAAATTAAAAAAAATAAAATAATTACTTTATATGTAAAATATTTTTTTATTTTTTACTTTATTTTTGTTTTATAGCATAGTTACCGGACATATTTTTTATTTTTTTTATTTTTGCTTAATAATAAAAATAAAAAAAATATTTTTAAAAAATTAAAAATGTAACTAAATGCATTCTAAATATATAATTAGGTGCTTTTGAACAATTTTTTTCCTTATGATATTCTATAGCAAATTTGTCAACTCTACATGAAAGATACAGGAGAAAACCATACATCTATTTAGGCATGATAAATAAGGATGCATTTGGATAATTATTAAAAAATATTTTTTTTATTTTTTATTTTTTAAAAAATAAAAATTAAAAAATAATATTTGGTAACATCATGAAAGTATAAAGTAAAAATAAAAAAAATAAAAATAATTATTTTATATGTAAAATAAAAATTTTTTATTTTTTATGTCTTTTGCTTTGTGACAACGTAGTTACATGCTTTTTGCTTTTTAACTTTTACTCAATATATTGATTCAAAGATTAATTTTAATGATGATAAAAAATTTTAAATATAAATTATAAAGTCTAATTATATTTATGTTTATGTGATTGTGTAGTTTTGAAACTTCAAGTACTTACAATTCTTCAAGTATCTCTCGATATCTTAATAAAGATAAAATCAAATAAAAAAGACAAGTCTAGCCTATAAATTAATTTGGAGAAGAAAGGATCACAACTATAAACTGAGCCGATATAATAGAACCAAGCCGACCCAACTATAAACTGAGCCGATCTAATAGGACCAAGTTGATCGAATAGGACTAAGCCGACTGTAATGGCTAGTTTTTAGATTGCAGCTTTTTTATCCGATGGGCTTTCCAACATCTATTTTCTTATCTCCAACGGCTAGATTTCTTTCTGAAGACCCTCCAGATATCAAAAAGTGGTGGATAGCCTCAAGAATATATAACGAAACCTTTGGAGCATTAAAGACAAGCTTTTGGAAAGTTTATTGAATATGAGAAAGCAAGAAGAGTGAGAATATGAGAAAGCAAGAAGAGTGAGTCAAAAAAAAATAGGAAATGAGTGATTTTTCAAACATTCTTTTATCCTTCCATCATCTTCAAAATGGAGAAAAATGAGATTATTGGCATTGAAGATCTTCACCTATCTCTCAAGCATTCAAGGAGAAGAAATCAACCATACAAGCAAAACAATTCAGATTTTTTTTCTCATGAATTTTATAGAATTTATTTTTAATTATATTTTTATATTTTGTTTCAAGTTTAGAAACTTGGATTGGTTCAATCCTTGAATTGGACGATTGTATTGGTTTGATTGGTGAGCCAAGATTAAAAACAATCGGGATTGATTGTTAGTTCGGAGAAAAAAATAGTTACTTGTGAGGTTTTGATTGGTGATCTAGGAGAAACCAACTGAATTGATTGTGAGTCCGAAAAACAATCTTATATGATTTTGGTTGGTGAGCCAGAGAAAACCAACTAGATTTGATTATGAGCTCGAAAAATAATCGGACAGTAATTCTAGTTATGAATTATAATTGAATCCACAATGAAGATACTTGAAAAATGAACGTAAATACTGAGTTTGGCACCGAACCACTATAAAATTATTATATTTATGATTGTGTGCTTTTATTCTATTACTTTTATTCATCGCACATCACACAGCTAGTTTCATCTAAATATTTAATTAATTTAATTTACTCATTAGTCATTTAATTTTAAAAATATCTAATTCACTTCTCCTCTGGATAGCCAACAACATAATAATAAAAATAAAAATAATATATATATATATTTTAAAAGTATTTTTCAAAAAGTATAATAAAGTGCATTCTAAATTTTTGTTGAACTATTTCTATAATCAGTGTAGGAGCTACAAAGTATCCATTAATCAGCTGTGATATTTTTTTCTCACTAAGCATCACGCAAGTTCTTTTTTCTTATGTTAGCTTCTAACACAGATGCATCAAAATATGCTGAACCCATACGCAACTTATTTATAATCAAAATATAATTCTATGCTTAACTTGTTTATTAATTACATAAGCATATAACCACGTAACAAATCATTAAGTTTCTTCTTGTCAACCGTACAAATAACTTTAAAAAATCGATTAAAACATGATAAACAAAGATCACAAATAATAAAATCAAATTTGTTATAATTATAATAAATTTAGGATTATGATTTAGGACAATCATAGATTAATTTAGAAACAAACCGGCTAAAATAGAATCCCGCGTTCTAAAAATATGTGGCCTACCTTGCCCGTCGTTCTCTACATCCTCTTTTTTATCTTCTTTTCCAACGAATCAAATCACGGAGAGAAATTAGAGAACCATAAACTACGTTGCGTGTAGGAGCGAACCAGCAAGTCCGAGAACAGAACCCGAACCCACAAAGTTATAATCATACTTATTTCCAGTCGACTTTAGATTTGTGTGCTTTCGCAAGATTGCCACCCAAGGCTTCTAATAACTCTACGAACTTTTGATACGCAAAGAGCAGATATACATTTAATTAGTAAGTTTTTCATTCACATAATTCCATCCTATGGGCCTTTCTGAACGAGCCTATAAATTAACTCAGATCCTTGCCATCAGCGCTGATACAGGGTGAAAGGCACCACAAAACCTATGATACCATGAATATCCTTAACAATTCTATATTCTCGTTTGAGTTCCTCATGCACTCCTCAGTGTCCCAGAACTCAATTCTATTCCTTCTCTGATATGTCTATCAGGGAGTGTAATCATAACCCAATGCCAACCCAAAACAAACTAGTCACCAAATAAATGAAATCATGCACCTCAAGTAAAATTAGGATTTTGAAAGCAGGTGTCAACCATTAGAACAACCATAACCATATAACATCAAATCATTTACATGCAAGACGACAACTCCTAACATGTAACATTGATACAAACACCAGATTTTCTACAAGTTACCATTCCAGCATGGACCTAGTTTCTTTCTGGAGCCAAAACTAGCTCTAGACGAATCAACATGACACACGTCTGGAACATGAGGCATATTCCAGATTACCAAAATCCTTCATCTCATTGAAGAAGACTTCTTGCACATCTGCAAGAGCATTGCTTGATTGCTGGAGCAGCAGCTAACCAGAGAGGAATGACATGGCTCTCCTGAAGTCCAGAGACTTTAGGGCGGATTCCGGGAAACGACTGCCTTCTGGGACCCACAGACCCTCTTTGGGAGGAAGCACTACTTGTTGGATTCTGTTCTTTCCATCAGTAGCAGTTTCTGAAGGCGAAGCTTCTTTCTTTTTCTTCACAAACTCGAAGAATTCTGCAACTTGCCGTGCATACCTTGAGAGAATAATTAAATGAATTACGTCAATAAAAAGTTGTCCGTTGTATCAAGGATGCTACATGGTAGTTGTCGGCATAAGAAGAAAATACACAATAAACACGACCATCAAGCCTTACCCCAATAAATAAGGTATTGCTGTAAAAGAACTACATAAGGTAGCATCCAATCTTAGACAGATAAGCATCAGAGAGAAAGGATAGGCATCAAGCTTTCATGAGCCAGATATCCAGAGTCCAGCCCACCATGTTGTGGCGATATTATAGAAAAAATTTGCAGCATGCATACTTTAATGAAGAAAGGATCAAACCATGACATACAAAATCTACCAGCTTTGTCATATTATTAGGGGGATTATCGCTTGCTTCACCGTTCTTCCGAGAGAGCAGATTATGTCTGGTCAAGGTTTCATTAGACCCCTCCACAGAGGTGCTCCCACGTCTCCACCTCTTATTCTCATTTTTCTGCTCCTTCAACACGCATCCACACCCCTTTCTTTCAAGACCTTCAGTCATTCTTATGTATGAAAATACCATTCAATCACCTCTCAACCACATTAGCCCAGCAAGTGAATGCCTCTAACAAGCAAATATCTTTGTTTTACCAGATATACAACCGAACACCTACTGCAGGTGCACTGGGTCTGAGTGTAACTAACATTTGGTTGTATGCAACATTGTTAATTTAATCATCTTCATACAAGCATTCCCTATATTAAATGGTCATACGGCATTGCATATTACTCTGCTTAATCCACCAAGAAACAATTCCTTATCTCTGCTCATCACGTGTCTGAGAAATGTATCCATTTTGAACGCTTAAATTTCCAATCCAAACAGCACTTCTGGAGATCTTGTATCCTTTTCTGGAGTCTAACCGGCAAATAACTAACAATCAATTTTGGTTTTTTTTCATGGCATTATAATTGCTGTAGAATGTGACTTATCATATAGATTCTTTATTGCCCTAGCCCACCCTTTTTAATCTTTTCTTTTTTTTACGAACAAAATTTGGGCTTGCATACCATCAATAGTATTCAATCTGAATTCACCTTTTATGTTAACAAGCAATGAGATCAATCAAAAAAAAAAAAAGTTCTCAAGTAAACTGAAAACTGATCAGATGACTCAAGACTAATCCGTTTACAAATATTGCATATTTTTGAACTAATAATTTTGGCATATTGATAAATTAAGTAATTGTCCATGGAAAGAGAATTGGTAATTTTAAAAACTTAGACAAACTTTGAAATCTAATATTATTTGAAGATATGCATAATTCAGTCCTAAGATCCATGTCGTTAGGATGGAACTCATGTGTTTATGAAGCATCCAACTGATACATGTCGTTATCGACAAAAAACAGCCTTGTCACTTCAAAGTGAACAAACAAATAAAATAGGTCCATTAAAATGTTGTAACCTTAAATTGAATGAAGGTTGGGCTAGCAAGACATGTTTGAGCTTCACCTACTATTGGATGGATTTAGGCCTAGGTCCAGCCTGAAAATCAAATTTAGGCCCACTAACAACAAGTTCGGCAAGGAATTTTTCAGCATATACCATTGAGGAATTGCATCATTAATTGACCAAAAGGAATGATATCAAGTTTTCTTTGGGGAAGACACTACTATGAAAAGCTGCTTTTTCCCATGAGGAGCTATGATTGTACCATAAGATCTGAAGTATTACTTTAGCATAGACAGACATGTAACTCTGCAGCTCACAAGCTAGAGTACTGATATTTCAAAAATAAAATCAATAGCACATCAAAAGAATCTCAACCAAGATTTGCCGTACCATACGGAACCGTCCTAGTTCAATACTGGTACGCGGTATACCAACACTTGGTATGCTGAATCGACCCGTACCCATATAGTGATAGATTGGCACCAGTACACAGCCCTATATCAAGACAGCAAACCTTGACTCCAACCAAATTGGAAGATATCCACAAGCAAATCTAACATGGACAAGTCGAATTCAAGCCTACCTAAACAAAAGCGACACTTGTTGTTTGGAATAATAAGGTATACTTCAAAAAAATTTGCCTAGCTTGATGTGCCCTTAATTATTCCAACACTTGGAATTTTTAATTGACACATCATAATTATTAATATCTATAACTCATGCTTTTATGTTCATATAACTAGAAATTTTTCATTAGTCCCAAAATGTGCATACAACAAAGAACTACATTCGATATAAAAGTCAAAACATAAGAAAATGATCCAAGCTGCAATACAAAACAAGAATAATCACAACAGAATAAAAAAATTACCATAAACTAAGGCAAAATTCATTAGAAGCAAAATTTAAGTTAGTGCATGAATCTGTTTATGAAGATAGAAAGAGAAAGAGAAGGGGGGGGGGTGCGGGGGGGGGGGAGTACTTACAGTCTTTTAACTTCATCATCTTTACTGAAGTCAATGTTTGGTTCACAATCAAGCACTAAAGCGGGAACCTAGTCAAGAATAAGAAAACTCCATCAGAAACTAATTGTCGAATTGATCCTAAGAAATGCCTTACAGAAGGCTTACCTTTTGGATACTTGAATGCATATGATCACCTTCCAAATAGAACACACGGTCTCTTATGTCAGGATGCAAGGAGCCATCCACATGGAATGGTAACTGACTGACTGACAGCACACCATGATTTCCCCTCTGAGAAGGGAACAGCCAACTCTCATGCTTCTCATGTAAGCCTCGCAAGTAATCCAAGCTGACACCACCTTCTTCTGCCCTGTTACGGAGCATCATTCTCTTGTAGCAGGTATCAGGGCTAGCTCTAAGATAAATGAACCCATCAGGGATAAGTCCCGGAAGACATGACACAACCGGGTCAAACCATGAGTCATAGATGCTAATCTCCATCTCATTCATCCAATTGGCTTCATGAACAGCACGCACAAAAACCTGCATGTTGGGATCAACATACAGGTTCCAAACTTTAGCAAACAGGTATTAGACAATAAATTGGATGTGACTTTGACTGGAAACATGGTACAATTGAAAAGACAATATTATTGTCTCCAGATCATATATAATATTAATATTATGCTTACCATTCTATCACTGAAAACACTTCTTTCCATTAGCCTGAGGGGTTTTATTCCACCAGCAGACTCTCTTTCCTGCATGACCCTTGTCACAAACACATAATTTTGGAAAGTGTAGGCATACCTTTGTGGTTCTGCATAGAAAGCATCCAGTATATTAAAGTGATCAGGACCAACATCCTGCCATCTGGAGATAGGTTCTGGCACTATTTCTACAAGATCACGTAACTCAATAGTTTCATTAGCTATTCTTTGCAAGAAAGTAGTCTTTCCAACACTAATATTTCCTTCAACACAGAAAGTGAGACGTTTCCTTTGTATAGGCTTGCCATCAGATTCAGCAGTTTCCTCTTTCAACTCTTCATCCACACTTTCTTTGATAAAGGAGGTTATGCTCTCCGCATGGTTCTTGTGAATAATTCCTACTGAGCTCTGTAAATATTCAACCATCTTCTGGCTAGATTTCCCAAAGAACTGCAGTAATGAACATAAAAAAAGGGGGAAAAAAATACTCATTAGATGTATGTCCGAGAGTACTATCCAAAAGTTAAATGCAGAAAACAACCACTCACTAGAACCAATAATTCCGAAAATTAAGCATCATTTAACAAAAATATGAGGGCCTCTCTGCAAACAGTCCTATGAGAAAACGTAAATGAATGGATAGAAGGTTATATGAGCAACTTGAAACACATAAACAAAAAAGGGACCACAGTCTAACATGGAAACCACAAAAGATGATATGAAAATTCAGTGCGGGAGTTACCCATTAAAATGGCACCAAAGATTGTAACTCTGTGGAGCCAAACCTCCATTATATTGTCTTGTTAATTTTTACCACACTTGAAATATTTCTGCCTGCACAAAAAAAAAAAAAACCTATTTCTGCCTGCCTACAGATGCAAAAGACAGGTAAAGCAATTATTTATATTGCAGTGACAAGCTAAAAATACCACCAGATCCAACAGGCACACAAACTGTTCAACAATTCAAGCTTAAATTTTATTTTTATCTGACAATAGAAACAAAGTTTAACAAAATTCTGTAATGCAGCAAGCCAGTGCAGGTACTGAATTGGAAATTATGAAGGAAAAGAATATACCTTATCCCTGTAGAGTTGTTTGAGCTCGGCCACGCGTTGAAAACCTTTATCCACCAGTTTCTTAAGATTGCGAGGGCCAACTCCAGGAATCTCCAAGAGCTCCAGACTCCCCACGGGTCGGGCATTGGAACCTCCGCTCCTAGCTCTCCTTTCCACCACCCTGCTGCAGTTTTCCGACGACGTTTGCTGCGACGCCCTGGAGGATTTCCTCTCCTCTTCGAGGACCCCATCCTCCTCTCCGCTGCTCTCCTCTTCCTTCCTTCCCTGTTCACCAGACCCCTCCAAGTTCCCACTTTTCTCCCGATTCCTCACTGCCTCGACCGCCCTGAAGTTCCTCCCCCTGCCGCCGCGCAGACACGGGGACGAGGGCGGGGCCCGAGCTTGCCGGGGAAGAACGCAGCGCCAGATTGGAGAATAGTCCTGTTGACCGTGGCTCCCCCGAAGAAGAGCGTCGGAAGGGGTAGGGCGGAGGCGGAGGGCTGGCATTAGAATGCGGAAAAGCGGGGCCTTGGGGAGCGCGCGAGAGGCCTTGGATTCAAGCCAGTCCACGGTGGAGAGGACGGGGCCATGGGCTGTGCTTCCGCGCCAGAGCTTGTGCATCGCTTTCGCTGCTGCTGCTGCTACTGGAGTTCATGAAGAATCGAAGAAGAAGAGGAGGAGGAGGAGGAGAAGGAGAAGGAGAAGGAGAAGGAGAAGGGAGACGAGAATTGGGATTAGGGTTTTGGATGGAGGAGGAAACGGACAGGGGGGATTAGGGTTTTGCCGCTGTTTCGGAGGAGGGAATAATTAGTATTTTGGTTTTCTCGCTGACAGCGGCCCACTCGGCGCGATTACTTTAAGGAGGGACGGAGTGGGCTAGCGATGGTCCCAAAGCTGTAAATGGGCTTCAACCTAATGATGGGCTCGGCTCGATGAAACGGTCAGCTTCCAGCTCATGCTTCGTTGGCGGTACTCAAGGTTCAAGATTTTGTCAAGGCAACAAAGAACATCAGACAGGTCTGCATAAAATGTGGTCATTTATTCTCAAAGAATAAAAAAGGGAGGGGCTCATGAGCTGATTGAGCAACATAGTTGCATGTTTTTAGCCTGCCGTAAACAACCCAAAGCTTATCTTCGATCAACTTAACTTATTTGCAATTCGGAGGACCAGGAGTTTTGACACTTGCAACTCTAGCATGGTCAAGATTTGATTGCATTACTGAAGATTTCGTACCATCCAAGACAATATGAGTATCTCTCTTTGCAATCTATGTTGCAAATTTTGTACACCCATCAGCTAATTCCCTGTTAATGAACTAGAGTGCAAATATATGCTTGAGTCAATAATATATACTATGCTGTGATGGGCTACACTCATCCTGAGAGAAGAAGGTATCAACTCTCAATTCCGAAATCGATATAAGTCATCTAAATTAAAGAGCCAAACGGTTATTCCATATCACTAAAAATATCTAGAAACTAAAAATCATATATTGTCATAATCTCTGACATATGTATCAATTGTATGCAAAAAATAAACAACTAAAATCATATATATATATATATATATATATATATATATATATATATATATATATATATATATATATATATATATATATATATATATATATATATATATATATATACATATACATATACATATATCATGATCAATAAAATAGATTCTCAATTTAAGAATCTTTATCATGTATTTTAGAACACTAGCATACCAATATCTTTTTTAGCCATTTTTAGTGGGCATAGATTATGATCAATGGTATGAATCCTTGATTTAGATGTAGATGTTTCATTATTGATTTTGGAATAGAGAATAGTAGCAAACTTTCTCCGGGAGCATAGTCCATCTTTGTTATACCTGACACATACATTTTCTAGTTAGAATGCATCCGTTGTTGAGCTGATTTTGAAAGAAATAATATGCACCCATCTTTGCTTTCCCTGGTGAATAACTTCTAATAAAAGTAGTCCACAAAGATGGAAATGAAACCTTGAAGGATGTAAAATTTTGATTTTATATTCAATTTAGGCACATAATACTCAAGAATCATTCATCCATATCTAGTAGCACCTATAGAATTATTGGAGCCTAGACTTGTTTCAAAGAATGGCCTCCATCTGTAGGTTGCTGCGCAATCTCCCTTTAGGCTTGCTCGGGATTACTAGTGTGAGCATTGGCCCTAGTCTAATCTAATATATATATATATATATATATATATATATATATATATATATATATATATATATATATATATATATATATATAGAGAGAGAGAGAGAGAGAGAGAGAGAGAGAGAGAGAGAGATTGAAGCTTCTATCTTCATTTGACATGTAGGACTTCCTCTGTCTTCATTTGACATGTAGGACTTTTGGTAGTTTAATATTGTGACATGTGAGGCTTTTTAGTGGTTTGCTGCGGAAGTGCAATATCGATTGGATACGCACGTCGATATCGACTTTGGCACTAAGGCCGAAAAGAAGAATGCCTTCCGGGGGTTCCATAATTATATATTTTGTTTGGCTTCCATTCTAAGAATCCTAAAGTTGTCGATCGAGAGGAGTTTGAGTCCTTTAAGTACCAACCCTCGAATGCTCATGGATGATTTCATCGATTGGGCGGAGTGTTCTAGAGCATTGCACAGGAGATAGATAATTGTAGAAAAAAAAAAAGAAAATAAAATTATACAAGTCTAAAATATAAAAAATTCATGTAGTTCGAAGTTTCTTGCTCCTACGTCCATAGCCGCACAAAATAATATTTTCACTAAAAATTAGAAAGTTTACAAGAGATATAGAACAAAAAGAATCACTCCTTTTCTCTCTCTTCTGCAGCCTCAAATAGGAAGAAAAATTTCACCTAAAGATGATTCACTTACCTAATGATTTCCTAGATTGCACACAAGAAGAACTCTTGCTTTCTTACAAGAAGAACCCTTATCTTCTCTCTCTTCCTCTCTCTTTTTCTCTCTTGAAAAAACATCCTTTTCTCTCTCGGAAAATCTCCTGCTTCGCTGCTCTTCTCTGTGTTTTGCCAAATCGTAGATGCCCATGGGTTATTTTATAGCCAAAAACAGCTTCAAATCGTGTCTAAAATGGAGAATAGAGTCCAATCTAGACTCAAATAGACTTCTGGCCGTCCGATCAACCCCAAATCAAGCCCATCAAACCACTGATCAAGCTCCTGATGACCTTCGTCCATCCGATCATGTAGTTGGTCCATAAAAATCTTGTGGACCGCGTAAAATGTTTAAGAAATACAAATCTGGTCCATGTGGAATGCATGAAACAAAGGGGAAATGCCCCTAGTGCGTCGCATGGGCCGCTTGCGGCTGGCCCATGCACATCTGTATGCTCGTGGCTAGCCCATGCGTCTTAGCACATGCCCATGATGGGTGGTGGCCCCGCTGGGCCATGCGCCTGCACTGGGCTGTGCGCGCCCGCTAGGACTGTGCAGCTTGCGTGGGCCTGCGAGGCCTACTGGTGCCTAGGCCGAGCCCGCTTGGCCCCTCATTTTTTTTTTCTCTTTTATGGGCTTTGGCTTTTTTTGGGCTTTTTCGATCTTGATTTTGAGCTCCTCTTATGGGTGAATTAGGCTCTACTACTCTCCCACTTGGAGATTAATGCATTCAAACATGCATCCACCTAAAATAGAAAAATAAACTTCTAAAATAGGTTAGTATTCTGTACGGCGCTTCTACTCAACTAACATTAGAGGTCAATTGAGGCCATACATGGTCCTAATTTTTTAATCACTGATACTTCTAATCATGTAAAGGTACTTGATTTACTACCTCATGCTATCACCGTAGTATCTTTGGTGATCTTTCAAGAGCCACCAACAAAAATTATAGTGTACTCCTAAGTATCCAGCTGTTGAACTAAGATCAGATTTCTCTTTAAATCTGGGACTTGTCTGACATTCGTGAGCTTCCATACCAACTAATTCGGCATCTTTCTATACACATATTTTTTTTCCATAATATCCATCGGTTCATCATTATCGAGATAAATCTTTTTGAAATTTTTGATAGTGTAATTTATCATGCACTCTTTCTGTGAGATAGAGTAAAACGAAGCTCCAAAGTCCAAGATCCATAACTCCATCAGACTGACTAAGGCATCAGCTATTATATCTATTGCTGCATCGACAGATTCTTCATTCTAACCTTTGTTCTCCTTTCTTGCTCAGTAATTCTTCCTGATGTGCTCTTTCTTGCTACAGTGCCAATAGTCATCACCTTCTTTCTTGCTACAGTGCCAATAGTCATCACCTTTCGATCTTGATTGACTCTTCTATTCGGACTGTGTAGTTCTTCCTCTACCTTCTTAAGTAACCAAGCTCTCCTCCTGATATCTTCATTGAGACTCTACCTTCTTAAGTAACCAAGCTCTCCTCTTGATATCTTCATTGAGAATCAGATTTTAGACCTTCTCAAACTTCAGCTTGCTTAAGCCATAAAAATTACTCACGACAATCATGGTAGCACCCCAACTCTTGGGCAAAGAAGACAGTAAAATTAAAACATAAATTTTATTCTCAAAACTAATATCAACAGAGCTTAATAGACTGATAATCAGATTAAATTCATTAATGTGATCAGCAACAAACGCACCTTCGAAAATCTTCAAATAAAATAGATGATGCATAAAATATATTTTATTAGAGACCGATGGCTTCTTATACATGTTGGTTAGAGCTTTTATCAAATTAACCATCGTCTTTCTCTTCAGGATGTCGAACGCGACTTTCCTGACCAACGCTAGTATGATAACTCTCAAAGCCTGGCGGTCCAATAATTTTCAATTTGCTTGTGACATATCTTCAAGTTTCTTTCCTTCAAGAGATAGATGAAGTCTCTTCCGATGCAGATAATTCTCAATTGCATTTTTCAGAATCTGAAGTCTTTTCTATTAAACTTGTCAATCTTGACTTTTCCTTCATCTCCTGCCATCGCTCTCACCTTCATCTCCTGCCATCGCTCCCACTCTTTTCTTCAAACTTGATGCTCTGTATCAGTTATTAGGATCGACTGGGTAGAGTATTTCGAAGCGATACACAGTGGATACAGTAATTATAAAAGAAAATAAAATAAAATTATACAAGCATAAAATATAAAAAATTTACGTGGTTCGAAGTTCCTTGTCCACAGCTATACAAAATAATATTTTTACTAAAAATTAGAAAGTTTATAAGAGATAAGGAACAAAAAAATCATTCTTTTTCTCTTTCTTCTAGATACAAGAGCAGCCCCAAATAGGAAGAAAAATTTCATAAGAAAAATTTCATCTAGAGATGATTTACTCATTTGGTGATCCCTTAGATTACACACAAGAAGAACCCTTGTCTTCTCTCTTTCTCTCTTTTTCTCTTTTTCTCTCTTGGAAAAACATTCTTTTCTCTCTTGAAAAAGCTCACACTACTCTTCTATGCGTTCTGCAAGTTTTAGATGCCCACAGGCTATTTTGTAGCCAAAAACATCTTCAAATCGCGTCCAAAATAGAAAACAGGGTCCAAACTGGACTCAAATAGGTTTATGGCTGTCCGATCAATCCCAGTCCATCAAGCTGCTAATCAAGCTCCTAACGACTCTCATCCATCCGATCGCGTAGTCGGTCCATAGAAACCTTATGGACCACATGAAATGCTTGAGAAACATAAATTTGGTCCATGTGGACCACGTGAAACTAGGGGGAATCGCCTCTGGTGCGTCGCATGGGCCGCCCATGATCGGCCCAATGCGTCCACATGCTCGCAGCTGGCCCGCATGTGTTAGCGTGTGCCTGCATGGGCCTACCAGGCCTACTGGTGCCTAGGTCGCACCAGCCAACAGGTCAAGCCCGCCTAGCCCCTCTTTTTTTTCTTTTTTGAGCTTTGGTTTTTTTCTAAACTTCCTGGATCTTGATTTTGGGCTCCTTTTGCGAGTGGATTAAGCTCCACCACCCACCCTCGAATGCCCATGAAGAAGTCTGGGTTCTCTAGGTGCTAACCCTTGAATGCCCACGAATGATGGGTTCAGTGGGCACGACGGCACGCCGACGATGCCTATAGAAGTGGCACACAAGCAGCAATTGCCGATGCTGTCGAGGGCGATGTAGCACTGGCGGCAGTGTATGGCATAGCAAGGGGCTCGGCCATTCTACATGAATGATAGAATAAAATGGGATGCAAGTTGGAGGCATGCTGAGTGGCCCTTCCTACCGGCCTAGATGCACGACCTGTGCTCCCAAGATGGGTGATCCGTACGCTTAGGACATGCATCCGGGCCTTCTCCATTTGTAATGTTCTGACACCCTCAGTGTCTACTGGTATGGCAGCAGAGGCAATATCGATGTACATGAAACGAGCACTATAGCAGTAAGGCTGGCATGCGTGAAGTGGCTATGGCAGCGGCAACAGTGCTCAAGGCAGCCTCTTCTTCCTCTATTCCGTGAAGAAGAGAGGAAGAAGAAGGAAAAAAGGAAAAAAGATAAAAAAAAAAAAATAAGTCAAAAAAATTATTATTTAAAAAAATTACATCATGTACATCACACGGGTTATAAACTAAAAGAAACTCTTAGCATGATGGATCAAACAACTCTCAACTCAAAAGGAACTAAACAATTAATAACCCCGCATCCAAATTGCATCAATGTGAATTTTGATCCCTTGTTGCACAATATTTCAGCAAGGGTAGCTTCCTAGCCAAAGACAAGCATGAAAATTCTAATTAATAACCCATGCTCCAGCTTATGCTCATCAACTATAGATTAGATATGAACTGAGTTTGGGTTTAGGTGTCAAGCAAGTAATTATACCTAGTAAGTTCAATTTCCTTCATGCTTTCCATACAATTCGCCAATGATACAGGTTCAAAGTATAAAATTTATAAAGAACTTGAAAGAAAGGTTAGGCTCTATGAAGCCAATAGGATTCGAAATAGGCCTAGGTCTAGGTCCAATTAGATTTGTAAAAAAGGTAATCTCAAGTGTTAATATGATTGGATTGGATTGGTTCCGGACCGAATATACTTTCACCCCAACCATAACCCAATCTTAAAATTTTTGATAGGTCTATTTTTGATCCATACTTTAATACTGACTTCATTCTCGGTCTACTCTGATAGGATCTAAAGCTATAGATCCTAATGAAATACTAATTTTCAAAATTATACCAACTTCATCCAAAAAAAGCTATCTCTTTTCCAATAACGTCTTTGTCATTTAGTCCAATAGCACTTCATTAGATGAATAAATTTAATAAATACTAATAACTCTCAGATAGAGAATTAGGATGAAAAGATCCATTGGATACTCGAAGTGCCTTTTTAGCATATTCTTGATGAACCAATGTTTATAAATAAATATAGAAGGATTTGTTTAGTAAGCAATAAACTCCTTTGACATCTCTTCATCTAAAAAGAATTCTCGACATGAAAACACAAAGACAAGAGGTTGGTCTTTGAATAGAAAAAAGAATGGATCCATAGAGTCCGAAATTAATTGACTTATTCGAAAAAATCTTATTCTTTGAAAGATTTATCTCATGTCTAATACCACAAAAAATATTCAAAAATAACAATGAATTAGGATTCCTACTATCGAATAAAATCACATACAACAATTATCGTTATAAAACTATTCAAAACCAAAAATATTTTATAGTGGTGCTATAAAGAATCCAATTATGCGGTTGTGTATCCAATCCAAAACTCTTCATAATATCAATGTGAGCAAGGCATAAAGAAAGGTCAACAATGATGAACATGCCAAATGAACCCTCTTTGAGAATTAATTTGCCTGGTGTCGGTTAAAGAGGATATGCTCTTTTGTATGCAAAAGAAATATATTCTTTAATTTGTATGATAATAAAGCATTCAAAAGTAACATCCAACAAAATTCATTGGATTAAATTCACACCTATCAAATAAATCTATATATTACAATTATTGCCATATAACTATACAGAACTGACAAAAGTTTTCGACAACAATAATGAATCAGATTTATAATTATTGCCATAAAATTGTAAAAAACCAACAAAAGCTTTCGCCAACAATAATGAATCAGATTATGCAACAATGTATATCTTTTTGAAGATTTTATTCGTACTATTGGCATGAGCAAGGCATCAAGAAATAGTCTATAAAAATAAATAAGCATTTGAAAACTTATCCTACAAAACAAAATACTAGGCACCATCCATTGATCTATAAGCCAAATGACCTCATGACCATCCCTTTCCTTTCCGAGCATCAAAGAGCCCATCAAAGAGGATGTGCTATTCTAGAATGATAAAGCATTTCGAATAATATCCAAGAGAATCTATTAGGCTACGCCATACTTATCAAATAAAACTACATATGATTGCCATATAGCCACAATTCTTTTTAAAAATAATACTATGATGAATATAGTTATATGTCAACACTTGTCCTCTCCTAAGCTATTTATACCATTAGCATGAGCAAATCATTAAGTTACAAACCTTAAAAATAAACAAGCATTTAAAAACTTACCCCAAATAACCCCTATTATTGTCTCTATCTATGCATCAACATGTCCATATTGGAACAGAGAACACATTAAGGCTTGGAAGAGGAATGAAACAAATAAATTTGAATTCAATAGATGAGACCTTTTTTTTTTTTCCTATACCCCTCGAGAGCTGCAATTTTCTTTTATAATAACCATACAAACCAAATGGATTAAGATCCACTAATAACTAAACAAAATCAAAACAAAATAACAGCAAACAAATTTCAGTTGAGATAAAAACTTCAAACAGTTAACCAAAGCTTATCAACTCAAAACCACTCAATCAAAAGTATTTTCTGTTTTGGATTATCACTATCGGTCCAGAGTCCATAGGAAAGGATATGCTTGAAACTTTACCTAAATAGTGTTTATAGAAACAACATCCAAGAGAATCTTTATAATTAAATTCATAGCTATCTGATAAAGCTATATGCTGTCATGTGTTCTTTTATAGTCTTTATTCATGCCATGGGCATGAGGAAGGCATCAAGAAATGGTCTATAAAATCAAATGAGCATTTGAAAGCTTGCCCCAAGAAACTCCTCATGTTCGTAAATCTAAAAAGAAATGGTCCTATTACCATCTCTCTTCAACCATTGGCATTCCCAAAGGCCGCCAGAGAGATTCCTCTTCTTTGCGATGTTACCATCTGTTCCATACCACCCATACCTAAAAATCCCACTTGGTCGGTCTATGATGCCATTCCAACACTCAAAGCCTCAGTTTGGAAGCTAAGCCACGAGATCCATCTCATCTTGTAAGTAGCAAAATATATTCAACTTTTATTATATCTATATGCATTTTTTTTTCAAAGTAGTTGTTGCCTACAAGATTAATATACCAATTAATCTAAGATGGAAATAAAAGAGATCAGAATTTTTTTTGTATTTTTCATGATTCAAATATTGATGTTTTAGTGATGGTTCTTTTTAAGCTATAACAAAGCATTCTATTTTCCCCCTCTATACCTCTCTTTTACTTCCTTTTTCTCCACACAACATATTTGAAGTTGTACGTGTATGGATACATATGTTCAATTTTTTAGCCTTTCATAAAAGTTCATATAATATGTAAACAATTTTTTCTCCGAATTATATATTCTTGATTTGTTCTTATAACTTTTCCTTTGCTATGAATTCCATTATGGTTTTGTTGGACTTGAATAATTTGACCATTAATTAAGAATTAAACTATTCCTTTAGATATTTAGGTTTTATATAAGTTGGCTTCAATCTGTGCTGCATGGTATAGTCAAAATATTTGGCAATAATTTTTAAGAAAATGAGAATTATTGGAGAGCTGCAAGATGATTGAATTATTGTGCGGGTGATTTGCTGATTTGCAAATGAAAGCAGAATAGTCTATTAGATTTACAAATTTTTAGTCGCAATATGAAGTCATAGGAGTGGATGTTTCATGATCCAAAATGATTGAAGGCAGTTGGAGTTGTGGATGTTGGGATACGTGGATGGTAGATATGGTGTGATAGGTGGTCTTGAATTAGGGTAAATAGGAATTTTCATAAACGTTGGTTATATAGAGAGGATCCACACTCCAAGACCCCGCATCTAAGTCTCTTAACCTAGGAATAGGTTTTATTGTCCTTCATTCCTTGTCTTTAAAAAAATGGGGAGAAAACCTTTAGCCTTCCTCTTTTTTCCCTCTCTAAGAAAGCTTTGCAATAGACCTTTATGGTCATTCAGCAAAAAAGAAAAAAAAGAAATTTATTTTCTTGTTTTTGAGTTTCTAACTTTTCCAAACTCCTTTAAATTTGCTGATGTTTTTCTTCAAATTCTAAAGTTGTCGATATTATCAATTTACTTTGGAATGATGGACTTGTGACCGTGTTATAGTGCACTTTTTGATACAATTACCAGGTTTTAGCAAATAAAGAAAAGATTCAAATAGGAAATTGTTGCTTGGTGTAGATAGCATCTATGTTCATGGATACCTGTCTAAATTTAAGATATTACTTCCTGGTACATCCTCCAAATACATAGCTATATCGCGCTTCTTGTCCTTTGCCACACTACCTTGCTGCTTTAGTTTCTGGTTGACATGCTTCTTTTGTGCCTTTTTTTTTTTTTGCTTTTTTCAGAGGAATTTCTGGTGCTTCAGATGGGTGCATTATTTCAATTTTTGCAGCTTCAAAACTATGGTGCTTTTCAAGATCCTCTTGCTGCTTTATTCATCCTGAAGTCAACACCCATCTCAGTATACTGGATTCTTTCTGCCCACTTATTTCAGTAGCTTCAGTTTCCGATATTTTCTTGGATCTCTTAGCAGAACCATTTGTTGGCTTCACTATGTATGCCTGCTCCAGTTCTTTTTCCACAATATCATCCACCAAGATGGAATTCTTTCATTCGGAAGAAATGTAGCACCGCTAACAGCTCTCAGTGCCCTTCCCTCTCCGAGAACAACAATTTTTTTTGGTTAATGCACACCACAGTGATGAAAGGATCAAGAAGCTGCCACCTCAGAGGAAGTGGTAGAGAGTCATCCAAAGGCTGACTGTTGGCTTTGCTGCAGATGCCAGCTCCAATTCAGATGTTTAAAGCTTCAACGTTCTTGTTGACACCATCTTGTGCAACTACTTCAACGGGCAATGCCGCAAACATGTCCATCTTCTTTACAATGTTCATCTATTTCATCACTAACTTTCTTTCCTTTGTTATAAATATAATAGCTGGCATCTACCGGCCACTTGTATATTAACACGGTTCATCCATCATGAGCAACTTACTATTAGAATGAGAACACGTCCCATTTTTCAAATGAGCAACTTTAACAGGCTTTGAGTCATCGGGTTCTGGAATTTCTAATGCGTATCTTAATTTAATTGGCAACTTGTCAAAGCCTTGCAACAAGTCATGTCATGTGAACATCTAGTAGCATATAATTTCTTTCTTATGTGCATGGCAAGGATTTATGGCTTTTCTTATTTGTTTGTCCGCAACAATTAAGTCTCTTTCTCTCCTCTTTTGGTGGACTTAAACTGGATGATGCAAAGAGGATGCTGTACTTTTCCACACAAAAAATGGGGGTAGAATTGGATCTTTTTCCTAAGCTAAATAGCACAAACCACCAATTACGAAAAAAGTGCAAAAAATAACAAGAGGAAAAAATTAAGCAAAGGAGGAAAGAAAATCTACAGATGAAAGGAGAAAATATTTCCTAAGATGAGCTAAGCTAATCGAGCGGTCCCTATCGACAACCCTGCACCTATTTGCCGAGGAAATGAAGAAAAAGCTTTCTAATCTGGTGGTGGGAAACGGAATGGAAGCTTTCCATAGAGAACGAATTCTATGGTTGAAAAAGATACATTGCACCGACAGCCTGGAAGCTTTCCATAGAGAACGTAATAGAATTCTATGGTTGAAAAAGATATATTGCACCGACAGCCGGATGAGGCGGGATCTTCAAGTAAAATTGGCAAAAAAATATAAAAAATAGACTCCTAAATGCAATTAGAAGTCCTCTCGAATAAATTTCAATTCCAAATACAAGTCCAACGATCGAGCGGCTGGTAAAATCGCACTTATAAATTTTTTATGACAAAATATGGACTCCTAACTGATGAAACAAGTCAGTCACCTGTTGCTTCGATGAATAAAACATTTTTCTTTCAACAGAACCTAGCAAAATATTGAGACAAAAGAAATAGAAACCCGGCCCCATGAAGGACCTACGTCCACACCCTATTTACATCTGGTTGTCGTACAAACATCAGAACAACTTGGTTATGGCAATGAAAGAGGAAACTTAAAATAATCAAAAAGTTTTATATAATTCATAAATATATGTTATTTTTCAGCACCTAACAATCATCTTCAACAATTATGTTCCATCACTCATGCTAGTTTACAAAGCCTAGGTGATCATACAACAATTTAAGCCAATCTTATAGATGCTGATGGAAGATACCAGGCCTTGAATTGTTCACCGGAAATCTTATCTTTTATGAATGCAGCGAATGCATGCATGCGAGAGAGGCAAATCAGGTAATGTTTTCCATACAGACAACTGAACCAGTATATTATCCGATATTATAGCTGCATAATACGCACATTGACAGAAAGCACATAGACCACATGGTGCCACTAAATAATATTAATGGTAACAATAGGTTTCATCCAAGATTATCAGCTCTGTAAGGATGAAACAGATACCTCCCTAACCAAAAGAATCATCCACAGGGCTTTATTCCTCGTAAAGCTGAAAGGATTTGGAAAGAAAACGATGAAAAGAAAAAAATAATGAATCCCGCTAAAAGCCATAGCTACAACACTTTTTGGAACCAATTTATCTGATCGAGCCGATTGCATCAAGGTCACCTGCTATTTCAGAAACTAGGCATGCTCTTTAGAGTTTAAGCTCTGCTCCATTCTAACAAAATCAATAATGATTGATGAGGGCAAGGGATCTCTGACAGCAACTAATTTTAGTAGAATGAGCCCTCGACAATGGAAGAACAAAGTTCCTTCTCATAACCAAACAAACAAAAGCAAATTCCTGTCATGATTTTACCAAACATACAAGAAGATAATACTGACCGCATCCCACGTAGTTTTACTGAGTACAATCTTTAATGGCCAGGATGCTAACAAAAAAACTAGGTGTTTGATAAATCCATTCAATTGGTCCATGTAGTTCATACTTCTATTACCAATTCAGGTGCCCAGATCAGCCAAAGCAAGTAGGCATTTCTTTTACCGATCATCTTATAGATGCGTATGCAAAAATATGTATCCACCATTAAACAAGATTAAAGATGAAATCACCAGATCATTTGACGTGATGGCAAGTTACCTACCTCTTCAATAAAGAACCACATATAGATAGCCTCGTTAGTTTGGCTTGCATGAACAAAAACTGCACAAATAGAAGGCTAGAACATTGAGATAGGTACAGCCATCCAAGTGTCCATTAAGAAAACAAAGAAATGTCTTACCACAAAATTTGTCGACCCCAACTTTGAAGACTCCCAGCCAAGTTACCACAAAATTTTTCCACCCCAGCTTTGAGACTCCCAGCCAGCCCAGACTACTTCCAATGCTAAAGTTACACTTGAATTTCTATAGTCCTTTTGTCGACGTTGCTTCCTAACCTGATCAAATCCTAAATAACAATCAGCACTGCATCTGATTGTCTTAAGATGAAAAACAAATATTATTTTTCTTCAGTTGTAACGCCCCATTCTCAAACTGATATTCACCATCTCCACAGCATTAGAAATCATAAGCACAATTTGAAAATATATAGACTTGCAACCCACAGAACTACTTCAGTCCCCTTGACGAATCAAGAATGAAATTACTCCCGCCCATCTAACTGAAAAATAAGCAGATGTGAACAATAAAAAAGCAAGAATTGAATTTGAATTGATTTTTGCAGTCTTTGCTGAGTCCTATCACAGAAGACCAATTAGTTAGCCTATCCAGTTGACATACACCTGAAGGACAACTCAATCACTTGCCTCAGAATAGGTCTCTCTAAATAATTCATCAAATAATAATAATAATAATTTCAAAGCTGCTCCTTTAACAATCATTATTTTCTTCCATTTTTATATGACTGGTCGATTGCAGAACTCTCTGGCTCATGATAAAGTTGGATAGCCATTGACTTGAGCCAGTTGAAACAGTTGGAGTACGGCAAACAAAATCAACTATATAGTCTCCTCATACCTCTGCAGCTGAAACTTTTTTTGTCAATTGGTTAAAGCACAATGCTCGCTGCACTCCTCAAGAGAACAAATAGAGAACTACTGATTTTTCCATTTTCAAAGTTCAAAAAAACATATTTACAGAGTTTCTCTGAAGATTTACCATTTCGGTAGAGTCAAATTCAGTCATCCTTTCAAACAAAACTTGTTTGCCAGTAAGTCATCTTGGCTTCCTTAGCCTTTTCCTAATTGCACGTTCCTGACACTGAACTAATCTCAACCTGAATTAATCAATCGCTGCAGGTTTTTGAGTCACTGAGTACCAAAATATGCCTCTGCCGGTTGTCCAGTTAAGAAGCTCAAAACATCAATGAAGCATTTCTGTTCAATTTCATCACTTTCAGATGCCAGTCTGCTAACTCTTCATGGCATTTATAATCATTGTTCTATTCTGCATCCTTGATGATGCCTTTAGTTCTCCAGAACAAGAGTTAGGAGGAATTTCATAAACTGAATCTGGAGAAGAAAAAGAGCCAGAACAAGAATCTTAAGCAGTAGGTACAGGGGCAACTGACATCTGGTGAAGACGACAGCATGTTCGGTTGAACAGTACTGATCCATCTCATACATGCTAGTGATTTCTGATCCTTGCGCTAAATGATTCAATATTGCTGAGACTGCACATTCACAAGGTCTAGCAGCAAAAATAGTGTTCACGGGATGTTCTGCTCGCTGCATCATATGCTTTTTGTGAGTACAGATACTGCATCTGGTTCGACCATAGCATTTTCAACATCCTGTTCTCCAGCCTCAGTGTCATTCATCTCATTGGAATCCCCTAGATTCTGAGGCTGATCTTCACTATGATACAAATCACTTTCCCCTCTTGCATTTTCTGAAAAGATTTTATAAGTTAGATCAAGCATACTTTATGAAATATTTATCATGTAGATAACTCCATGCAAGTTAAATACATACCAAGTGAAAGAAGATCAAAAAAATTACAGCAGAATCATGAAGTGCCATGTGGACAGAGATCAATACCTGATGCTTCAGCTAGAGTTCCATCCAAGCTCTTTATCAATAATGATGTTGTAGGAAGCAGCATTAAATTGATATGATCGAGCCATTTTTTCTCATAATCATTAATAGGTTTGAATCCAAAACCCGACACCCATGTGTCGATCAGTTCCGGAATCGCTGATAATACAAGTGCCTTCACTTTGAAAGATTTCAGCATCTAGTCCCAAAAGGTCAAACAAATAGGTAAGTCTATATTTGAAAGAACAGGAAAAAGAATCACTCATGGTCTAACAAAGACAATTTATAATAATAGCTTTTACTAGTGAGACAGGCAGGATAGCTAAAACCGTCGCATACCGCTACAGAGTTTGAGTAGAGCTATAATGAAAAGGGAAAAGATATGGCATATAACATGCAGAAAACTCCTCATTGTTGGTTGCTTTCAACCATATCAGCCACTTCCAACTGAAAACAGGTCCACTTTGTCAACAACTACAACTTAAGTAGGTGCTAACATCAGCGATTCAGAGCTTTTCCATAGAACTTTGTACATGAACCAAGCCACAGCATATAATTTATTCAAAGATATTCTTCTAAAAAAAGAAGAAAATATGCTTCTTCCTAGTACTGGTCCAGTAGCATTCAAGAATCATGAATCAGAACTACAAGAATCATGAATCAGAACTACAGCATGAAGTTCTGACTAACCACTGGGGCAACTGATACACTAAGATGCAGCTACATAGAAAGGTTGTTAAATAGTTCCCAAATGCACTTTTTACTTGCTCTGAATAGCAAAGGAGGAAGTCCAATGCCCAAGCCTGCATTGCTGAGCAAGCTTTACTTAGGTGCAGCTTGTGGGCCAACCCGCAGATGCACAACGGAAGGACATGCAAGAATCATGCTCTCTTCTGTTATTTTAACCAATGACAACTATTGCAAAAGTTAAAGTACCTTTTCTACAGCATCCATCAGCCTTCTACACATTCCTTGGCGACGATGCTCACCGCAAGTTGCAATCAGAGGCATCTCTGCCACTGTGACTCCATGCACCCTGCAGAGAAATATAGGTGAGCATGCCATATTCAGGACAAGCAGCTATAGTTATGGTGAAAATTTAATTCTGCTAATAAATGATGTAATTGCATGTGGTTTTAAACACAATTATTTCGGGGGGGGGGGAATGGTCCTGCAACTTGCAAGAAAATGAATGTGGTCTGGGCACAGAAAGATTATGTCTGTTCATTTTGTGATAAGCATGGTACACAACCATGCTTGAGTTTCAAGATATTTTCATCCATCCAACATGATAGTAATGTGTATTTCCGCTTACAAACCTATAAACTAAGGAAAAAGGATATCTTCTAAGGCAAGCGAAAAAGACAACAGAACAAAATTGTAAGCACCAAAAGAGGAATACCAGGAATCACATGAATACCATATCAAAGTGGCAATAGACCTGTGCAAAATTAGCCAGGCCTGCCCAACCAGAATTTGAGTGGGCCTGGACAGGGTTTTCTGGTCCTACAGGCTGGTGGGCCAAACTTTCAAGCCTGACAGAAAATCAAGCCAGGCTCAAGTTCACCAAAGTTTAGTTTGATCTGGCACCATATAAGATATATAAAATATGGTACATATAAAGCACTTATTATGTTTTCTAAAATTAGAAGGAGAGCTAATATTAAGAGGGTAAATGTTCTTTCCCTTCTCTACTTGATGCTCGCCCTCCATTCACCAGCAGCAAACCTCCTGTGCTCCCTGGGGTATGTGTCTCTCTTTTCCATCTTCTCTACTAGCCGAAGCGACCCCCACCCCACCCCTCTCTCCCTATCTCTAGCCAGAAGTATTTCCTTCCCTCCTCTCAGTTGAAGCCCAGCTCTCCCCCCCCCCCCCTCTCCCCCCCAGCCCTCCTCAACCCTCCTACCCTCTCTCTCTCATTCCCTATCCTACTTGACAACCAACAGCCACCAACCTGAATGGGGATGCCCTCTCTAACCATTTCTCCCTCCATCTCTTCCCCATCACTAATGCTCCACGTCAGATCAGGTTGGACCTGGCCCTCTCATGGCAGAGCTAAAATATCCAAACTAATCCTCCCTGTTTCCACACTCAGCTCACATCCTGTAACACTTTCTATAGCCTGAACTTAACCAAATTAAAGGGATTTTATTCGAGGTTAAGTAATAAATTCTTTTCTGCTATGGATCAAATCATTGAACGCACCTTAACAGATCAATAAACAGGTTGAGCTTAGTTACCTAAAGTAAGAGTTGGTGCAAAAGCAGATACATTTACAAGTCAAGAAAGTGATCCCAAATAATTTCGAAGAAGCACTTCAGAAGTGCAAGTTTTCTGAAAGATTCTGAAACACGTGTAGCACCCTAGGTAGAAGATTCCTGTTGCTAGGTGTAGGCAACCAGTAATTGATTCTAGAACCAACTTGAGACATTTATGTGAAAATGAAGCTTTGCTCTTGTTATCACAAAAAGTTCTGGAACTAATAAAGCAATAAGACTTTGAGATACATGAAGATGGATATGAAGCTAGACATGTACACAGAAAGATCAAGGGTTCAAAAGTCCAAAACACTTTAACCTTCTTATCACCAAGAACTTTAACACCTTAGAGACCTATGTGGTCATTTTCTTCAACTACCGAATGCTTTTGAAATCAGAAATTCTCATTATACTCTTTGTCAAAACTTCATTTATTGATGCACTATACGAATTCCATACTTCAAGGCAAGAAATTAAGTAAATGAGCCACTGAGATTTTAAGCTCTCATCATCTGTACCCCTTTTATAGTATAGAATGTATTATCCTCTCAATCCACCATTTTGATTCATATTTCTCTCCACATAATGAAGAGAAGATTACCTCCACCACACTGCAATAGAAAATGTTTCCACATGCTGAGCACCATGCACCCTCTTTGAAAGTTGACTACTTTCATCCCCAAATCTCTGACTAATAAACAAGCGTAACCAAATTGCCATGTAAGTGTACATGATCTAAAAATGCAATATAAGACATACAAATTCATGAAGCTGTAAATGAAGCTATACATGTCAAACTAGTTGTAGTGCTAAAATTCACGAGACAATATTCATAAAAAAGTCCTTTGTGGAGATCTCAATCCATGTATTAAGTCTTTACCTGATGGATGCCACAGATATGATTTTATCACCCTTCTCCAAGACTATAGTGTAAAACCCTTGATAATTTAAGCGAGCAAAGCTGGACCTGAAGTAAATTTTAGAATCCACATAAAGTACTGCATTGGTAGATAAACGGCTAGAAGCCAAATATTATTAAAAAATTCTAGGACAAACAATATGTTAAAGTGTGTTGAAAGAAAGGTAGAAGACATGTGAAAGAAAAGCAAAGAAAGAAACACAGACAAATTTCTAAAGTTCAAGAAAGCCTGTATTATATAATTTGTATTACCTGTGGACTAATCCAACTCCTGGAATCTGCATTGCATTTATATCCAAATTGGAAACGTATCAGGCAGTTGGATATTTAAGGAATTATCACAGCTTCTTAAAATTGGTAGAGCTAGACTCCAAAGATGAGTTCAGCCCACTATATTAATGTTGAAGTGAGTTTTTGTTTCTCTTAAAATTTATCAAGAATGAATTATCACAGCATCTTTGCAAAATATCATTTCTCTAAAATCCTTAAGCTAATTGGGCAGTTAGAATGAAAAATATGCACATTGGAGAACTTTTAACATTTAATATATTTATGCAATATATATGCATTTTGATGTTTTATCATTTTCTTTTATGAAATATACATGTATATATTAATTAAAATTATGTTCCTATGCGCCCCCATGTCTCCTTTTCTTCCCTCTTGACAAGTCAAACATTTGTGAAATGTGTCCATATCCAATTCTCGTGTCCATGTCCATGCAACACTGTCTATAACCCAAGGAAAAAGAAACATGATAATTATTAGCATCATACACGTATCATTTAATAGTCATTATAACTCTATTTTTTTGGCAGGGGAGTTTCCGGGGTGCAGCCAATACACATCTGATGGTGATATATTTAATCATTTATTCAGCAGCAGAGAAAACATGAGCAAGCAATTGCTAGTCATGCATGTTAAAAGCGACTAAATCTATACCAAGGACCACAATCTTGGTATTGGTACATTAGCTGATTCAGTATGGTATGGGTCAGTATGGTACAACATGCACCCTATATCGAGATAGCTCTCAAGCCAGTTTCTCATGTTTTATCATAGTTCCACTTGAAACCAAGCAGTACAGCTCAGTATGAGTCAGTATGCAGCTCAATACGCATCAGTATGAGCTAGTATGGGGCTTGTCACAACCCAAATACTATGTTTGTACCAGTGCTAACTGGGTACAGTACAATACACCCTAAACCAGATGGTAAAGGGCTGCACGACAGCCCATGATCTATACCATCTTTAGGAGAAATCTGAGCATTTATATCTGTTGGTTTAACCCTCCAGCGAAAACCAATCACTTTGCAAGTTCAAACCTTGTTATGACGTGTCATGCAGTATTTATGCATAGGTACAAGCAGTAACATACATAATAAGTGTCCCCCATTTTCTACTAGTCTTTATATTCTATTATCCTCCTTTCACAATGTCTCGCATGTGCTTGTACAGTTACAATATACAACCATGACAATTATGCGACAAGCTACAGATTTAAATCAAATAACATCTAAATCTGTTTAGCACTGATAAGTCTAAATTAAGCCAATTGTACTTTAATTCTAAGTATGGTCATTAGGAAATGTAAAGAACACATGAAGAGCAAAAGATTAAAGAATGGATAACATATTTGTTGAATGGACAACAAGAGAATAGTGAAGAAGAAAAAATAATTGTGGAACCCACTAGGGGCACATTTTATTTCATAACATTTTCAGAAGACCGTCAACTGTTCTTCTTGTAATAGGTTATGCTTTATACAGACCTCAATAAATTTGTTATGAACCTAGAATTGAAGAATATTTCAGAAAATAGCTTTTCTATGACTAGTTATCAAACAATCAAAGAAATACTGACCTTTCAACAAAATATAACAGAAGGATAAAATAAAGAAAGAGAATATATGAGAGGAGATAACAACCAAACAAAAAAAATAGCGGAACTGAAACATTTCATGATTTTTGTTAATCTATGGGATATTGGGAACCTCTTTCTCTATTTAATAGCTAGAGCAGGCACTGTATATGATTGATGTTCATACTGCCCTGATAAGTCCCCCTTAGGGGGATATAGAATGCACCTGTGGGCTTTTGAGTTGACTTACAAATTAAACATAGTCCAATGATATGATTGATGTCCATAATGCCCCAATATGTGCATCTTAAGAGTATATAAAATGTGCCTTGTGGGCTTTTATCACTTGACCCACAAATTAAACATAGTCCAATGACTAACATAGGTCCAAAATATAACAAGAAACCACAATGACTACATTGCCCTTAACGAGTAAAATATGCATTTACTGATTTACAATAAAATTACATCCTATTGACTCTTAACACAAATAGCTGACCAATCTAAAAGACTCCTGTCATAACTAAACCCTTTAAAAAAAAAAAAAAAAAAAAAAACTTATATAGGAAACATATAAAAATTGATAAATATTTAACAAAAAACTATACTTGCAACTTCTGACCTCTTCTAGGAACCCAAAACATCCATAGCTAGCCGAGGACATGAAAGTAACATTTTAAAAATCTTAAGATATTCTTAACAACTGTAGGATTGTCAAAAACTGATACAGTGACATGATGCTCTCTTTGATCCAAGAAGCTGTTTTAGTTTCAGAAGTTATATATTTTTAGCCATTCTAGATGTGACCAACCATCCCTTGTACGAGTTAACAGAACTTTCACAGTGATCTTAGGATCTTCGAAATAAACTTGATAGTTGCCTATGCTCTAGCTAACACAATGACTTACTGGGTTATGGTCTGACTAAGCTTAGGTCAAACGCCTAAATTTCGATAGATTTAGCAGTCAAGGAAGGTCAAATAAGGTAAGACGTTGTATGTTACCCAACTCTTTTCCTCCTTTCTCCCTCAGGGTTGGCGCACAGGAAAATAGTTCTTTAAGGATAGCATACTCTAAGGAGAGGGCAAATTGAACACAAATGGAGTGCATAGCAGCCCATGATTTCCCACTACACAACATAACAATTGCCTCTGACTTTTCAAGCAGGAGATATGTAACATACAAGGTTCCAGGAGATGGACAATTCTACCATATAACCATTTTTTGTTATGGTCATGGTCATGGAAGTTACAATTCGATACCTACTATGGAGCTAACGTGTCGCAGAAACCATCACAGCCTAAATTATCTTAAACAACAGATCCTTGAAAGTGGATGCTTCTCTGCATTGTATTAGCCAACATGATTCTAGAAACCATCACCTCCTAAATCGTGTTAATAACGGCTTCATATAAGTGGGTGTTTTTATGCATTGTAGTTATTTTTTAAATGATATGAACCAATCCCAAGTTTCAGGAAGATCGTCATGTACTGTGAAGGCAAAGCTCAAAACTAAATCATAAATATCACAAAATTGGGTATTGGTGCACTTCATGCATATACTAAGCTGGATTAAGTCATCTTATCAGATGGATCTGATATTAACAGATCTAGGTTCATCTAATATAGAGGGATGATTTGGGTCAGCATGTGCCATGCAGTGCATGATTTAGACTCAGCTACAAACAAAAAATTGGATTAAGTTTCTAAAGTACCAAATAAAAATGTAAAATGGATTGACTTGAGGTAGATTTGGTCTTGGAGGTGATGGTTCAGAACTGATACTGGATTTGACTATGTTGTTTCTGTTTTGAACCCATGATCCGCACCAGGTTATAGTGGAGCAACCTTATTGTTGCACCAATGCTAAATCCCAAAAAATTCTAATTGTACCAATTAAATAAGCCCAATGGATAGACTTGGGCTAGGTTATGTCTTGCAAGTCATGGTTCAGAACTTAGTGGTACTGGATTTGACTTGCCATGATCATAATGCACCCAGAATTTCCATAGTAGGCTTTGCAGCAAGATACGCCATCTTAGTACCAGGCCTTGTACTGGTGCCCTCCTATCATTCCGTCAGTACACCTAGGACGGGGCCCAATTCTGCGTATCGAGTGTTGATATGCCCACAAACTGTGTACTGGTACAGTAAGGTAAACCCCATACTGCTCGATTCAGTATGGTATGGCATACCTTACTTTGCAGACTAGCAGCAAAAATTGGTTTGACAACAATTGGTTCGGCAACATGAAATGTTAGATGACATATTAGATCAATTTAGAGTGGGAAAAATTAGAAAAATCAAATGATCAAATGATGCTTGTACATGTTGCAGAATTCATACTATCCGTACTTGAGTTATATTGTTGGATGTCTACATTGATAATTGGTGTAAAGTCAACATAGCTGTGTGTTCAAGAAATGACAAACTGAAAGTTGGTCAAAAGTGGCAAGATTGTCCTTAAGTTATGAATTTTCTTCAAGATTGAGAAATATGAACACTTTGTATAGTGTGAATATGATTGAAATGATACGCTTTATAGGCATGCTGAGATTCTCCAAGATACACTTTATCATGTTGTCGTTGACAAAGAACTACCATAAAAACCAGATCTAGTAAAGCCATGAAGAAAGGCTGCATAGAGGAGTTGTTTTTTTTACCACCAGCTGCTATTGGAACTGAAAAGCTAGTGACCAACTGCACGAGAGGATGCAACCATAATCGGCTAACTAAAAGACACTCGCCATAGGTCATATTCAAAACTGATGCATCAGTTAGGCATCACTTGAATGTGACAATTAAAACAATAAAAAAACATCTTCATACCACTGATTGATTTGCTCTCCACTGTGTTCCAAACATAATATATGTTAACTGAGTTGATAATCCACACTGCAAGACTCAGAACAGCCAGTGCACTAGATTTTTGCATGCCATGATCTAACAGCAACCACAACAATAGGAATAGCTTCAACCGACAGTCAGAAGCCAAGTCACTAAGCTAGTAAAAAACAGAGAAACATATCTGCTAAAATACAACAGACTTGGAAAGTAACATGAAGTTCACGTATGACTGACTGTGGCTACGCTATACAAAGGTTGCCAATTTAATTATTGCACATTACATGCGAAATTTGCAAACATGTAATAGGAGAAAGGAAAGGATCAAATTATAGAACAGTTATCCTATGTTTGATTTGAAGGAACAAAAAATAACTGGAATCAGAATCAGAATGGAGTAGAGACAGAAAAGTAAGGAATCAGAGTCAGCATTTATGTTCCATGGTTAGGGCATGAAATGAAGAAATGCAGAGAAAGGAATGGATTATTCCATATATTAGTGTTTAATTCAGCTAGTTTTATTCCAGAACTGAATTAAAACTTGTTGAATATATCCTTGAATATAAAAAAAAGCCAATGCTTAATAATGTTTCCTTAAATTCAAATTTTGATGAAATCATTCATTGTCAATTAATACCACAAATGCCACTAATGAATATATTCCAAAAACTATCATTCATTCCCATTTTTTTCACAAATGCTTCTAAAATAATTTATCCCAAAGACGTCAGTCCTTTCCATTGGAATTGGAATAACTATTGTTCCATTTCAGAGTGGATCAAAATCCCTTGTTCAACAGAATGTTGTTTCCCAAGGAAAGATCATTCAATTATTTGTTGCACAACCAAGCATTAAAAATGAGGTCAAAGCTAGCATGTTTGATCCATTCCAGCAAATCTAATGTAGCATAAAAGATTTAGAAATGTATTTTAAGAAAACTGTTGCAAGTGTCAAGATCTGGAAATGTTGAGCATGCAATTTTGGCTACATGAAGGTCCAGTAACTACATAAAAAGATGACAGGCTATAAGATGTGAAAGAAAATCAAGCCTTAAGACTAGAAACTTTACCCCCTATTGTACAAGACATGTGGTATCATGTCTATCCCTGTTCGTGGGTCCACCATTGGGAGAAAGCATTCCTCCATGATACCCAGGGCAATAGCTAGCTTCGTGTTGCACTCAGCCAATAGTGGTATTTTCTGTATGGATTTAATTTCATGATTACATCTAAGGATAGTCCATGAGAACCCATCACCAAGACAATTCAGAACTCCAACACGAGAGCGAAGACCCGAGTAAACCTGGTAGAACCAGCCAAAGAAATGTTTTTTAAGGAAAAGAGAACTATTTTTTTTTTAAGAATAGCAAGTAGCAATGATGTTAAATGCAGGAACATACATAGCAGCAGTATCTTAAGCAAACTTTTGGTCAAATTATCATACAAACAAAAATTAATTGACAGAAATAATAGGCATTATCCTTTCAGAGTGAAGATCTGTCCAATAAGGAGATTCTAGAGATTTCAGATGTTTGTTTCTTCAAGCTCAACTCTTACAAAAAGTGTAACCATAATCACAAGGCACCATCTTAGCATCAAGTCTGACTCTTGCACATGATACATTAGCTTCATCTTGGAAAGTATAAACATATATAAATAGTTATTAACAAAAAAAAGAGTAAATTTGCAATAAGTATGATACCATAATGAATATTCTGAAGAAATAGTCCATCTTGATATTCAATGTCAACCAAGGTATGCTAATTACTGAGCAGATATAAAAAATAAAACAGTAGATTTTTACATCCTGTTGAAGATTTAATCACCACAAGCATATGAAATAGTCATGACTGATTAAGATATCTTTGCAGACACTGACTGACCATATGCTGGTTTGCAAACTATTCCATTTTACATTAGAAATATCACTTGCAAAACATAAAAAAGAAATAAATAATGCAAGTGTACTGGTAGTAACAAATGAAGAAAAAGCAAACAATATAAATAATATATTGAAGAATTAAGTATTTCCAATAATGAGAACTAACATTTTCTTCTAGCTTCCTTCACGATGTAAGTGAATTTAACAAAATTAAGATCAGTCAGAAGTTAAATGAGCATCTCCATATGTTGAGCATTTGGTTCATTTTTCAAAATGAATTGTGTAAAAGAAAAAAAAAGTATTTCCTACAAATCCAGATGTTTTATCAATAATAAACCACTGATAGATTAAGCATCTCTTCATAGAAGAATTAAACATACACATACCTCTTGACAATTTCTCCTACAAAACCATTTACTCAATCCCATTTCACCATCGCATACAGTTTTTTCCTTCAGGCAACAATCATGATCTGGTGATAACAATACAAGTATATCAATGTGCAAGAAATGGAACTTAAGGTTCGAAATTATAAGATATACATGAAACATGAGGAGCAAGTATTTAGGCTGCAAAAAATGCCATGGGACAATAGCCTAACATATAATATCAAAATAGTCCATGCCTCTTTCATGTAACACATGATTGTATTATGTGAAAATTTTATTTATTTAAATAGATAATGCAGCAGAATATGCATTAATATCCCAAAAACAAGCAATGTAATAAACCCAGTGTAGATTGCAGAATGCTCCTCAAGGGAGTCAGCCATAAGAGATAATAAATTATCATGCTCTTTCCTTAAAAAAGAAAAAAAAGGAGGGGGGGGGGGTACTCTAATATCACCTTGGCCAAAAAGCTTCCGACAAAATAAAGATACCCTTTTAAAATGAAAAGCCAGAGTACTGGTTGTGACCTACAATGTTTATGTTGTCTAGAAACCAAAAGGCATGTGTTTGGTGCTATGAGAAAAGTTCGAACAGCTTACATTTATTTTCACACTGTGAACATTCTAACACAGCAACGGAACCTGAAGCTTCTTTTCTCTTAACAACATCCCCACATGTCTTACAGAGGCAATTGTGGCAATACCAACTGTCTTCTGGAATCTCCTGCATCCAAATAGAAATAAGCATCAGAATTGAAAACTTACCATGTACATTAATTTCTCAAAAAACCTTAAATAGCAGAACGGATATCTAAACATAAGAAAATATCTGAACAACCTCAAACCCAGTACCTTTTTCACAATACTAAGAGACCCAATACAATACCTAAATAACTCCCTAAGGGTAGCTAGTTTTTTCTTGGAGCATAGAGACCTTCAAGGATCTTATTACATGTTTTACGTCTCAAACCTAGTATCAAGAAGAACCTGGGTTGCTCAACAGCCTTATGTTGCACATTCCTAATTTAGGATCAAAACATTCACATTGATGGGTGCAATAATGAAGAGATTCAAAATTGCTTGATTACAAGATATCAAATACATTCAATGGAAAGGAAGAAAATGAAATGAAATTGATGATAGCTACAAGCTTGGAGCTATGTTGAGGAAATAAAGAATTTCATGCTTACGCACCACAAGCATAATTGGAATTATAGAAGAATTCTAAAGGATTCTGATGAATCAGTGCAAGGTGAATTGAAGGTTAGATGATATTGTTGCAGTGAGATACATCATCATCTAGCGATAAGTAGTAAAGAATCTAAGAGGACACTTGGGGAATATGGATTTCAAGATAAAAAACCAACAAAACATCAATACTTCAGTTTGTCATGGCCTATGATATTGCATTAGCAAATACATAATATGGAAAGAAAACAGACAAGCATTTAGTTGCTATTAAAAGTGGACTCAACATGCTAACAAGTAATTATATTTAAAAGGAAAAGAGACATCAACATGTAAACGTTGGGAGGTGATACCTTCACAAGGCCTCCCTAAGAGCATAGACTATAAATTACAACTAGATAATATACATTTGGGGAAAGGAAAAAAAAAGAAATTTGAACTGAAATTCTCAAGAATAAGTTGGATGATTTAAAAGCAAAATGCAATGTCATCTGTAAATAAAATACTGTTAGAAAGCAATGCCATTTAGAGTTAACCCAGTAGGATGTATGTTCGGGTGGCAAATTGTATTTGGAGGATTGCTGGGATAGTTCTTGGATAATTTCAACGTGCATACATGTAATAAAACTTGAAGCTGGAATGATGAAGTGAGCAAGATAATTAAGAAGAAAAATTCATGCTTTCATGAATTCACAAGGACAAATAATATAAAAAACTACAAAAGGATTCAAAGTTGATGATATTACACAGAGTTAGCAGAACTGCATATGCAACTCACAAATATCCACATAATAGGTAGGACTTGGAAGAAGGCATGAAATAAACCAACATATTTGCAAGGATAAGGAAATGGAAAATAAGTGATATATAAATATAGTAACATACAATAAAATCCGGTTAAAGGAAATCATGGAAAGAGAGACAAAGTTGGTTCCAAAAAGTGTTGAATGCGAACTCTAGTTCTCAAACTAATTTAGAAGAAAAATTTCTTGGGTGTTGCTGGGATGATATTCGTCAATTTAAAAATCTAGAGCTGTGATGTCCTTACAAAGAATATGTAGGGACAGGAATTGAGGCCAGATGGAAATTTAATCAGTACATTACAAGTCACTGGAGGAACAGTGTCAAATTGTGAAATCACTTATATGTAATTCTGATCATCATCATCATCATATCTTTTCTCATCAAAATGAGGTCAGCTATATAGCATAACTCAATGTAGAATGTGCTTTGCAAAAGGGCCCATGTGATCTTAATAATCAAGAACATTAGATTGATTAGACAAGCAACATATTCTACCAGAACTCATTTGTAAGCATGAAATTCATTTAACAAATGGCATCGGTTCTTGCCAATCAAGCTTATAGGCTACATTATGACATGATGGGAGGAGTGGCAGTAATGACCCTGAAAAAGACAAGTTCAAAAAGAGAAACATAGCATCCATGGTCTTTATAAGGATTTCTGGCCAAATGGGCCTAAACTAAGAGTCAACACTAAGCCTATGCCTCTTTATATTTGCTGTATATGAATGTTTAAGAGTGAGGATGACAGCAGTAGCATATGTTATTTGCAAACATGGTATTAGCTGAATAAATGAGAATATAATTGGGTGCTAGAACATGCAGAGAAGCCTAGAAGAATAGAGGTTTAACATTAGCAGAAGATATTTCTAGTACTTGAATTCAGTCAAAAACAAAACGAAAATAAGACCAAAGTCAAAATTGATGGTTAAAAGATATTATAGGACACCAGATCTACTGGTAATAGCAGGGAGTGGGGGTTATTTAGAAAATAAATAAATAAAGTAAATGCTTTTCTTTATTAGGAAGAAGGATCACTATTTTAGAAAAATACAACAAGCATGATAATCCATGTATTAACTGCCACATCTATAACCTATTACTAGTTCCAACTTCCAAATTTTCCACCATCAATAGCATGATGTTATTGTTGAGATGTATAAACAATGGGTGCTGGAAAAATATCATAAAATAACATTGCAAGTCAAAAGAGTGACAATAACCATGCTTCATGAACAACTGAATAAGATACTGGACATAAGCAAGGGAAATACCTGTGGTGGCAAGCATTCAGGATGATAGGTAGATGGACAGCTATCACAGCATATTAAGTCACCACCATCACCACAAAACCCACAGGTATCATCATTTTCATCCATCTCCTCAACTTCCATGACTTGCATATGATTTTTCCTCACCTTGCATTCAGCAGTCCATGCCTCAAGCAGACAGAGTGTATATGATTTACCAGATTCTAGAAAAAGATTTGAAGATGGTTTTCGCAGCTTGGAACCAGCATGAACCTTAAAGTCGGTCACTGAGAGGATCTTGGAGCAGCATTTACAAAGAACTCCTTCCCTAGTGACCCACCCATCCTTTACCACATCTTTGTTCTTTAGGTCCCTGTACTGCAGAACATCTTTCAATGATACAATACCCATCTCAATCAACCAGCATAGCACTGTTCTTGCTCCCAGGACTAACCGCCTCCCATCCATGGAGTGCTTCCCACCTTTACCAGGAGTTCGCAGGAGCAACCTACAACCTCGCTTTTGACTTTTAAGCTTTCTTAAAGCATTTGACTTAGAAGACCCTACTTTTGAAGCAATTTTTTTATCACGAGAACTGAAATCTTTGTTTTTGACAAACCCGGTAACTAACAGATCATCATCATTAATAAAAAATCCACGCGGCCGCTTTTGTCCACTTTTCTTACAAGTTTCAGGTTTCTTCGGCATGGATACTTTTTGCATGGTTATATTGCCCTTCTTGTCCTTGCCACACTGCCTTGCTGCTTTAGTTTCTAGTTTGACATGCTTCTTTTGTGCCTTTTTTGTCAGAAGAATTTCTGGTGCTTCAGATGAGAGCTTTTCAAGTATTCTGGATTCTTCCTGGCCACTTGTTTCAGTAGCTTCAATTTCTGATATTCTCTTGGATCTCTTATATGCCTTCTTAGCCAAACCATTTGTTGGCTTCGCCGCATTTGTCTGCTTCAGTTCTTTTTCCAAAATATTATCCACGAAGGTGGAATTCTTTCTTTCACTCAGAACAAATGTAGCACTATTGACAGCTCTCAGTGCCCTTCCCTCTCTCAGAACACCAATTTTTTTGTTAATACAAACCACAGCAATGAAAGGATCAAGAAGTTGCCACCTCCGAAGAAGTGGCAGCGAGTCATCTGAAGGCTGAGTCTTCTTTTCTATGAACATCAATACATCTGTCAAATCGCCCCAAAACCTATCAACATTGTCCCATTCCCTTCCATAGTCATCTTGTTCTGAGTCTGATGCACCAGCAGATAATATCTCACCACATGTCTTCCAAGCTTGAGAGAGTGAAGTGATAGAACTTCTCCCTTCAGGTGATATGAAATAGGAAGCTATTTTGGTCCTATCGCTCCTTTTGCGAGGCTCAATCCCCCATCCTGCATCTAGAAGCATGCGATTTGCATATGCACGAAGGCGATCAGGAAGATCCCTAATAGAAGTCCTCTTAGATGCAGAATCAATTCTATCTGAGTTCAGAAAACTAGATTCTTGGGCACCATGGCTCAAGTGTGTTAGTGATCCAGGCATCTCCACAGAAGCTGCAGGTGCACTTGCTACCAAAAGCCCAGGAGCAAAACTCTCTTGAGAAACAGGAGAGGTAACAGATTTAGCTTTAATAACTGTCTTGCGATCTCTCTTGTCTTGGCTTCTGCATTTACCATTAAAGGGAATAGCATCATCGATATCACCAGTTACATCCATTTCTTCCTGTCCACTAAAAAGATAGTAACTAGATAAGATGCCCCGACCACATGTTTCAACTATGCGGCATGGTGCTTGTTGATGAACATGGAGAGGATCTTGAACGGACAAACTCGAAGCAACTTTTGATGGGTCCAAGTCAACCAAGCTAAAATCAGCATCAGCCAAATTAATGTTAAGTTCCATATTCACATTATTTGATAGCTCAACAGATGACAGGCCCATCCTCATCACATTCTGATTGTAAGCATCTGCTCCAGCCCAAGAAGAAGAGCTTTCAGGAAAGCATTCAGATCCACTTAATTCTCCAGGATTTATCTTTGCATGCTCAAATTGTTCACTTGAAGAACCTTTTAGGGAGAAGTAGCTAGTCACAGCTGAGTTACTACAACTCAAATTGGCCAGTGGTTTTGATTGGTTGCACTCATGCAATTGGAAATTTGTCTTCCTTGATACATTATTGTTATTATTACTTGCATCATCAGCACTGCTTCCATAGAAGACCTCCATAAATATCTGATGCTCTTCCTTCGAGCCTTCAAACCCATCCTCGCCAAAACCCTCAATTTCTTCTCCAAATAACATTCTCACTGTCACCTCCTCCTTACATCCTTCTTCTTCCTTCAAGTTTTGTTCCGCCATTTTCCCACTAGTGCTGACTAAATCTTTTCACACTTTGATAGGCTGCGGATGTTTTTAAACAGACCCAGAAATCTCTGGTTGGGATCCTCCAATATATCCACAAATCACTCTCTAACTGAGAGGGGACGGGAGAACACAAAAAAAACCTAATCGGAGGCCCGACCAGATACCCGAAATTTCCAATTTGTGGATTCAGCAGCAACCTTCTACACGATAATCACAAGAACAAAAAAAATAAAAAAAGAAAAACTTTCTGCCGAAAAACGTCTATAACCACCCAATTTCACCAAAGCAATCCAAAATGTTCAAAAAAGACACGAAAAACGGCGAGAGGAATCCAAAAACTTCTGCCCTTCACCCTACCTTTGCCCGGCTAGGGAAAGCCCCGATCTCAAAAGCCTTAAATCCTTACACATCCATCTCCACGGAGCATAAAACAACCTTAAAAATATAACTCTAGATCCCAAAAATAACAAAAACAAAAATAAAAACAAAAAAAAGCGAAACTTGAAACCAAAAACAGCCTCCTTGCAAGACCAACAAAACCCCACGCAGAAGAGGGATCAAACTATCACCCCAACAATCACATTGACGCCCAAGCTCCCACCATGTCTCCCACCCCAATCTTCTCCTCCTATGAACCCAAAAAATCCTCCCAAGTACCAAATCCTTCCCTGAGATCAAAAAAAAATCAAACTTTATGCCCAAAAAAACCACCAAAAACCCAGAAATCAAAGCAAATGCACAAGAAACGGAAGAAAGGAGCCCAGAGAACTCATCTTTTGAGATGAATAGGGTTAGAGATCCGGGCTTCCCTTACTTCCGCCGCAGCCTCTCGCCTGCTTCGGTCTGGTCGCCCTCCGGATGACCTCCACGGCCTCCCCCAGCCGGCTTTATGTAGTGAGATGGCTTTCAGTTTTGGGCTTTGTCGGTTTTCGGCTTTTGGGACACTGGGCGAGAGAGGAAAAAAAAGGTTTTTTCAACCTCTCCGCGCACCAACAAATGCTTGTAAGAAAAATAGGCACAAGACCATGAGAGTTTGAAGGCCCATCTGGAAGCTCTTGGTGGGAGCATACGAGCACTGGTAAAAGAATAATGCAAAGGTAGCGGGGAAAACGTGTACTTAGAATAGATGGGTTTTGCATTAGCTTAAAGCTTGGTCAACCAAGTCACTTGTTTGCATGGGAGGTACTAGCAAGTCAGATCTAAAACATGATATCATGGAGCTTACCCTACTTGCAATTTATCCTTTCCCTCCATGATCAACAAAGCTTGAAGTTAGAGCTCCTTTGGTGCATAATTCTCGACATTGTTTAGTATGTCTTAATAATTAGTCAGGAAAAGGTTGATGATGGCTTATCTGCCTTTCGACCATCTAAGATAATCTTATACTTGCTATTTGAATTGTTAGATTTCAGCAATGAATTCATGGCGATATTTGACCATGTTTACAGATTAGAAGTTTTGTGGATGATAATTGTTTTGGTTATTTGCCATATATGTTCTTCCCATTTCTAGTGGAGGTTAGAGTCAAAAGTTCTTGTCATTTCGATTTATGCTGATTAGTCCAAGTATGTCTTGGTAGTTAGTCAAGAAAAGTTGACGACATCAACTTATATCTTTCGTTTAAGTAGCTAGATTTTGATATTATGATAAATGGTTACAATGTTGAGTATCTATCTAGATTAGAAGTTTTTGGATTATGGTTGTTTACTACTTACCGCTTATCTTCTTCTCCATCATCTGAAGGTTGAACAGCTTAGATGCACCTCATCAAGTAATCAAGAAGAAAGATGGATGATGATTCTATTTCTAGAGACCCTATGACATAAGCTTTTGTATTACCTAGAATTGTCAAGTTTAATTTAGATACAATCATTGCAACGCTAAAGTATTTATTGGGATATAAATATTTAGATAATGTTTGGTTTACTTTGTTATACAAAATACACATGTAGAGAAAAACTATACCATATACCTATTCTAAAGAAGCAGTTAAACTATCGACTTTCAAATAAGATAATCTTTTTATGATATGACAACTTGATTGATGAGTATTGTCAGACCTATAGAACATACTTTTTGCATCATAGATTCTGCATGATCCGAATAGATTCTGAGGAATGATAATATAATTAGTTGGTAGAATTCTCAATCATAAAGTATCTCAAAGATATTAGTTTGTGAAGTCCTTAGTGACAATAAGGCCTTCTTAGCAGCAAGACAAGAAGCCATGACCTAACCATTTTACTAATTTTATTCTTAGCATCAAGATCATTAAGTTTTAATTCACAAATTGATAATTTTTTAAAAATCTATATTTTCATTTTCTTTTATTGCATTGCTTGTTTTAGTGCTAAAATGGATAACTCTGAAGCTTGTACTGGTCCCTCCCATCTTATGTCAACCTACATCAGCTAGAAGGTGATGCTGAGTTGTTAATAGACTAGCACTCCATCAAATATAAGATGGTGGAAAGGCTTATATTGGAGATATTTTAGTTCCTGGATGTACTCATATTCGAGTTATATGAGTTGTCTGCCCTAATCCAAACAAAAAAAAAAAGATATCTCAATTTGCATTAGACCACTACTATAAAATCACAAGATTTTGTTATTAGGCTCAATATATATATAAATTCAAGGAAAAAGAAAAGTAAAAATACAACAACTACTTATTTTAAAGGATAATTTTTTCATATTCCTTATACATGATAAAACTTCATAGACAAATATATAGTTCCCTAGAAAACAAAGTGACATGTGAAAAGCACATCAATATACGTTGTATGATATTTTTCTCAATATAGCCCATCCATCATGGCTTGAGGATCAAACTAAAGATAATATGACATTAGGCTATGACAACTTCGTGGATTTGCTCACTTACATGAGGGAAAAAAAAGGAAAAAAAAAACTCTATGAATGCTCACTAGCTATGTGAATTTTGGAAATTAACTCCCTATATTAGGCATTATATAAGATGCATTTGTTGAGATCAAACTTGTATCAATAGTGTACATTAATTTGCTTGGTTGAAATATGTCCAAAGTATGTCATATGTTACAATGGGTTAATAATCTCCTTTCAAACAAAGCAAAACTTAGGTGCTAGCATAACACAACTTTACTCTAGGAAATATAGGATAAACAAACATACGTAGGGACAATTACTTTAACCTTCTAGGTTGTTGACGTATTCCCTATGAACTCATGTTTTGGGGGTTAGTTGGTTAGTCATAGTATTAAAGCTCAAGCTTTGCCGGAGGTCATGAATCCCTATCATTCAGTCATTATTTAATTATTCCTACTTATGCAAATCCTAATGTCTTTCTATTTCTATCTTAATTTTCCTTCAGCTTGCATGCATGGTCCAATCTGCACTTTTTTTCTTTTTTTTTTTTCTTTTTTTTTTGCGGGAAGAGGGTGGGGTCTAAGCTTTTGAGGTCAAATTTTTAATCAACAATTATTTGGCCCTCATTTTTTTTTGGCTTCCTCAATCTTAAAAAGGAAAAATAATCTTTAAAACTTGCAATGCTTCTGTTATAGAATTGCATGAGCATGGTAATTAAAGGCTACGACCATTTTTATCTAGCATGAAAAACAAATAGCCACTGCTTCAAAAAAAAAAAAAATTACAGAATTGTGAACAGAGACAAACAACTGATTGGTAAGAAAGCCCACGAAAGGAGGCGAGGGGTGGAGTGGGGGAGAGTGAGTACGTGCATGCGCCTGTGTGTGTGTGAGAGAGAGAGAGATTGCCCTATGCGGCGGGTGCAAGAATTAAATTTCCTACAGAAAGGGTACTATATATATATATATTCCTTTTTTCTACTCATGAAGAGGGAAATTTTAGTGAGCTTTTAGTTGATTTGAAGGAAGATGAAGGAATAATGGAATCACCAGCTGTTCGTAGTGATATTTCTTAGCTTACTTTTGGCAATATTGTGTGCATGATATAAACTTTGATGCAGGAAAGCAAGTGTTTTCTCAAACAGATAGTAATCACTTCTCATTCATGTGAAATATGTAGCGTTTGAGACTTTATAATAATAAATTACCCCTCTCTGACACCACAGGAACCATGCATTAACAAATGGGATATTCTTCTCCCTACGAATTGGCACGTGAGTGGGACGTCTGCTTTCTATTCGCCACCCCTCTTCGCTTAGGTTGATGAGGTGGTGATTATTCTTGGCATACCTCCCCATGCAAGCAGATTTTGTGGGTCCCTTTTCCTCACGACGCAAATATTGAGAAAGACAAATCTTAAGCACTTTTCACGTTCTGCTATTAGGTGGACCATACCGTGAATACTACGTCAAAAGATTTGATGCCCACTTAAAGTCTTCATCAACCGAAACATGTACCAAGAGAAGAAGTTTATTATTTTTAGTAAAGAGAAGGAAAGTTTATTTGGAGGCCCGCATTATGTAACGTAAAGCTAACATAATTGCACAGCTTACTTGCAACAGTTTTAATTCTTTTGAAAATGAGAAGATCTCTTCATAGCCGGACACTCGCTCGGGCTCAACTATTATTTTTATTGGGTTGTTCAAATGAGGAAAGCTTGGGTTGTTTGTAAATCTGAAGAAGATGAAACCAATCATCGAAGACAAGGAAATGGTTCAGCTCCAAAATGTCCATGTTAGCAATGGAAATAAACAGAGTATTTGATGTCAACCATATCCTTTGTTCAAGACTTGCATTTTTAGATATAGATCCTGTAAATGGTAAGCAAAAAAAAAAAATCATACCACATTTTATCAGGAAAAAAAAAAATCATACCACAATGTGCAGTAGATGAGGTTATAAGCAAAAATCTCATCTAAAAGTTAGATCTTGGATAAGTAAAGTTATTAAGTGGCCTCTAAATCTGTGATTTATAAGACTATAAAACTGAAATTTCCTTTTTACGTACATAAAGCCGCACGTTTGATCAGCTCCAAATGTTCCAAAGGCATAAATATCATGTCAGGTGGAATGGGTTGTCATGGGTTTCCAGGAGGGTAACCACTAATGAAATGCTCAATTTCCATGGTCAAGCTCGTTGTCAAATTTAAAACCAAACCAGCCAAGACCGCACCTCCACCATTTGTACGCTTAGGAATCCCAACAAGAATATGACACATGGCCACAGTCCAACTTAGCGCACCTCAAATTTATTATGGCCTTTAGTTCACAGGCTAAAGCCTTTGCTTAGGAAGCCCAACTCAAACGTACGTAGACGCCAGAGATCGTTGCACAAAAACATTAAAAAAAAAAAAAAAAAACCAAAAGACGATGAAGAAGAAGAGGACATGATTTTGGGCGAGTGCAGTACCTTAAATAATAACCAACATGTATATAAGAGCTTAGGACTTTAGAGTGTCCAATAGGAATAGGAAAAAAGGTGTTGTAAAACGATGCATCAAATAACCGACATGAGGTTAGTCATAACCAGCAATGAAACCTCTCTTGATGCATGAGTCCGATTTGATTGAAAATTATTATTTGATCTTTTTAGCCGATAACCTGTGAAGTCATCCTAGAATTTAATTGGTCCTATAAGATAAAAGGATAGATATCGTTATACAAAGTCAAACCATTTGACAGTTAATTCTGTTGAGACGACCCCACCATTATCTTCGACAAAATTTTATACGCATAAATAGTAACCATAAGCTGCATATTGATTTTGCTTTGCTTAGGGCATTCAATAACATCATACAACCATGTCAATGAGTCTATGGACTAATTTGGTGTTGGGGTTTGTATATCAATAACCTGGGTTCAAATCTAACTCTCATCTCTAATTTAGCCAATGGTGTGCTTGTCTTTTTTTTATTCACAGCAAAAACAAATAGCTAAATAAAATTGCATAACTAAGAAACTATTTTCTTTTTTTTTTTTCTTTATTTGTTGTCATACTTATTGGACTTGGGCTGAGACCATCGGTATGATACCAGCTAGCACGATAATAAAATCTCTTGATGATCGTATATATCATGGCCTGAAACCAAACCCTACTTTCCAGCCGTTAGAGCTTTAAAGTTATTTGGGATATTTAAAGGTGGTACATCCTCTTTGTTTGACAAAAGTTTCCATCAATGCCTTGCATATCCTCTTTCAGATAATTTGCTTGTATCTTTTCTAAGAAATAGTAAGGTCCAATCTCATCATCCCTTAGCCTGAGCTGGAAAGCGATAGATAGCCACACATTTATAGAATTTGATCCAATAGGACATGCAAGGTCTGCCTTTCCACTCATATATATTTATATCATTCCAAACTTAGACAGCAACAAAAATAATTAATCCAATTTGGTAAAAGAATTAATCTAGAACCACTAGATAATAATGAATAAGTCTAATCATTCTTTTTTCGAAAAATAACTAATCAAAAATCTTTTTGCTCCCTAAGCTCCTTACTGCTCTACTCGATCCCAAGTCCCATCTATTTAGAAAAAATATTGTTGTCCATAGAGACAATCCAAAAAAAAAAGTGAATTGAAATTTTCAAAAATTTAAATTTACTATGTACAAATTTCAGATTATGTGAAGTATGATGAGAGAATATCAAATGATGAATGCTAAAAAAAAAGAGCAATTAAGGAGCAATGTAAAGAAATGAAATGCCACAATACCACACATAAATATCAAGAATTTATAGTGGTTCGATGCCAAATCTAGCACCTACATCCACTCCTCAAGTCAATCCTAGGCTTTTACAATAAATCCAATCTAATTTTAGACTTGGACAAGCCTTTCCTCAAGTTTCAATTCTAACTAAAATTTATTTGCAATAGAGAATTCGAAATACAACTATAAACACAATAAAAATTTTTAAAAGTTCAAATAAAAGTCGATGAAGCTCTTTGAAGAATGAGTTGAGGAAGCTTAGCAATTAATACTCTGAAAAACTCTTTGAATGTCTCAAGAATTTTGAGTGGTTGGATGCTTTCAGTTCTCTCGAATGTTGAATAAATATTCTTGGATTTTCATTTTGTTTTTCTTTTTTCTTTTCTTTTTCTTGACTCTTAATTTTATTTGAAAGTCTTTAAATCCTCTAAAAGAGCCAAACTAGCTGTTTCTAATTATTAGAAACTATTTAAAAAAATTTAAAATTTTTGCAGAACTAGCCATTATAGCTATTAGTTGCAGTCGAGTCAACTCGAGATCAAGTAAGAGTAAACTCGAGTAAACTAGAAGTCAGCTCAAAGAAAGTAGGAGTTCGCTCGAAGGCTGCTCCCTAGAAACCACTTCTCTTTCTTTCTTGAGGAAGTCGACTTGAGATCAAGTAGAAGTCGACTCAAAATCTAATACTAAAACTTTAGCTTTCTATCTGATTAAGTGAATCAACTTAGTTAAGTAGGAGTCAACTCCTAGTCCATGCCACTTCAAACTTGCATACCTGAGTCGACTCTTTGAATTTAAAAGTCAACTCTTAGTCTCTTTCTCTTGATTTTTCATGATGTAGATTTATCCAATCAGTCTCTTCTGCCTTTAAAACTTATCATTCAATATATGTTTTCTAAGAATGTTTTTAGTTTTCTGAAACTATCTATACAAGAATTTCAACAACTCATTACTATTAAAATAAGTACTCAAATATTTTATATTTATTAAAATCAATCCTTGGATCAATAATCTCTTTCTTTTTGATGATGACAAAATTTTGAATACAAATAAATAATATAATCAATATACTTGCATCAGAACAATATTATCCATTTGACTTACAAGAGATTTAAAAACTTCATGCAAGACTATGCATCAAAACAAGATAGTATGAATTGAGTGTAATAGGATCAACAATGTAGCAAAGCAAAAAAAAAAATCAAGGATGATATATCAATGCTTAATGATGTACCAATTTTAATGATATATTTATACTAATGGCAAAATATTAGAGCTAAAAGTTCTGAAAATTGTATCAAAGTATAATATATCAAAGCTAAAATGAGTTGAAGTGTGACAGTTGTATCAAATCTATAATTAAGCATTAAAATATATCCAAGCAAAAATAAATATATTAGAGCAAGCATTTGAGCAAGAAGTAATAATGCATCATACTTTCATATGAAAGAGCTTATATCTATTTCAATAATTCTTCAATAATTCAGTAATTCAATGATTCATTTAATAATTCAATGATTCAATGAATTCCATAATTCAATGATTATGCTTTAAGTTATTTATTGTTTGTTTCAAGATTTTATTTCGTATAATTCAATGATTGTGCTTTAAGTTATTTATTTTTTACTTCAAGGTTTCATTTCATAACACCATGTCTCTCTCACCCTTTTTTGTCATTAATCAAAAGGATAATGCATAGAAAAATTATAAGATATATATAAAAAAAGATTTCATTTCATTGCATAAATATATATCTTTATGAACATAATGAGTGTATACTATGTATAAAAAGAGATTCAATATAGTACACTAACGATACATCGAGGAAGATATCATCAATATATAACAAAAAAAAGTAAAAATATTTAGTGAGCTATCTAATGGATATCTAGAGACCCTAAATCTAATCTTTATCTAAGGGAAGGTCTATGGGTAAGGGATAATGGACCTTAAAAGATGAGGCACTACTCCTCTTGCTTCTAGTTCTACTAGAGGGACCGATAGGATGGACAATAAAGCATATGTTTGATCTAGTATATGTCCTATATGGTGGTCTAGGGATAGATTGGGATGGTTGGGAAGTCTGGAGAGGATAGAAAAAGATAGAGCACGATAGATTGGCTGACTCTAAGATAAAGATCTATCTAGTGAAGCCTATCATCCTCGCCCTCTAGCAGCAACTATTATGGAAGCTTCTAGTGCAATGCTCTCCAACTGTACCATCAATCTATCCATCGTGGTCAGAAGAGAGAGGATCTTAAAGCACAAAAAGTCTTCAAGCTTCCAAATTTCTAATTGTATCTGACCAACACCTACCTTAATCCTCCTCTTGAGATGAGCAACCTCCTAAGCCAGTGAAGATAAGTCTCTAATCTGGCTCGTTGCTTTAAAGTTTCGATTTTATCAGACAAGCTAGCCATCTCACTCCTCAAGTCATAAAGCTCAATTTGTACAAGCGAAGCGATCTAGGATAGATCTGCTTGATGTGCCATAGAATGCTTTTTCTCTGTCCTCAGTCCATCCAATACAAATTCTGCAATCTTTCTTATCTGATCATCATCTAGTCGAATGGAGGAAGACTGAACAGGCATCAATGCTCCAATAGGTGTCACTGGAAGTGATGATATAGGGGGTGCAGCTGCTGTAAGAGTCTGAGGCTCTACTGTTGTTGGTGGAGGTGACTCTATCTCAAACTTAGGCAATGCTCCGCTCGGCCTAGCCTCATCTTTCTATCTCTTCTATCCCAAGTTCCTCCAAACCCATCTTCCTCGTAACTTGTGGTAGCCCATACAGTATAGTGATTGCTCATTGCAAGTGTCAAAGTGCATCAAAACTCATCTGATCTCCCCCTCAATAGGTACTCCAAACTTTCTAAAAATAAGGATGAGTGCCGAATTATCTTAGGTCTTTAATACAAGTTGGAGTGCCTCTGTCCTATCAGAAAGTTTCATAGGTGTTGTTGGAGATAAACCTCGCTCTCGCCGAAGTTCAGTTCGATGCTCAGCCTAAAGCAATCGATAGCCATGAAAGAGCCTCAGCGGTCGAGCTCCTTCGGACACTCCATGGCCGGGCCTGAGCCGAACTCCTTTCGAGCTCCTCCTTCGGTCGAACTCCTCAGCGATTATGCTCTGATTGAGCTCCTCAGCAGTTGAGCTCCAGTCGGACTCCCACATGAGCCAAACTCCTTCTGAGCTCTCCCTTCGACCAAACTTCTCAGCGGTTGCATCCTGACCGAGCTCCTCAGTGGCCGAGCTTCAGTCGGACTCCCATAGGAGCCAAACTCCTTTCGAGCTCTCCCTTCGGTCGAACTCCTCAGCGGTTGCGTCCTAGTCGAGCTCCTTAATGGCCGAGCATCAGTCGGACTCCCATAGGAGCCGAACTCCTTTCGAGCTCCTCCTTCGATCGAACTCCTCAGTGGTTGCGCCCTGACCGAACTTCTCAACGACCGAGCTCTAGTCGGACTTTCATAGGAGCCGAACTTCTTCTAAGCTCCTCCTTCGGCCAAACTCCTCAACGGTTGTGCCCTGATCGAGCTTCTCAACGGTCGAGCTCCAATCAGACTCCCATAGGAGCCGAACTCCTTTCGAGCTTCTTCTTCGATCGAACTCCTCAGCAGCAGAGCTCTAGTCGGACTCCTCTTAGACACCTCCTTCGATCGGATTCCTGGACCCCTCCTTCTGATGGACGCTTATGAGAGTCGAACTCCTTCTGGGCTCCTTCAGCTATTGTTCCTCTCGGGTGGCCCCCTCCAGCCATGTTTCCTTCGAAAGTCCAAACTTCTTCGAAATGGATATACGTCAAAGCTCTTCAACCCTTCATTCAACTCTGAGTGGCTCGGTATCAAGATAGCTGCAACCATCACCATCAGTCCGTTGCAGACGACAGTGATCCGCTATCAGACGGCGATGGCTGTCACCATCAATCCATTATAGGCAGTGCTGCAGACGGCGCCTTCCCTCGAGACTGACTCCGTCAGACCTCGAGCGATCCACCACCATGCGGCTACAGCTATCACCATCAAGCTCCGTCTATAAAAAGGATCCTCTAGATATGCTAGTCTCTAAGCTCTAAACTCTCCTCCCCTTCTCTAAGCTCTATGGAACTCATTCCTGAGCACTTCATTCCTATTGGCCAGAGCTGACTTGATCATCGGAGGATCCTGCCGGAGCCACCCCCCACCGACTTTGGATGGAACTTTATTTTGTAGGTCCCCGACGGTGACCTCGTCCACCTCTGCTCCAGCCGAATCCGACGATGATCAATTTCTGTGTCAATAGATTGGTGCTAGAGGAAGGGCCCGAACCTCCGAGGTCTCCTTATTCTTAAAGGAGTGCTCGATGATGATTCCTCTCTCCCCTCTCTAGAGATCTCTCTTATTCTAGAGTTCTTTTTTGAAGAAAAAATGCCCCCTAGAAGAGCTTCAATCCGACGATCGGCGGTCTTCGTGGCTCGATCCCGTTCAGATCTATTTGCTCTCGCTCCAGCCCTGGCAGTCCAGGTTCCATCCATGACTGCGGTGGATGTGGAGCAGTTCAACCTGCTTGTCCAGTATATTCGTGGCCTCACGAAGGTGGTGCAGCCCATGCATCGGTAGGCCCCGGCACCAGCTAAATCGATGCGGGACTCCCCAGAGCTATGTGGTCCGGTCCAGGAATGGCCAACTTGGGCTACCCGACCTCCAATTCCCAAAAGGAGAAGGCAAAGGAGGGAGAGCTCCTGCTTAGACCATGGCTCGATCCAGGGGGAGGCTTCGCACCTGCTCTACCAGAAAATCTTGAAGATTAAAGACCGTGAAGATCTCTTAGATCAAAGACTCTTAGAAATGAACCGATGAATTGAGGAACTTCGTCACACTCCCTCCTCACGTAGTAATGACATTTGTACTGATCCTTCCTTTTCATAGAAAATTATGCAAGAATCGGTCTCACCGAACTTCAAGCTCCCACAGCTCGAGGGTTACGATGGGACCACCGATCCGATCGACCATCTGAAAGTCTTTCGAATAACGATGTTGCTCCACGGTACGTCAAATGCCATCTTATGCCGGACTTTCTCCTCTACCCTTAAGGGAGCTATCAGAAATTGGTACTTGGCACTTAAGTCGAGTATCATCTTATCATTTGATCAGATGAGCAACAGTTCGTAGCCCACTTCATCAGTAGCCAGCGCCCGCGTCGAGGTTCGAATTCCTTAATGGCCATTAGGCGAAAGGAGGACGAATCCATCTGGGCTTATATCATTCGATTAATACTGCCGCATTGAAGGTTCGAAACCTGGACCAGTCTGTCACCATGGCCGCCCTCAAGGGCAGCCTTCAGAAGAATGACTTGTTGTTCTCCCTGAAAAAAAAGTATCCTAGGGATTTTGCTCACATGCTAGCACGGACTGAAAGTTATGCTCGGACAGAGGAGGCCTTCGAGGCCAAAGACGATGAAGCCAGTGGCAAGCGGTGAATCGGTGGGTCAGGCAGGCCCGCCGAAGAAGAAAAGTGGAATGAAGCTTGGCCACGTTCCCGGACCCCTTCTGATCATAGGCGAGCCCAAACTCTCCCTCGAGCTTGGAGGTAGGGAAGCCCCGACGAAAGGACACGCCGAAGTTCTCCCCACCACCGAAGTTCTCTCCGATGATGATTCGACAACTACGCCCCCCTTAACGCCCCAAAAATCCAAGTGCTGATGGAGATCAGGGAATGACTCCCAAGATCGAAGAAAATGTATTTCCACCCCGATAAGCATAATTTCAATAAGTTCTGCCTCTACCATCGTGACCATGATCACGACACCGAGGAGTGCATCCAACTCTAGGATGAGATCGAGGAGCTCGTCGGGTGAGGTAGACTTGGCCGATTCCTACGGAGATGATCTGAAGAGCGGGAAGATCGGCTGGGGGCGTTACCACCAAATGGGGAAAATCAATAAGAAGATTGGCCACCTCTCGGCGTCATCAACACTATCTCGGAAGGACTTCAACAAGGAGAGGCCAGCGGATCCAATGGATCGATGAAGAGGCGGAGGACCGTGGAGCCCGTGACCTTTACCGAGGTGGACGGTCGGAGGATCCAATTTTTGTACAATGATATGGTTGTAATTTCTTTGAACATCACTGACTATGATGTACACCGCATTTTGATAGATAATGAAAGCTCGATCGATATATTATTTTACGATGCCTTCTCAAAAATGTCCCTATCCGATGACCGCTTGGAGCCTATGAATTTTTCATTGGTAGGATTTACTGGCAATGCCGTACCAGTCAAGGGCATAATATCTTTGGCTGTGACGACAGGACAACACTCGAAACTGGCCAAAGTGCAGGTCGATTTCCCAGTCATGAAGAATCCGTCCGTCTATAATGCAATTCTCGGTCGATCCGGACTAAATGCACTTCGGACGGTGGTGTCAACCTATTATTTGAAGATGAAGTTTTCGACGAGTCGTGGGATCGGGGAGGTCAGGGGAGACCAGGCTCTAGCAAGACACTGCTACTCGATCGCCTTGCATAAGGAAAAATGGTCCGACCCTTATCTTGTTGACAGACTGGATGTCCACGATGACCTCACTAAGGAGCGGGATGAGCCTATGGAGGACCTCGTCTCTGTGCCCTTAAATGATTGAAACTCAGAGCATGTGGTCCAGATCAGCTCCAACTTGGCAAATGAGGTTTGGAATAACTCATCGCCTTTCTCAGGAGAAACGCAGACATCTTCGCCTGGACCCCAGCACCATCGACTGGCTGTCGATCCAAAGCACCATCCGATAAAAGAAAAGATGCGCCACCACGCCCTGAAGAGACAGAAGGCAATCGCCGAAGAAGTGGACAAGCTCCTCAAAATCAGGCTCATCTGAAAGGTTAATTATCCGACCTAATTCTCAAATATGATCCTCATCAAAAAGATGAACAACAAGTGGAGGATGTGCGTTGACTTCAAAAAGCTGAACAAGGCTTGCCCGAAGGACAGCTACCTCCTACCCAGGATTGATAAACTGATGGATGCGACCTCGGGCCATAAGCTCCTCACCTTCATGGACGCCTTCTCTAGTTATAACCAAATACGAATGGCGCCCGAGGATGAAGAGAAGACTGCTTTCATTACTGACCGTGATCTTTATTGTTACAAGGTCATGTCCTTTGGACTCAAAAATGTAGGGGCGACGCACCAGCGCTTGGTCAATAAGATCTTCAAGGAGCAGATCGACTGCAACATGGAGGTGTATGTGGATGATATGTTTGTCAAAAGTCGAGCTTCAACAGATCATTTCGTCGATCTTAAAGAGACATTCAGTACACTCAGAAAGCACAAGATGAAGCTGAACCCGACCAAGTGCACCTTTGGCATGACCTCCGAAAAATTTCTGAGGTTCATAGTGTCGAGATGCGGAATTGAAGTAAATCCCAAGAAAATTCGAGCCATTCGAGAGATGATCGCTCCGAAGACGATCAGAAAAATTCAATGACTGACCGAAAAGGTGGCATCCCTAAATCGCTTTGTCTCAAGGTCGGCCGAACGATGCGCATCCTTCTTTCGAGTTCTCAGGCAACCAAAGAACTTCTGCTGGATGGTGAAATGCCAACAAGCATTCGAGGAGCTTAAAAACTATCTTGGCTAACCCTCACTATTGGCAAAGCCCGAACCCAGAGAAGAATTATTCCTATACCTAGCTGTCTCCCCGATGGCCCTGGCGGCAATCCTGATCAAAGAAGAAGCAAAGACGCAGCGGTCGGTCTACTACGTGAGCCGAGTCCTGAGGAATGCGGAGATCAGATACTCTAGATTAGAAAAACTAACTTACTCTCTTCTAATTACTGTCAGAAGGCTCCGATCTTATTTTTAGGAGCACACCATAACGATTCTCACGGACCAACCAATAAAAATAGTCCTCCATCGAGCGGACGCTTTCGAAAGAATCATAAAATAGGCAATTGAGCTCACAGAGTTTGACATCAACTACTGACCTAAGCCATCGATCAAGGCCCAGATACTGACGAATTTTGTGCTAGAATGCACCATTCCAGTCAAAGCCGAGTTTGAACAAAGCGAGACTGACACCAAAGCGTGATCGAGCTTAGACAAAGCCGAGCTATCGCAGTTGAACCTCTCCGAAGGCTCCTGGATTCTGCACGTGGATGGCTCATCCAACTCCACTAGAGCTGGTGTGGGGCTGGTCCTGGTCAGTCCCGAGGGAGTCATCGTCAAGTACGCGCTACACTTCGAGTTTTCTGTGATCAATAATAGAGCCGAATATGAAGCGCTGATCGCTGGATTAAAGATAGCAAGAAAATTAAAGGTAGATCGACTTCAAATCTACAGCAATTTTTAGCTGGTAGTCGGCCAAGTCAGCAGCAGCTATGAAGCATGGGAGGGGAGCATGATGAGATACCTTGGAAAAGTGAGGGATTTGACTCCGGCCTTCAATAATTTCGGCATTCAACATATTCCAAGGGTGAAAAATGCAAGAGTCGATCTTCTCTATAAGTTGGCCACTTCAGCTCCGGTCGAACTATCCAAAGAAGTATTTTTGGAAACTTTGAAGTGCCCAACCGTAGAGGGATCTTAGGTCGTCCTGCAAGTGGAATTCGAGCCAAGCTGGATCGACCTGTTGATCACCTACCTCAAGGAGGGGGTCCTTCCTCATGATCCGAAAGAAGCTCGAAAGCTCAGGAATCAAACCTCCCGCTACGTTTTATACAAAGATAGGTTGTATAAGAGGTCATACTCCTTCCCGCTGCTAAGATGTCTCCGATCTTCAGAGACCAACCTCACACTATGGGAGGTGCACGAAGGACTCTGCAGAAGTCACATAGGAGCCAGGTCCCTGTTGCAAAGACTACTTCGGCATGGGTACTACTGACTGATCTTATTTTATAATTTCGTAGAGTATGTGAAGAAGTGCAACCGCTGTCAGAAGAATGCCAGCGTACAAAGACAATCGACATCCGAGCTTGCTCCACTAAGCGCACCTTGGCCATTTGCATAATGGGGAATGGACATACTCAGCCCCTTCTCGATGGTGTCCGGGCAATGAAAGTTTCTTCTGATCATGATCGACTATTTCACCAAGTGGGTCGAAGCCGAACCACTAGCGAAGATTACCAAGGCCAAGGTGTAGGACTTCATCTAGAAGTCACTAGTCTGTCGGTTCGGTCTGCTCCAAACTCTTATAACCAACAATGGGCGATAATTCGTTGGGACGAGGTTCGTCGAGTTCTATGAAGGACTAAATATCTTCCACCGCTTCACATCGGTGGCTCATCCGTAGACCAACGGGGAGGCTGAGGTGATCAATCGGATCCTGTTGCAAGGCATCAAGATAAGACTTGATAGAATAAAGGAGGCCTGGGTGGACGAACTCTACCACGTCCTCTAGGCATACCGAACTACACAAAGGATACCGACCGGAGAAACATCCTTCGCCTTGGCCTTCGGCATGAAGGCAGTTATCCCGATCGAACTTTGACTCTCGTCTGTTCGAGTCGTGGGCTTCAACGAGCAGTTCAACCCCTAGGACCTCAGGATTAACCTCGATCTACTGGAAGAAAAAAGAAAGAAAGCCCACATTCGAATGGCAGCCTACAGATGGAAGGTGGCACAGTACTACAACTCCAAGGTTAGAGGTAAGACGTTCAGAGTAGGAAATCTAGTGCTCCGACGGGTCTCCATCTTTCAGCCTCAGAGCCAAGGGAAGCTCGTCCCAAATTGGAAAGATCCATATGAAGTGGTGGAGCTCATCCGATCCGAAACTTATCGTTTGAAAGAGCTCGGAGGAATACTACTTTTTCGACCTTGGAACTTAGAAAATCTGAGGATGTATTATTAGTAAATATCCTTTAATAAAACTCCTTCATTCAGCATTATTATTTTTTGGTGCAAGAATTACATGATGACAGAAAAGAAATGAGCGAAAGTGGTCCATTAGGAATAGGAGGAGAACCTCATCCTGATGCGAGCAAAGTTCCAGTCCGAACTTCAAAGTCTGTAGGAGATAAGATCTCCTCCGAGCGACCACGATGACCTCGATCAGAGATGAGATCTCTTCCGAGCAATCGAGCTAGCCTCGACCAGAGATCAGAACTCCTTCAAACTTTGAAGAACCTCATCCATAGTCAAAGGCCTCGTTCACAAAGGATGGGATAGGGGGAGAGGCCCTAATAATGATCCTTATGTGCCCCCACAGTCTATTAGAAATAGGAGGAGAACCTCATCCTAACGCGAGCAAAGTCGAAAGCCTCGTTCACAAAGGATGGGATGGGGGGAGAGGCCTTGACAATGGCCCGTATGTGCCTCCACAGCCCATTAGAAATAGAAGGAGAATCTCGTCCTAACGCGAGCAAAGTCGAAGGCCTCATTCACTTTAGATGAGATGGGAAGAGAGGCCCTGACAATGGCCCTTATGTGCCTCCACGGCCCATTAGAAATAGGAGGAGAACCTCATCCTAACACGAGCAAAGTCCAAGGCCTCATTCATCTTAGACAAGATGGGAGGAGAGGCCCTGATAGCAGTTCTTATGTGCCCCCACAGTCCGTTAGGAATAGGAGGAGAACCTCATCCTAATGCGAGCAAAGTCGAAGGCCTCATTCACAATGGACGGGATGGGGGGGGAGAGGCCCTGACAATGATCCTTATGTGCCCCCACACTCTGTTAGGAACAAAAGGAGAACCTCATCCTAACGCGAGCAAAGTTGAAGGCCTCATTTATAAAGGACGAAATGGGAGGAGAGACCCTGACAACGGCCCTTATGTGCCCCCACAGCCCTGTTAGGAATAGGAGGAGAATCTCATCCTAACGTGAGCAAAGTCAAAGGCCTCGTTCACAAAGGACAGGATGGGGGAGAGGCCCTGACAATGGCTCGTATGTGCCCCCACAGCCCATTAGAAATATAAGGAGAATCTCATCCTAACACGAGCAAAGTCGAAGGCCTCATTCATCTTAGATGAGATGGGGGGAGAGGCCCTGACAATGATCCTTATGTGCCCCCATAGCCTGTTAGGAACAGAAAGAGAATCTCATCCTAATATGAGCAAAGTCCAAGGCCTCGTTCATCTTAGACGAGATGGGAGGAGAGGCTCTGACAGTGGCCCTTATATGCTCCTACAATCCATTAGGAATAAAAGAAGAACTTCGTCCTAACACGAGCAAAGTCCAAGACCTCATTCACCTTAGACAAGATGGAGGGAGAGGCTCTGACAGCGGCTCTTATGTGCCCCCATAGAACGTTAAGAATAAGAGAAGAACCTCATCTTAATGCGAGCAAAGTCCAAGTCCAAGCTCTGAAGTCTACAGGAGATAGGATCCCCATCAATCTCGACTAGAGATAAGATCTCTTCCAAGCGATCGAGATAACTTTAGCCAGAGATAAGATCGAAGACAACCTTGGCCAGAGATGAGATCTCTTTCGAGCGATCGAGACAAGCTCAACCAGAGATAAGATCGGAGACAACCTCGATCAAAGATGAGATCTCTCTCGAATGACCGAGACAACCTCAGTCAAAGATAAGATCGGAGATAACCTCGACTAGAGATAGGATCTCTTTCGAGCGACCGTGTCAACCCCAGTTGCAGATCAGATCTCTTTCGAGCACCCGTATTAACCTCAGCCATAGAAAATGAGAACTCCCCCAAGTTGACCTCAGCTGCAAGAGAGGAGATCCCCCCGAGTCAGCCTCGATCGTTGGTGACAATATCGCCCTCGAGGAGCTTAACCTCCAACCTCAACCGCAGGAGGCGAGATCTACTTCAACCTCGGCTGGAGATGAGATCTCCTCCGAACTTCAACTTCAGCATCAACTTTGGCTGGAGATGAGACCTCCCTCGAGCTTCAACCTGAACCAGCATGGAGCCCAAAAGAGGACTTCGGTAGTCATCTTTTCTGCATTCTCTTCCTTCGAGTTTCGAACTCGAAAGTGGAGGAACTATTGTTGGGGATAAATCCCGCTTCCATCGAAGTCCAGTTTGATGCTCAGTCTAACGTAATCGATAGCCATGAAAGAGACTCAGCGATCGAGCTCCTTTAGACTCTCCACGGTCAGGCCTGAGTCGAACTCCTTTCGAGCTCCTCCTTTGGTTGAACTCCTCAGCGGTTGCACCCTAGCCGAGCTCCTCAGTGGTCGAGCTCCAGTCGAACTTTCATAGGAGCCAAACTCCTTCCGAGCTCCTCCTTCGATCAAACTCCTCAACGGTTGCACCCTGACCGAGCTCCTCAGCGGTCGAGCTTCAGTCGAACTTCCACAAAAATTAAACTCCTTCCGAGATCCCCCTTCGATCGAACTCCTCAATAGTTGCACCCTGACTGAGCTCTTCAACAGTCGAGCTCCAATCGAACTCCCACAAGAGCGAAACTCCTTTCGAGCTTTTCCTTCAGTCGAACTCCTCAACAGTCGAGCTCCAATCGAACTCCTTCCAAACACCTCCTTTGATCGAATTTCTGGACCCCTCCTTCCGACGGACGCTTACAGGAGTCGAACTCCTTCCGAGCTCCTTCAACTATTGTTCCTCTTGGGCGGCCCCCTCCAGCCATGTTCCCTTCGAAAGTCCGAACTCCTCCAAAATGGGTATACGTTAAAGCTCTTCAACCCTTCATTCAATTTTGAGTGGCTCAGTATCAAGACAGTTACAGCCATCACCATCAGTCCGCTACAGACGACAGCAACCCGCTACCAAGCGGCGATGGCTGTCACCATCAACCCATTGTAGGCGGCATTGCAGATGGTGCCTTCTCCCGGGACTGACTCCATCGGATCTCGAGCGGCCCACCATCACACGGCTACAGTTATCACCATCAAGCTCCACCTACAAAAAGATCCCTTCAGATATGCTAATCTCTAAGCTCTAAGCTCTCCTCCCCTTCCCTAAGCTCTGTGGAACTCATTCCTGAGCACTTCATTTCTGTTGATCAAAGCTAACTTGATCGTCGGAGGGTTCTATCGGAGCCACCCTCCACCGACTCCGGATGGGACTTTATTTTGCAGGTCCCCAGCAGCGACCTCGTCCATCTCCGCCCCAGTCGGATTCAGCGATGACCAGTTTCTATGTTAATAGGTGTCATATTTTGACATGGCAACCATAATATCCTTATAAATTATTACTTGATGAGGATAATTTGGATCCTTTTCTCTATAGCTTCTACGCCACTTGACCTACATCTGAGGCTCCCCTAGAATTCTCAAACTAGACTCGGATAAGTGGGGACATCATAAAAACTCCCATCTTTGCTCATTGATTTTTTGCCCAATTGAAAATCCCTTCTCTTCCAAAGACCTAAAATTAATCTTTCTTCCCATAATCACCACTCTAGCAGCAATGAAAGCACCAAACGAGGGAGATGGTAAGGCAGAGGGAGGACCCACTAGTGTATGGGGGTGTGTTTGGTCATTTCTAGCCTTTGACCTTCATTTGGCTTGTTCTTCACCTCTTCAAATGGAAGGCCAATTATTTTTTTGGACCATTCCATGCTTAATCTAAGACAAATCAAGTGGGAATCAAAGAAAGAAACAAAAGGAGAGCCCAAAATGGGTTGCAGAAACTATTTGGAAGTTTCTAGGGTTAATAGTGAAAGATAGAAAGTGAAATAGAAAGAGATGACTCGACTTTTAAATCGAGTAGTCCCGACCTGGAGTAGACTCAAGTTCTCTACTAGAGTTGACTCGAGCTAGAGTTGATTTGAACTTAAGTATGAGTCAACTTGAGCTCCATTTTAAATAAAAAAATATTGATTTTTTAGAAAAAATTCAACAATCTAAAGTAAGAGATGACTCAAAAAAAATCAAATAAAAAAAAATAAATATGAAATCTATCGGTCTAGATTCAAGAGAAGATTAATTTTGAGAGGTTAAAAGAGAGAGAAAAGGGGTTAACGTAAGGTGCAGTCAAATGGGTCATATACTCCTAATTCTCTTTCAATTAAACTAAATCTTTCCTCACCTAGAGATTTAGTAAAGATGTCTACTAGATGTTTATTAATGCTCACAAAATCAAGTATCATATCATTATTTTAAATATGATCTCTTATAAAATGATGTCTTATTTCATTATATTTAGTTCTTAAGTGTTAACTTAGATTTTTAGTTAAGTTTATATCACTAGTATTATTATATCTCAAAAAAATCTTATTTAATTTAATACTATAATGCTTTAGTTGTTGCTTAATTCATAAAATTTAAGTATAATAACTTCCGACTATAATATATTTAGCTTCTATGTTAGATAATGCTACCAAATTTTATTTCTTACTAAATCAGAAGATTAAGTTAGCTCCTAAGAATTGGTTAGTTCCACTAGTATTTATTTCATTAAGTTTTCAACCAGCAAAATTAGTATCAAAATATCTAATTAAATCAATAGAATAATATCTAGAATACCATAAATTTATATTAAAAGTATCAACTAAGTATCTAAGTATTCTTTTAACAGTAAATAAATGAGATTCTTTAGGATTGGATTGATATCTTGCACACACATATATATATACTAAATATTATATCAAATAATTTGCTGTAAGATAGAGCAAAGATTTAATTATATTTTAATAAACTTTAGTATCGATACTTTTACCATTTTCATTTTTGTCAAACTTATATGAGAGACTCATAGATGTTATAATGGACTTGCAGTTCGCCATCTTAAACTTTTTGAGTAATTTTTTTATATACTTGATTTGGTTGATGAAGATCCTTTCTTTAGTTTGCTTAATTTAAAGTTTAAGAAAAAAGTTTAATTCTCTCATCATGCTTATCTCAAACTCTCCATACATTAACTTAGCAAACTCTTGACAAAAATATTCATCAAAAGCACTGAATATAATATCATCTATGTAGATTTGTACTACTAATAAATCATCATTCTTTTTCTTCAAGTATAGCATCTATATTTTCTCTAATAAAATTATTTTTAAATAAAAATTTACTTAATCTTTCATACCATGCTTGAGATACTTATTTTAATTCATACAATACTTTGTTTAGTTTAAAAATATAATTTGAAAAAGCATGACCTTCACAACTAAAAAGTTGTTCAACATACACCTCCTTAGTAAAATATCTATTCAAAAATATACTTTTAATATCCATTTGATAAAGTTTAAAATCCATATATGCAAATATAAGTAATAATTTAATAGCTTCTAATCTAGCAATATGCAACTAATCTAGCTTTATTCCTTATAACCACTTTATTTTTATCTAATTTATTTTAATATATCTATTTTATTTTAATTATGTATAGGATGATTTAAAAGTCTACTTAATAAGGTCCAAACTTTATTTCTTTTAAATTGATTTATTTTTTTTTGCATTACATTAATCCAATTTGGATCATTTTTAACTTCTTTAATAGATTTAAGTTCTATTTAAGATACAAAGGCTGAATGATTATTGATATTTCTTAAAGATAATCGAGTTCTTATCCCTTATAATGGATCACCAATAATAAGATCTTTTGGATGTCGATAAGCATACGTCCATTTCTTGGATAGATTCTCATGATGTTCTTAAGCTTCTTTATGATTTTCTTCATCAGCTTTCTTATCACCTTCTTCATCATTTTGTGTCGAAACTTCTTTTAAAATTAGATCTTTCATTCCTTTGCTTATAGTTCCTTTGTCATGATCAACAATATTTTTCTTTCTTGAAAATAAGTTATTGTTTCACTAAATATAACATGAATACCTTCTTCAATAACTAAGATTTTTTTGTTGAAGGACAATATCCCATGTTAGATGAAGAGTATCTTTTATCAATTTTATCAATTTATCAATTTATCAATTTTATTTTTTTATTATTTAAAATAAAGCATCAATTTATCTTTTAGCATCAATTTATCAATTTTATTTTTTTATTATTTAAAATAAAGCATCGACAATCAAAAATATAAAAATAGTTGATATTAGATTTTCTTTCTTTCCAAAGCTCATATAATTTTTTTTTTAAAATTAAACAGATCAAAACTCAATTCAAATATAGCATATTAGGTTAATTATTTTCATCCAAAAATATCTCAAAAAGTTGCTTTCACACAATATGGTATAGATAATTTCTTCTAAAGTTCTATTCTTTCTTTCTACGATCCACTATAACAAAAATAATCTCAGACAATAGCCAAATAATGTTGCTTAAAGATTCAAAATTATTGTCTAATGATTTTGGCAACAGTTTTTTGATCATTGCCTATAGTCGAAAGCATTGATTTTTTGGTTTTAAGCCAATAATTAAATAATCTCCACCTAATAAAATATCATGCAATGATTTTTAATAAGTATTTATAATGGTTATAATAAAATGCAATAGTTGTTTTTGCTAAAGTAGCACTTTTTTTGAGATGTTGGCAATGATTTTTCTTATTTAGGCAATGATTTTTTTGGAGTACTTTGCAATAGTTATTCACTTTATGCAATAATTTATTACAAATTTTTGTAGTAGTTATGATGGTTTAGGCAATGATTTTGTTGAGGATTTGATGATAATTTTTATATTTTTGATAATAAATCTTCATATTTAGGCAATGATTTTTTAAAGATTGTTGTAACACTTTTTTTTCTTTTAGATAATGATTTTTTATATTTAGCCAATGATATTTATTTGTTTAGGCAACGACAATTTATATTTAGGCAATAATTTTTTTTGTATTTATACTATAGTTTTTAATATTTTGATAATAATTTTAGATTGTTTAAATGATGTTTCTCAAGAAATCTTATGTAGAGATCAATCATTCAAGCTTAGTAGGTTCACTACCCTAACGATGGTTTGATCAATTTTTATAGAAATCAAAAATACTTGAAACAAAATAAATAAAAAAGTAATGATAAAATTCTTCATTCTACTAAGCACAAGCATAATTATATACAAAAAGAGTACATGTGTTACTATTATTTAAAATAAAATTATAAGTATTTTATCTCTCTGAGAGATGCAGATAACTTGTAACAAGGATATGTGAGAGTAGATCATGTTTTCATACTAGTGATGCTTGCTTGATGCCTAATTGTTGTTAATTACTACCGATTAAGTTAAACTTATCCTATTTAAAAAATTGATTGAATTTTATCTAGTTAAAGAAAAACTTATAGATAAATAAAAAATATGATAATAATTAGTGTATTTGAGAGAGATTTTTTCAAATTTCTTTTTAAAAATTTTTGTAGGTCCTCTATTCAATTCCATAATCTCTCCACATCATGACCTTTCAATTACTCCATAATATTTCTCAACTCAATTATTGATGCTTTGTTATGACTTCTTTGTTATTATTAGCCATACATTATTTTCATACCTACCCATGATTAAAAATAATGAGAGGAGATTGCATTACTTTACTTGCACATGTTGATTCACAATAAAATTTGATAAACATAATTAACTTGTTCCACACATATCTATACATCAATTTGACTCTAATTTCTATTACATCAGAACTAGTTGGAGTTTTTCATAAGCTCTATTAGGTTGGATTAAAGCTATGCATGAGAGTTATTAAATTAGATCATGTTCAAGTACCTCATAGCTTAATCCAATATATTCGTTGAAGGATCTGAGTTCATAATTTAATTCAAAATCTACCTATTCAGATATTGGATCCGGTACAATTGAAATTTTGATTTAGATTCCAACTAGACTAGGATTAATTCTAGATCTCAAGTAGATATATTATTATTTTATTTGAAGAGAAAACTATATTATTATTTTTTATACTCTCAAAACTATTCATTACAAACTTGACCTTGGGTTAAAATTAATAACTTTTATAAGAAATAAAAGATAAAGAAAAAGCTATTGATTATATACTAGATAAATTATTGATTCACATCTATATATATAGAATTATATTATCAGACCTAAAGCCTGAAGTTTTAATATTGGATAGTGTATTGATAAAAAATGGTACCAAATTGTACCTTACTAATACCCACTTCATAATTAAATACCAATTCAGCATCGATACAATATTTTTAATTTTTAATTTTATTATTTTTGAGAATTGCTTTAAGATTTATGGATGTCTAACAATATTTTATGTACTTTTAAAGTACTTAATGAAGCTTCAAAATATTTATTTGAAGTTTGTAGATATTCATAATATCCATTTGAAGTTTGTGGATATTCAAAATACTTTTGGATGATAATATAATTTGTGAATTACTCTATTGATAGTTGCAATCTTTAATAAATTAAAGCATTAAGCAAATTTTGCATCACAAAATCTTTGGTTCATTATAAAGATTTTAATTTATATGAACTCATGAACATATAATAGCAAAGTTTCTATGATTTTTATTATTTTTAATAAATCAAATGATCAATTTGAAGTAAGTTGATTAATAATTTTTTTAGAGGAAGAACTAAACTGCCATCTTAGATCCATTATCTATTTAATTGAACAACACTCTCTAATTTTATCCTTGCTCTCTTTTCTACATAAAGCAATTTGATGTAGGTCTATGTGTATGAATGGAGCTTTTTTTTGAGGTTTTAAGGCTTGTACTTGATATTTTCTTTATTGAACCTGAATTTTGAGTCTTGTTTTATGAAATAAGTTGCATAAAAATATTATCAAGAGTTTTTTTGGGTCTAATCTCTCCCAGTGCTGCTTTAAAATGGACTTCTCTCTTGAGAATGATGTCATGCATAATCAATAAAATGTTTTGTTAAAATAAAAAATAAATTACATAAGAGAGTAAATAGAGAAAGATTAGATAAAGATGTCATATTATAAGATGTTTATACTATTATAAAAACTTTTAAAAGAGTGTAACATATAGAGATATTGTGTATAATTAATGTTTGATAATATAATTTTTTTGAATAATATTATGACATTTTACTCTATATATAAAATGCAAATCTATGCGAGGAAAAAAGAAGAAAAAGGAAATAGAATAAGGAAGCAAGGACAAAAAAGTGGAACAAAAAGGGAAAAGAAAAAGAAGAATAGAAAGGAAAGAAATGAATGAAAGAAGAACAAAAGAAAATAATGAAAGAAAAGGGAGGAAGAAATAAAAGAAAAATTAAAAAAATAAGATAAAACAGAAAAAAGAAAGGAAAGAAAGAAAATAAAGAAAGAAAGAAGAAAAAAAGGAAAGAAAGAAAGGAAAAGGAAAGAAAGAAATGGACCAAAAAAGAAGAATACAAGGGAAAAAAAGGAAAAAAGAAGAAAAAAAGAAACAAAACAAGGAAAGGGAAGAAGAATAAAAAGAAAGAAAGAAATAAAAATGAAAAAAAAAAAGGAGGGAAGGAAAGAAGGAAAAAAAGAAATGATTGATAAGAAGGAAAAGAAAAGAAAGAAATTAAGGAAAGAAGAATAAAAGGAAAAAAGAAAGAAATGAATGATATATGACAAAAAGGAAAGAAATAAATGAGGAAAAAAAGAGGAAAAGAAAGAAAAGATAGAGAAAAGAAATTAAAAAAAGCAAAAAAAGAAGAGAAGGGAAAAAAAAATTTTGAAGAAAAGAAGAAGAAAATGAAATAAACAAATAAAAGGGAAAAAGAAGAAGAAAGAAAATAAAGAAATGAACAAAAACAATTATGAAAAGAATCAAAGAAAAGAAGAAAAAATAAAAAAAAAGTAAGTAAAAAAGGAAGGAAAGAAGAAGATTAGGACATAAAAAAAGAAAAGAAAGGAAGAAAAGAAAAGAAAAACAAAAGGAAAGAAAGAAATGAAAAAAAAAACCACAAAAGGGAAGAAAGAAAAGAAGGAAAGGAGAAGAAAAGAAAATAAAAAAGGAAAAAAAAGAATAAAAGGAAAGAAAAAAGAATAAAAGAAGCATAGAAAGAAAGAAAGATAAAAATGAAAGATGGGGCAAAGGAAAGAAAGAAAGGAAGGAAAGGAAAAGAAAAGAAAAAAGGTATGAGCAAAGAAAGAAATAAATAAAAGAAAAATAAAAAAAAGAAAGAAATGTAGGAAAGTATGAAGAAAGAAAAAGAAGAGAAATAGAAAAAAATAAAAGAAGAATAAAAGAAAAGAAAGAGAAAAATGAAAGAAAAGACAAAGGATAGTGAGAAAAGAAGGAAATGAGAAGAAAAAGATAGAAAAATAAATGAAAAAAGAGTAAAAGAAAAGAAAAGAAGCATAAAAGGAAAGAAAGAAATGAAGAAAAAAGCATAAAAAAAGAGAAAAAAAGAATAAAAGGAAAAAAGAATGAAAGAACAATAAAAAGAAAAAAAGAAGGAATAAAGAATATTAAAAAGAAAGCAAAAAAGAAAAGTGGAAGAAAAGGAAAGCAAAGAAAGAAAAAAGAAGAAAAGGAAAGAAAAAAAAAAGAGAAAAGATGAAGAAAAGGAAGGAAATTAAAAAAAAAGGAAAGAAAAAAGAATGAAATAAGAATAAAAAGAAAGGAAAAAAGAATAAAAGGAAAGAAAGATTGAAAAGAAAGATAAGATAGAAAAAGAAGAAAGGTAGGAAAGAGAAAAAAAGGAAAAAAATGAAAGAAAAAAGAGCAAGAAAATGAAAGAAAAACATAAATGTAGGAAAGAATGAAAAAAAAGATAAAAAAGAAAAGAATGAAAGAAGAATAAAAAAAAGAAAGAAAAAAATAAAAGATGAGACACAGGAAAGTAAGAAAGGAAAAAAATGAAAGAAGAATAAAATGAAAAAAAAAAAGAATAAAAGAAAATAAAGACAGAAATGAAAGATGAGGCAAAGAAAAATAAGAAAGAAGGAAAGAAAAAAAATAAATGAAAAAAGAGCAAAAAACTGAAAGAAATAAATGAAAGAAAAATAAAAAAAAATATAGGAAAGATTGAAAAAAAAGAGGAAAGAAGAGGAAAAGAATGAAAAAAAAGAATGAAAGAAGAATAAAAAAAAAGAAAGAGAGAAATGAAAGACAAGACAAAGGAAAGCAAGAAAGGAAGGAAAAGATAAGAAAAGAAAAGCAAGAATAAATGAAAAAAAGTAAAATAAATAAATAAATAAATAAATCAAAAAAAAATGAAGGAAAGAATGGAAAAATAAAAAAATAAAAAAAGAGAAAAAAATAGATGAAAGAAAGAAGAATAAAAGGAAAGAAATAAATGAAGAAAAGAAGAATAGAAGAAAAGTGATATGAAGAAAAGAAGCATAAAGAAATAAATGAAAGAGACTAAAAAAAGGGAAAAAAATAAAAAGAAAGAAAAATGGAATAAAGAATTAAAAGAAAGCAAAAAAAAAAGAGGAAGAAAAAGAAAGCAAAGAAAGAAAGAAGAAGAAAATGAAAGAAAGAAAAGAAAAAAAAGAAGAAGAAAAGAAAGGAAAGAAGAAGAAAAGAAAAGATAAAAGGATAGGAAAGAAGAAACGGAAGGAAAGGAAGAGAAAAGGAAAGAGAAAAAAATGAAAGAAGAATAAAAGGAAAGGAAAAATAGAAGGAAAGAAGAAGAAAAGGAAAGAAAAAAAAGAACGAAAAAAGGTAAAGAAAAAAAACATGGGAAAGAAAGAAGAAGATAAAGAAAGAAAGAATAAGGAAGGAAAGTAGGGAAAGAAAGAAGAAAAGAAAAGAAAAAAGAAGAATGGAAGAAAACATAAATGAAGAAAAGAAGCATAAAAGGAAGAAAAAAAGCATAAATAGAAAGAAAAAAAATAAGAAAAGAAGCATAAAGAAATAAATGAAAGAAGAATAAAAGGAAAAAAAAAAGAAGGAAAGAAGAATAAAAAAGAAAGAAAGAAGAAATAAAGAATAAAAGAAAAGCAAAAAGGAAAAGTGAAAGAAAAAAAGCAAAAAAAAAAGAAGAAGAAAAGGAAAGAAAAAGAAAAAGAAGGAAAGGAGAAAAGAAAAGAAAAAAATGAAAGTAAGGAGAAGCAAAGGAAAAAAAAGAATTGTAGAAAAATAATAGAAAAAAATAGAATGAAAAAAGAAGAAGAGGAAAGGAGAAGCAAAGAAAAGAAAAAAAAGAATGATAGAAGAATAATAGAAAAAATAGAATGAAAAAAGAAGATGAGGAAAGAGAAAAGGAAGGAAAGATGAAGATAAGAAAAAGAAAAAAAAAGGAAAAAAAGAAGAAAAGGTAAGAAAGCAAAAAAGAAAGGAAAAAAAGAAGAAAAGGTAAGAAAGCAAAAAAAAAAGGAAGAAAAAAAGCAAAGAAAGAAAGAAGAAGAAAAGGAAAGAAAAAAAGAAAAAAGGAAAGAATAAAAAAGGGAAGGAAAGGAGAAGCCAAGGAAAGAAAAAAATAAAAGAAGAATGAAAGGAAAGAAAAAATAGAAGGAAAGAAGAAGAAAAGAAGAAGATAAGGAAAAGAAAAAAGAAAAGAAAAAAGAAAAAAAGGGAAGAAAGAAAAAGGAAGCAAAGAAGAAGAAAAGGAAAGAAAAAATAAAGAGAAGAAGAAAATAAAAAAAAGAAGAAAAAGAAAGAAATAAAACAGAGCTAAAAAAGAAGAAGAAGAAGAAAGAATTAAAAATAAAAAGAGGAAAGAAAAAAGTGAAAAATAGAGCAATGGGCCCGAATCGATTTAATACTGCATCGATTTAGATTACTATGCCTTAAACTTAGTATTTCATATCAGTTCGATATATCTTGATAATATTCATATTCTTGTTATATATAATCACATCAGATTGGCTTTATAGGTATTAATGATAGTTCTAAAGTTGTGTAAGTTATAAAATCAACCAAGTATCCAACTACAAGTTTTTTATGACTTAAGTTCTAAAAAAACTCATCATGGTATAAAATTGAATTATTTTTTAGAGTTACATAAAAGTCTCTACCATGGAAAATCAAAAGTACTTGTATACTATTATTCAAGCTAATAATTCAAATAGCATTTTAATTTATGATAATATATTATAAATTTATACTATAGTATAAGATTAAATTTGTATGAAAAGTTATACCATGTAATGAAAATTGTAACATAACAATAATGATAAGCAAACGTGCATTTTCATGTAAAAATAGTGAGACGAACAAGATATTAAGAGGGCTATTATGATTTTTGTTGTATAAGAGATTCTGGCAACATCATCGTACTATTAAGTAGTCATAAATAAAATAGAAAGATTCCTATAGTTAAACTCTTCTCTAATTATTTTGTATCTCAATATCATCATGTATTAACATCAAAAGTGAGGATGAGATTTTTTTTATTGTATCCCTTCTTATAGTTTGTAAATCCGTAAACATTATCTTAATGAATTTAGTGCCAGATTCTCGAAAAAAAAATGATAAGCAAAAGTAATTTTGCTTAGCACATCCAATTTTTTAAAAAATATAATGATAAGCAAAAAAAAATTTTGCTAGAGAGAAATAAAGAAAATTGAGTCCAACTAGGAAAAGATCTTGATACATAAATTTGAACCTAATCCAATTACAAATCTTTAACCATTATGTTTGGGCCTAACCATCAATATCAATTCATCTACCTCTCACTAATTAATCCATGTGGGACTATATCTTATACACGATCTTTAACATTTTTCTCCTTCAAATGTAAATAAGTTTCGACTCCTCTGGTCCAATCCACCACTCACCTCTTTAGTCTAGAGCCTACTCTTCAAGGAACAAACTACACTTCAACAAATATACTATAGCTCAAGCTCAAGAGTCATCTATACTTTATGAGCTATATTTTATTATACTACTATGGGCATCTATTCTTTTAAGAATCATGCTCGAACTTGCATATCATTATTCTTCATAAAAGTTATCAATTTTAGCACTTTTACAACTTGAAGTTTATGCAAGATTTTTGTTATTGGCTCTCATACTACTTGTAGAAAAAACAAACCCAATACTATTAAAAGGATAATCCATTAAGTTTTGGGTCCAATCATCTATATCGATCTAATATTTCTTACTAATTATTTTACATGAAACTAAAACTCATATATGATTTGTCACACCTTAAATCCGAAATTTGTAAGTTAGAAGTTGCGGCAACTAATACGCACTCATAAGAAATTCTCTTCACAAGCATATAAGATATCACTTTACGATATCAATAAGCAAGTAGCAAAATAAATAATCAATTAAGTAAATCTAAAATTTAAATAACTAAAATATAAACTTTAATGTCTCAAAGAAATCTAATAATATCTAATAGTTTTATATCAAACTTTAATAAAACTCTAACAAAAAAATCAGTACTTTGCTTGTAATTACTTTCCCATAAAATATACCCATGTCATCTTAGTTATCAGGATATATAAAAAAAGTAAGATATTAGGTAATAAGCAAGATAGCCTAATAAATAATAAACAATATAATAAGATAAATTAGATAATAAAATAAATAATAATCTATAGAAAATAAGCATATGAAATACATATGAGTCTAGTCTATTTTAAAATTCAATTTCATTTATAAATTAATTTATTTCAAATATAAGCTCATGTTGTTAACTATGAACTATGACCATACTTATGCCTTGTGATAAGGCTAGATAATAAGCTTAAAAATAACCAAGATACCAATGTATAACCCCTAATGGTAAGATATCAAAATATTAATATATAACCTCTATTAATAAGATATCGAAGTGTCAATGTATAACTCTCACTGGCAAGATGTTTAAGTGCCAATATATAATTACCACTAATAGAGTATCGAAGTGCTAATATATATCTCCTACTAATAGGATATTAAAGTATCAACATATAATTCCTATTGATAAAATGTCAAAACATAGTTTGGCTATGAGTTCAAATCCATCTCGAGTCAAATATTTTTTTTTCAAAAATATATTTCATATTCCAAATCAAAAGATTCATAAAATCATGTGATGTCGCAATCAATCAGGCATAATCCATGTTAAATCAATAAGTTCAATCTTGAATCATTTAATGTGATGACCTGTACAAATGCATATTTAATTAGTCTCATATAAGTTATTCATTCAGAAGATCTTGGATGCTTATACAGGGCCAAAGAATCTAAATAATACTTTCAACTAATTTTTTCGGGTGAGGTCCTAAGTTGTTACAAATGGTATCAAAGTGGACATGACACATGACTTATGTGGACTAGAAAATCTACGACATGGGTTCATTAGGCTAACCATGGGTTAATTATGGTATTTATGAACATGAATTTGGACCCTTAGTCTAGTACGGATGCTAGGGCTTAAATGAAAAGAGTATGTGAGGATCCCTGCGAACATATATTTAGTCCTACATCAGCTATTTGCTTGAAAGATGTTGGGTACTTATTCAGGATCAAAGAATCCAAATAATATCTTTCAGCTAGCCATAATTTTAGATGAGATCCTAGGTTATTATAAATGGTATCAGAGCAAATCCAATCCATAGCTATATGGACTAGATGATACTACAGTACGGGCTCATTAGGATTGATAACGAGCTGGATTATAATATTTATAAATGGATACATTGATTTGGATCCTTACCTTGGCAAGGATGCTAGCGCTTAAATAGAAGAAATATGTGAGGACTCATGCGAACTTGTATTTAATCCCACATCGGTTATTCACTAGAAAAATCTTGGATATTTATATAGAATCAAGAAATCTAAATAATATCTTTTGACCAATCTTTCAGTGAGGTCTTGGATTATTGTAAATGTTAGATATATGTGTCCTAGAAGCCAGAATTGGCTAACACTTGTAATACACTTCTAGGAGCAAAATTATAATTTTGACTATAATCAATAAAATGAATTATTTTCTATCACATATGTGTATTTAGTATTTGTGATACATCCTTTGAGTTAATGGTAATGATAATTCATATTTTTAAGAGTTAAAAATTTAAGACATGAATAATCATTATTAACTCATAAAATACTTTCGACCATAGGATCATCATGAGGATGGTGATTGATCCGAAAGGTTGGTATACAATCGCTTCTCTTTAGTAGATGAGTCTTGAGTCTACGTTGTGGAGACACTGAAGCGAGAGTACAGGTACTCATTAGAGAATGAGGGCACTGAGCGTGACCACCTCAAGTAGTCATTAGGAAAGTCTACCTTCTCGTCAATGACTGACTCGATGCTGCAGTGGTGTGTCTGGTTCTTTGACCTGAGGTGCATCGATAGTTCACCTTGAGGGTGTTATAGTTTGACTACACCATTAACTCGGTCTCCTAGCCATATGAAACCCTGAGGTGTATGTTGGCTATAGCATGTTCATTGTAGGAACTGGATAGCATCAAGATGGAATCTATCTACCTCGGTGGTAGAGGAGCAGCCCTATGATGATCATGAGAATCAAGTCCAGAAGCCCATGGCCATGGTAGAGTGAAATAATAGAAAGAGTTTCTATTTAGGTTTTCACATCGGACTTGAATCGAATGATTACATCATATGACAGAAACTAGGGTTTGACGAGTTCACCTTAACCCTAATCTGATCGGGCTCAAGATAGAAGAACTTAATCACACAGGTAGCTGCACCAAGAGGTTCGCATTCAGCTCTGATGGGTTGCCACCATATACTGCTAGGTGTCACTGGTGGATTTTGGGAGCAATTAGAATGATTTAGATGATCGATCATTCTAGCTGTTCGAATCAGAAGAGTTCTGATCCATCGAAAGGAGTTTCGATGATGTCGATGATAGAGATCATGACATATCCCATTACCATACAGAACTGAACCTAACTGGGTCACACAAACAAGGGTTTGAATCTGGTGATCATCAATTGAACTGATCCAGTTCAATTGATCTGAATGAGATTCAATTAGGTTCAAAAAAATCGTGCTAGCACTCGATTGAACCTAACGTTCTTCTTTTACTATCATAAATAGTTGTCCTGACTGAGCCAAAGGAGTTTGTGCTCAATCAGAGGCCTTTCACTATGGTCTGACTGGAGGTTGTCCAGATTAGAAAAGGGTTGTCTTATTTTGTAAGACAATACCTGCCATTTTTGGTCACCTGCCATTTTTTCATCCTTTGACTTTGGTCAAAAGTCTGACCTTTGACTGGTCAAATGTTGACCATTGACACTTTGACTTTCTGTCCATGTGTCATGCACCTATTGGAGAGCTGGTGGGGGCCTTGTCCCCTACCAAAACCTGGCAAGGAGGAGGGTGCACGCCAAGGGTGGCATGCGCCCAAGTTGGAGGCGCCCAGGAGTCCCTGTTGGACAAGGGACTCCATCTCCTTTTTGGATTCCAATTAGAGTTCTCCTAAGAACCAACTTTGACTGGATCTTAGGCACCTCTAAGGAGGAATCCAAGGGACTCTATTCCCACCAATCAGATTTAGATCTGATTTCATAAAGGATTGTGATTGGTTGGAGAAGAAGAGGAGTTGGATCACGCATAGTCTATAAATAAGACCCTGGCGCCCAACTCAAAAAAAGACATGAGAAAAATTCCATGCCCCAAGGGCTGCCTCTCTCCTCCTCCATGCCAAGTCCATCTTCTCCCTCTCCTCTCCACGTCCAAAAGTAGTTTTGGAATTTTAGTTGGTGCGATTCCAGATGAGAGAAAGGCGATCAGAAAGCTAGAAGGCTGCGCTGCTGCAAAGGACGACTGCTGATCTTCAAAAGCTAGTTTTGAAGATCCTCCAAATCAGATCCAGATCTAATTTTTGGAGATGTGATAGAGAAGAAGAGGATCTCTAGATCCAAGCCCGAGTGGATACCGGTAGAGGCCAGGCACTTGCGTGGCTAGATCCAGAACCTTCCGCTGCTTACAGGATCATCAATGGGTAATAGGATTACCCTACATCAAGATAAATTAAATTTGATTTAATTTATCTATATTTTATTTTATTATTAAAATAATAAAAATTAAATTTAAAATATTTTAGATCTAATTTAGATTAAAAAATTTTTTTTTGAAATATATCTCTTGATCCGATCAGATCTGAACGAACCTGATCCAAAAAATCAGGATTTTCCTTCAACTGGTATCAGAGCCAAGGTTCTAAAGTGTTTAGATCTAATTTTAAATTTATTTTAATTAAAAAATAAATGATTTTAGATGTCACATGAGATGTGATCAGATCTGAAATCAGAAAAAATTAAAATTAAATGATTTGGATCTAAGATTAGAAAATATGCATGACTAGTTCTAAAATAGAATAGTTCTATAGAATAGTCTTGCATGTTTATAATTTAATTTGATTAAATCATATTTTAGATCTATTTATTTACTATTTTTTGATATTATAATTATTATAATAATATCTAAAAAATAGTAAATAAAAATTATTTAATTTTAAACATCATATGAGATATGATTGATGCATGTCTAGACTAGTTGTAGAATAGTTCTACATAAGTTGTCTAGATTAGAATTTTATTTTGATTAAGATCAATTTAAATCTAATTTTTTAGATTATTATGAGATAATTTAGATCTGAAAATATGCATGATTCGATACATGAGATGTATGCAAAATATGCCATGATTAGATCTAATTTGTATATGAGATATATGATATAGATCTAAAACTGTTTTGTAGTATTACATGTTCCTGATTAAGGCGTTCCTCTTGGCCGTCCGGTCATAAGAATGAAAAAAAGGTTTAAAGGCCCTCTCCTTCCATTCCGATGGGGTGTTCTTATGACGTGTAGGGGTGCTGCATGTTCGTCCTTAATCAGAAACCCAAAACTTACTTTCTGCAAAACCCTAGATCCTGAAACCCTAGGATTTATTGTGCATATTTTTATTTATGAACCCTACTTAATTAAAAATTAAGATTATGGAATATTAATTAGGTCTAAAATTGAGAATTTTCAGATCTAAGACATATTCATAATACTGGGTTCGGGCTTGGGTAGCTCAATTAGGTCTAAGCGGTTGATCAAACCGAATCAAGAGTTGGTTAGATGGGATCAACAATGCTTAAATTGACCAGCCTAATAGGATTAAGTCTGGGTCAAGATCGAGTCACGATCAAGCAAGACCTAATTAGGCTCAGAGGTTAGAGTCTGGATTGTAGGCTAACCCAATTGGTTCTGGCTCAACAATTTGGTGTCTAAGGTAAGTTTGGCACATAGACGACCGACTGGTTTTTAATTGGAAAGCTACTCGACCTGAATGCATTCTTGTACGAGTTAATGGCATATTCCTTCCACCGGATCTCACTTACCTGGCCATATCTGTTGACACAGTTCTGATCTGAGGTGGTCAATAATCCGAGCTAACCCATGCCACTAGGTTAGTCATAATTGTTATGACTAATGACAAGTCTAGTTTAATGAGACCTGAATCAATTCTCTCCTAAGAAAAGATTAAGTCTGAGGTCTTCCACCATTGTAGATGTGCGGGCCCTTCCCGGGGTTGATTGTTTCTCGGCTGGATACAGTGGCTCAGTTGCACCGGAAAAGACATGCAACCATGTCTATTAGGCATTGGATGCTATGGGCTGGAGGATGAGTTGGGCTCAATATTCTGGATACGGTGAGAGACTCAATTAGGAAATCCAGTCTATGCAAATGGTGGGTCTGACTTAACTAAGGAGTGGATCAATATTTCGGATACGGTGAGATTCATGAATTAGAGACCAAGTTTGGGTGCACCATGATTAGAGAATCATTGAACAAGAGTTGTTCACTCATTGGCTAACCCATCACCAATAACTGTTAGGTGAGGTGATGAGTCAGTTGGTGAGACCGCACCACCCACTAGAAATCATTAATCATGGAGATTTTTGCATCTCTACAGAGGGAGTGTAGGGATCCAAAAAAATAGTGGAAGCTAATTTGTTTAAAAAATAAAATTTCTAAATAAATTGGTCAAGTCAATAATTACAGTATCTAACTAGAATCTTTGACTCTCTACAGAAAAATGTCTGCGTCCAACCCATTGGCACGTATCCTGGACACACATAGACTGACTGGACCCAATTATAAAGATTGGCTCAGGAACTACAAAATAATTTTGGTTTCGAGAAGTTAACCCATGTATTGGACCAGGACCCTCCCACCTTACCAGCCCGTCCATCCACTGAACAGAGAGCGTCTCTGGAAAAAATGGATAGACGAAGATAATAAGGCCAGATATTACATGTTGGGCTCGATGTCTGATGAGCTCCAGCGCCAACATGAAGATATCGGGACTGCTCGCCAAATGTTGGCTCACCTGCAGGAGATGTTTGGTGAACAGAGTCGCGCAGCCAAAGTATCAAGTCACGAAATGACTTTTTAAGGCTAAGATGCGTGATGGGCAGTCAGTCCAAGATCACTGTCTGATGCAATGATCAAGGACATGGAAGAGCTTGAGAAGCTCGGTGTGAAGTTAGACTTGGATCTGCAGAATGATATTATTCTGCAATCCTTGACTGATGCATATGGGCAATTCATCATGAATTACCACATGCATAAACTTCAAAATTCCTTGGCCGAATTAATGAATATGCTGGTTACCGCTGAGCTTTCTATGAAAGGTTCTAAAGGCTCAGTTCTTGCTATGGAATGGACTTCTTCCAAAAGAAAGTCTTCTAAAAAGAAAAAAAAGTCTGCAAAAAAGAAAGGTGGAAGAAAGAAAAGAAGAAGAAGGCAGAAGCCGAAGAAGAAGGCCGATGTCAAAGGAAAAGTATTTTCCATTGCAACAGCGACGGCCATTGGAAAGCGGAACTGCCCTACTTACCTGGCCACCCTGAAGAACAAGAAGGAAGGTCCTTCTGGAGGTATGCTCGTTATTGAGTCTAACCTTACGGTTTTCTTCTGCATCCAGTTGGGTGCTTGACTCTGGTTCTAGTGCTCATCTGTGCACTTTCATGCAGGGTCTTGAGGATAGCAGGAGGCTGAGGGATGGAGACATGATCCTATGCATCGGTAATGGAGCAAGAGTTGCTGCAGTAGCCGTGGGAACATACCCTCTTCGATTACCATCTGGTTTAGACTTAGTTTTGAAAGACTGTTATTATGTGCCTGCAGCTAGCAGGAATTTGATTTCTGTTTCATGCTTAGCACAAGAAGGTTATGTGATTACCTTCTTTAAGGACCATTGTAACATTCTTTATGAAAGAAATAAAATTGCAAATGGTTTTCCTTATTAATGGTCTTTATCAGCTACATATTGATGTACCTGTTTCTAACTATCGAGCAAAACGTGAATGCCAAATGACCTAGGGATAGTCCAAACGACAGATATCTATGGCACCTGAGATTAGGTCATATAGCAGAAGATAGGATTAACAAATTGGAGAAAAATGGGCTATTGAGTCCATTGACTTTCTGAGTCATATCCAACTTGTGAATCTTGTCTTCAAGGCAAAATGACTAAACTCCCTTTTGTTGGACATGGGGAAAGGGCCACAGATCTCCTTGCCCTAGTACATACTGATGTGTGCGGCCCATTTGATGTGCCGGCTAGAGGCAATTTTGTCTACTTCATTACCTTTACCGATGATCTGTCTAGGTATGGGTATGTGTATCTTATGAGACACAAGTCTGAAGCTTTTGAAAAGTTCAAAGAATTCAGACATGAAGTAGAAAAATAAACTGGAAAACCCATTAAGGTTCTTCGATCAGATCGAGGAGGTGAATACCTTAGCCGGAAAATTCCTAGACTATCTCAAAGAAAATGGCATAGTCTCTCAATGGACTCCACCAGGAACACCTCAACTCAATGGGATTTTCAGAACGGAGAAATCGGACTCTATTGGATATGGTTCGATCCATGATGAGCTTCACAGACCTCCCTGATTTTCTTTGGGGACACTCATTGTTAACTTCAATTTATCTATCTACTGAATAGGGTTTCCCTCTAAAACCGTTCCTACCACACCGTATGAGATATGGCACGGTAAGAAACCAAGTCTGAGTCATCTCAGAATTTGGGGTTGTCCGGCTCATGTCAAAAGACAACAAGCGGACAAGTTAGAGTTTAGGTCCTTCAGAGCTCGATTCATAGGATATCCTAAAGAGTCATTAGGATACTATTTCTACATTCCAGAAGACCACAATGTGATTGTGAGTCGACATGCCATCTTTCTTGAAAAATAGTTTATTCAAGATAGCGGCATTGGAAAAGCAGATTAAGCTTGATGAGAAAGTCTCACAAGTACAACGAGCTAAGGACCAATTGGAACCAAATCAGGTTGAGCCAATAAGAACACTACCTCCTCCACCTCGTAGATCGGAAAGAGTTTTTCATCCCCTGAAAGATACTTAGGTATTATTTCAGAGAAAGTAGAGAAAATGTTCCTCGTAGGTAATGGTGCTCATGGTGATGATCCCAAAACCTACAATGAGGCGATATCAGATATCGACTCCGAGAAATGGCTAGAGGCAATGCAAGTCAGAAATTGACTCGATGCACTCAAACCAAGTCTGGACCTTGGTAGATCCACCAGAAGGTATAGTACCTATTGGGTGTAAATGGATCTTCAAGAGAAAGATTGGTGCAGATGGGAATGTGGAGACATTCAAGGCTAGACTAGTGGCAAAAGGTTATAGTCAACGTGAAGGCATTGACTATCAGGATACCTTTTCCCAGTGGCTATGCTAAAATCCATCCGCACATTGCTTGCCGTTGCAGCCTATTTCGATTATGAAATATGGCAAATGGACGTGAAAACGGCATTCCTTAAATGGATATCTTGAGGAAGATATCTATATGGAACAGCCGCTAGGTTTCACATCCAGTGATACTGATCACAAGGTTTGCAAGCTGCAAAGGTCCATATATGGACTTAAGCAAGCATCTCGGAGCTGGAACACTCGTTTCAATGATGTGATCAAAATAGTTTGGTTTCATCAAAAATGAAGAGGAAACCATGTGTTTTCAAAAAGGGTCAGTGGGAGCGCTGTTGTCTTCCTCGTATTGTACGTGGATGACATCCTCCTTATTGGGAATGATATTCCCATGTTGACATCAGTCAAAAATATGGTTGTCCAAGGAATTCTCCATGAAAGACCTAGGTGAAGCATCCTTTATTCTAGGAATTAAGGTCTATAGGGATAGACCGAATAGGATGCTAGGACTTTCACAGAAGATGTACATAGAGGAAGTACTAAAGAGGTTTAGTATGGAAAACTCTAAGAGGGGATTAATACCCTTCAGACATGGTATTCATCTTTCCAAGAAGATGTGCCCTAGCACACCTGAGGAAATAGAACGCATGAGCAAGATCCCTTATGCTTCTGCAATAGGGAGCCTCATGTATGCCATGCTATGTACACGACCTGATATAGCCCATGCTGTGAGTGTCACAAGCAGATATCAGTCAAATCCAGGTGAAGAACACTGGACTTCTGTGAAATGTATCCTTAAGTACTTGAGAAGAACTAAGGATATGATGTTGGTCTTTGGTAATGGAGAACTCCAAGTCCAGGGATACACAGACTCGGATTTCATGTTCGATATAGATGATCGAAAGTCGACATCTGGGAGTCTGTTTGTGTGCAATGGTGGTGCTGTCAGCTGGAAAGAGTTCCAAGCAAATTATGATAGCAGATTCCACCATGGAAGCAGAATATATCGCTGCATCAGAGGCTGCGAAGGAAGCATTCTGGTATAAGAAGTTTGCTGCAGAAATTGGAGTAATGCCATCAGATGCCATTCCTCTATACTGCGACAACAATGGCGCCATAGCCCTTGCTAAGGAGCCGAGGTCTCACCAGAAATCCAAGCACATTGAGCGGCGATACCATCTCATCCACGATTACCTTGAGAAGGTTACGTCGAGGTCAAGAGAGTCAACTCCGCAGATAATGTGGCAGACCCACTTACAAAGCCGTTGGGCCAGCAGAAGATCGAAGCCCACCTTGAGAAGATGGGACTTAGACTTGTAGCCAATTGGCTTTAGGACAAGTGGGAGATTGTTAGATATATGTGCCCTAGAAGCCAGAATTGGCTGACACTTGTAATACACTTCTAGGGGCAAAATTATAATTTTGACTATAATCAATAAAATGGGTTATTTTCTATCACATATGTGTATTTAGTGTCTGTGATACATCCTTTGAGTTAATGGTAATGATAATTCATATTTTCAAGAGTTGAAAATTTAAGACATGAATAATCATTATTAACTCATAAAAATGCTCCGACCATAGGATCATCACGAGGATGGTGATTGATCCGGAAGGTTGGTGTACAATCGCTTCTCTTTAGTAGATGAGTCTTGAGTCTACGGTGTGGAGACACCAGAGCGAGAGTACAGGTACTCGTTAGAGAACGAGGGCACTGAGCGTGACCACCTCGAGTAGTCATTAGGAAGTCTACCTTCTCGTCAATGACTGACTCGATGCTGCAGTGGTGTGTCTGGTTCTTTGACCTGAGGTGCATCGGCAGTTCACCTTGAGGGTGTTATAGTTTGACTACACCATTACTCGATCTCCTAGCCATATGGAAACCCTGAGGTGTATGTTGGCTATAGCATGTTCATTGTAGGAACTGGATTGCATCAAGATGGAATCTATCTACCTCGGTGGTAGAGGAGCAGCCCTATGATGATCATGAGAATCAAGTCCAGAAGCCCATGGCCATGGCAGAGTGAAATAATAGAAAGAGTTTCTATTTAGATTTTCACATTCGGACTTGAATCGAATGATTACATCATATGACAGAAAACTAGGGTTTGACGAGTTCACCTTAACCCTAATCTGATCGGGGCTCAAGATAGAAGAACTTAATCACACAGGTAGCTGCACCAAGAGGTTCGCATTCAGCTCTGATGGGTTGCCACCATATACTGCTAGGTGTCACTGGTGGATTTTGGGAGCAATTAGAATGATTTAGATGATCGATCATTCTAGCTGTTCGAATCAGAAGAGTTTCTGATCCATCGAAAGGAGTTTCGATGATGTCGATGATAGAGATCATGACATATCCCATTACCATACAGAACTGAACCTAACTGGGTCACACAAATAAGGGTTTGAATCTGGTGATCATCAATTGAACTGATCTAGTTCAATTGATCTGAATGAGATTCAATTAGGTTCAAGGAAAATCGTGCTAGCACTCGATTGAACCTAACATTCTTCTTTTACTATCATAAATAGTTGTCTTGACTGAGCCAAAGAAGTTTGTGCTCGATCAGAGGCCTTCACTTGATCTGACTGAAGTTTGTCCAGATCAAAAAAGGGTTGTCTTATTTTGTAAGATAATACCTATCATTTTTGGTCGCCTGCCATTTTTCGTCCTTTGACTTTGGTCAAAAGTTGACCTTTGACTGGTTAAATATTGATCATTGATACTTTGACTTTTGTCCACATGTCATGCACCTATTGGAGAGCTGGTGGGGGCTTGTCTCCCTGCCAAAAACTGGCAAGGAGGAGGGCGCACGCCAAGGGTGGCGTGCGCCTAAGCTTGAGACGCCCAGGAGTTTCTATTGGACAGGGACTCCATCTTCTTATTAGATTCCGATTAGACTCCTTTTGACTGGTCTTAGGCGCCATCTAAGGATGAATCCAAGGGACTCTATTTTCACCAATCAGATTTAGATCTGATTTCATAGAGGATTGTGATTGGTTGGGAAGAAGAGGAGTTGGATCACGCATAGTCTATAAATAAGACCCTGCGCCCAACTCAAAAAGACATGAGAAAAATTCCCACGCCCAAGGGCTGCCTCTCTCCTCCTCCTCCACGCCAAGTCCATCTTCTCCCTCTCCTCTCCATGCCCAAAGTAGTTTGGGATTTCAGTTGGTGCGATCCAGGTGAGAGAAAGGCGACAGAAAGCTAGAAGGCTGTGCTGCTGCAAAGGATAACTGCTGATCTTCGAAAGCTGTTTTGAAGATCCTCTAAATTAGATTCAGATCTAGTTTTTAGAGATATGATAGAGAAGAAGAGGATCTTCAGATCCAGCTCGAGTGGATACTGGTAGAGGTCAGGCACTTGCGTAGCTAGATCCAGAACCTTCCACTGCTTATAGGATCATCAACGGGTAATAGGATTACCCTACATCAAGGTAAATTAAATCTGATTTAATTTATCTATATTTTATTTTAATTATTAAAATAATAAAAATTAGATCTGAAATATCTTAGATCTAATTTGGATCAAAGAGAAAAATTTTGAAATATCTCTTGATTCGATCAAATTTGAACGAACCTAGTTCGAGAAATTAGAATTTTTCTTCAATAAATAGGAATATAATATTCTAATCTACTACACAAATTTTAAAGTACTCAAAAAATAAATTAAAAAATAAAATAAGAAATGAGATGAAGACTCCCCAAATGGAGTCTTCTTCTCCATTGCATCTGACTAGAAATTGGATTTCTAGGGATGCCAAAATCCTAGAAAGTCCTATATAAATTCCCCCCTCCCCCTCCAAAGCCCTTCACGATGAGCGTTGACCTTCCTCCCTCTTCTTTCTCTCTCTTTTCTTCCATTGAAGCTACAGCATACCCTCATTGTGCTCGCTTAAAATCCTCGTCGGAGATGTCATCAAAGCTCAAGGTAAGCTCGATCCTTCTTTCTCTCTTCCTTCCCCTTCTTTCTATGCTCTGGTGCATGGTCACCAACTATTGTGTTCACCTAACCACCACCACCCCCCTCCCCCCCCAAAAAAAAAAGATGCCTATTTTTCCCTATTTGGCTAAGCCTTTTTTCCCTTTTTCGACCACTGATGCTGCTGTCCTTGGTGCTGCACCCCTCAATCATGACCCTCAACCTTCCTACCATCCTTTCTTGACGTCATGGCCACTGGTGATCGATCAATAACCGAACAAAATACGAGAAAAGAGGTGGTCCTCCATTTTTTTGAGTTTTTCTTATATTATTGATTGGGCCGGCCACTAGACACCGCCGTTTCTTGCTTTGCTGCCATCGGTCATATCCTACCACCCATTATCAAATCTCCAGCCATGTCGTCAGACCATGACCCAAGCCAAAAACCAATGAAACCCCCTTCTCCTATTTTCTAAGAAAGAAAGAAAATAAAAGAAAAGAATAGAAAAAGAGCTAAAAGGGTTTTCTCTATCTCTTGTATCTCTCTCCTTCTCTCTAGAATTTCTCTCTATACTCTCTTTTTCTCTCTCAATCGGATCCATAAATCCTAGTATGAATATGAGATGATCTTTCCAAAGAGATTCGAAACTACATTGATATCCGTACAGCCTATCGAACCCATTATCTAGACTATGTCGAGTATCTTTGAAATTTATTATTGATGAATCTTACTGATCCATCTTGGCTTTGATCCAATACTAGCTTCATGATTTCTTGATCGAATTTCTTAGATCTGACCTTCGACTAAGATACCCTAAATTACTCAGGTACCTGGATAGCTTATTGGACTGACCATTCGAATTTAATTTTATTGAATTTATTGAATAGAAATTGATCATATTTTTGATATTTTAAATAGGATTAGCTAATTTTCCAAATGAAGTCTGAAGATCTAGAACAAACGAGCTTGTAGATCTTGCACTTCTTATTTATTTTTAAATTATTATATTTTCTATATAAATGATCCATTATTGATTAAATCATATTTTTTATAAAAAAGAATCAACATATAAGATATGAAAAAATATATTTTATTATAACCATTGATTCCATGTTTATATTTTATTAAAATAGTATATTTATAAAGCATAAATTTTACTTATATATATATTTATTTATTTTAAGAAAAGGATATAAAAATTTTAAAAGCTCTTAAATATCTATGAATGAATCTCTAAAATTAAGAAGGTCGATATTCGAAGCTAGCATCCATAAGAAATATGGCCCTGCCAATAAATATAAAGTTGATATATGAAACAAGAATTCTATTGATTAAGAAATATGGTTCCATCATGAGCATAAAGTGATCATAGCATGAATAAAAAAAAGGTTTTAAAACATGACACGAATACTTGACAAAAATGATTTACAAATTATATATATATATATATAATTTCATGATTATCTTTTTGACTTACTTTATAATATGCTCTATAAAATACTTTATTCTTATATTATTTTTTATTTTTAAAATATTATATTATTATAAATTAACTTATGCTTGATCTAATAAGAAAATATAGATTTTACTTACTGAGCAAGTGTAGCTTATTTGATTTTATTTTTTTCTTTTACAAAGGAATAAGATTAGGAATGATGAAGGATTCGGGCATGGGATCTGCAAAATAAGCTTGATAATTTTGTAGCTGAAATTTAGTTGATTAAATGATAATGGACTTATAGTCAATTATTTTATAAATTTTGAGATATGTATTTGATTTTTTATTTTGGATTTAGATGCTCTGAATCAATCTTGATTTAATTATTTAATGAATGATGAATTTAAATTTATTATTATATTTTATTATAAAAAATTTTAGTTGATTATGATTGATAGATTTAATGTTGGTGCAGAATCTGATTAACGTCGGATTGAGTTGAAGTTGAGAAAGAAGAGGTCACCGTCAATGATCTGTAAAATAAAGTTCCATCCAGAGTTGGTGGTGGTGGCTCTGATAGGACTCTCCGATAATCAAGTCAGCTCTTCTGACTAACAGGAATGGAGTGCTCAGAAAAGAATTCAGTAGAGTTTTGGAAAGGAGAAGAGAGCTTAGAGAAAATGTATCTAAAGGGTCCCTTTTATAGACGAAGTTCGGAGCAGACTGATAGTGACAACCATAACCATTCGATTGTGGGCCACTCGGAGTCACGTAAAATTTATTATGGAGAGAGGTGTCATCCGTAGTAGACTGATAATGACAGTCGTAAATGTTTGATAGTGGGGTCGTCTGTAGTAGACTGATAAATGATAGTGATAACCATCCGGTAGTGGGGTCACCTATAGCAGACTGATAAATGACAGTCATAATCATCCAATAGTGGACCGCTCAAGGCCACGTGGAGTTTGTTACAAAGAAAAATATCTGTTGTCGTGAGGTGCCCGTTCATTGAGATTTAATAGTCGAATTTTAGAGGAAGCAGGCATTGGTTGGTGAAAAGCTTGGACATATATCAATTCTAGAGAAGTTTAGACTCTTAAAGGAAATACGACTAGAGGAGATCATTCAGGAGGAATACTACTTGAAATATGAAAGTAATCCATTAGAGAAATTTAGATGGAGTTTGACTGATGGAGAAGTCTAAAAGAAGTTCGACTTTTGGAGGAATCCGACTGAAGAAGAAGTTCGAAAAGAGTTCAGCTCCTGAAGAAATTCGATTGGAGGAGAGGTCCGAAAGGAGTCCGACTCCTAGAAAAATTCGACTGAAGGAGAGGTCCAGAAGGAGTTCAACTCCTGAAGGAATCCGATTGAAGGAGATGTCCGAAAGAAGTTCGGCTCCTAAAAAAATCCGACTGAAGGAGAAGTCCAAAAGAAGTTTGGCTTCTAGAGAAATTTGACTGAAGAAAAAGTTTGGAAGAAGTTCGACCTCTAAAAAAATTTGACTAAACAAGACATCCGAAAGGAGTTTGACTCCTGGAGAAATCTGATTGAAGGAGAAGTTTAGAAGAAGTTTGGCTCTTGAAGGAATTTGACTAAAGAAGACGTCCGAAAGGAGTTCGGCTTCTGACGAAATCTGACTAAAGAAGACATTCGAAAGGAGTTCAGCTTCTGGAGGAATCCAACTGAAGGAGAAGTCTGGAAGAAGTTTGGCTCCTAGAGAAATCCGACTGAAGGAGAAATCCAGACTGAAGAAAAATTTTTGATCGAAGCTCTTCTATGATTATCAGTTATATTAGGCTAAGCATCAGATTGAACTTTGACGGGAGCGGGATTTATCTCCAACAGTTATCATGGATTGTACCCCTCGGTTGCATGGTTGTGTTATGTTCTAGATTTGGTGTATAATATTTTATGGTATTAGAGTAATAGGTTTTATCATAAGTAGAACTTAAAGTCTAGCAATGGATAATTAAATCTCATTTAGCTAGATCATCAGTACTATAGAATGGAGCTACGAGAATACTTACTATTGTAGTAGTTCAAAGATCACTGCTATAGGATATAAGGCAGTGGTTATAATAAACTGCTGCCATATACTTAATCTATAGCAGTAGTTACAAACAATTGCTACCATAAATTGATCTATGATAGTGGTTACAAAAAATCGTTACTATAGATTTGATCTATAGCAGTGGTTAGTTGTAATCGCTGCTATAGGTCGAATATATAGTAGTGGTTATACTTAACCTATCAAAGATTCTATTTATAGCAGTACTTAATCAACTGCTATCATATATAAAATCAGTAGCAGCGGTTATCCATAACCACTATCATAGATTTTGATATATGACAGCGATTTTATCTAATCGCTACTACAGGTCAACCTATGGCAGCGATTAGGTTGAACTACTACTATATATGCATAATATAGATTTTTTTATTTTCTTTTGAATATGATATAATTTTAAAATTTAAAGCTCATCTTCACCATTCATTATCTAAATAATTATCGTTAGAATGTCACCATAAAAGACCACCTCGATCCAATAGATCTAGCTATGTCAATTGATAAAAATTTGATTTCATTGGCTACGAACGAGCGCATATTGATTTGATAGATAAAGACCATCGATAAATCCAAAAACTTGCAACGATGATCTCAGTGATATTTTTAACATATATCAAAATTTTACTTTAATCAATATCATTATCATGGTCAATTTAGCATGAAATAATTTTGGATGTTAAATAAGAAACAAGTGATCAAAAGACCAAATGATGTCTAGTTATAAGATAATTTTTTAGATAAATGATCTTTGCTACAATTTTAATCATTTTGTATGGTGGTGATCATAAAATCTAAACCATTTTTGTATGAACCATTCACGTTAAGCAATTCTTGCAAAAGCATAGGTTAATTACTTAAGAAGTTTAATAACGAGTATCGAGCGATGTATAATTTTAGATTATTCTTAGACGTGCATTTGAATTTTACGGTCACCACCATAAAAATGACTAAAGTTGTAACCAAGATCATTTATCCTAAAAATCATCTCATAATTGGATGCCGTTTGATTTTTTGATCACTCATTTTTTATTTAACGATCAAAATCATTTCATACTAAATTGACTATGATAACGAATTCGATTAAAGTGAAACTTTGATAGTATGCTATAATTATCATCGAGATCATCATTGTAGATTTTCGAATCTATTGATAGTCTCTATCTATCAAATCATCATACCATCATTTGTAGTTATCGAAATCAAATTTTACTGATTAATGAAGTTAGGGCTATCGAATCGAGGCGGTCTTTTGTGATGACACTCTAATGATAATTATTTAGATAATAAATGATGAAGATGAATTTTAAAATTATATCATATTCAAAGAAAAATAAATATATGTATATATTAAACTATGCCGGCAATTTTCAGTAATCGCTGTCGTAGGCCTATGGTAGTAATTCAAAAATCGCTGCAATATGGCTATGGCAGTGGTTCAAAAATTGCTACCATGGATCATTTTTCTTCTAGCCTGCCTCATTTTTTGTTTTTCTCTCTCGAGCACTCTCTCCCTCCCCCTCCTCTTTGCTATCGGTGAGCTCCTCCTCCCTCTCTCCCTCTATATCCCTCCTCTCCATCATCGGCCCACCGCCACTGGCACAATCGTCTTTGGCATCCCTTAACTGGCAGCCCCGCCTCCTCTTTCTTCCCCAACCAGCCCCACCACCCTCTTCCCCGATCGGCCCCACCTTTTTTTTTGATTGGCCCTATCTCTTTCTTTCTCGACCAACCCAGCCAGCTCGCCTACCTCCTCCCTCTTCTCTAGTTGACCCCATCATCCACCCCACCTCCCTCTTCCCCAGTCAGTCTCGCCTCCTCTCTCTCTTTTTCTCTCCTCTTTTCCCTTGATTGGGCAAACTTGTTGAAATCTAATGCCTCGAGATTTGGTCCATGATAAGCCAAGAATGAGATTCAGGAGTCATGAGAAAGATCAGCCAACATTCAGTCGGGCTGGCTTGAATACATAGTCGAGTTGGCTCGGGATGACATCGAGCCGGCTCGAGGCAAATTCAAGTTGGCTCTCTCAAGCGGATAGAAACCAGTGCTTGGGTGAGATGCAATCGAGCCAGCTTGGCTTCTGATGGAGCCTGCTTGATGGAGGTGAATAGTATGATGGCGAACAATGCACGGGCATATGAGTGAAAGTCTTTTCATGGAACCTACAACCCCTAACTCATAGACTGGTCTATTCATGAGGTCTATGGAGCAGTTGTAATATTCAGCAACTAGGAGAGCACATGAAAGCTGATCGGATGGCTATTGGAATGATTAGAGCATATAAGAAAACTTAACGACCCAAGGAGTCAGAGAGTCTCGAGAAAATCTCTCAGACGGTGTAGAGATAAGGTAGGGAGTGCTGGAGTGCTGCAGTAGCACCTCTTTGGAGGCACGGGGGCTAAGAGAAACTCGACGGTGCAGCAGTCGAGGAAGGTATCTCAGTAGAGAGTGCTAGGGGCTTCTCAGGGAGACTTGCACTTGATCTTAAGGAGAGCTAGGAGGTCTCAGGGAGCGCCATGATCATCAAGGAAGCCTGGAGTGTCCTAGAATGTTGGGGTTGCCTATGGACAAAGGTTGTGGCTTGATGTAGAGACTGAGAGGATCATAGAGTGTTCAGGGATGTCGAGGATCCTAGACCGATAGATTTATAAGGGGGATCATCTTAGGATTACTTAGAGAGCATTGTATAGGTGAGTACTTCTGGATTAAGAGAGAGAAAGTTGGTGAGTTGAGATTGTATCTCCTCTGTTGTTCTTTCTTGGTAGTGAAGCATTGCATATCCCATGGATGTAGGCACTTGGGCCAAACTATGTATATGGTTGTGTTTGTTTATCTTCTTCTATCTTTTTATAGCAATAGATGGTACCATATCTTTTATAGATGATCTTGGGTGGGTGATCCATGTTTCATAGTTGATGGATCTATCCTAATAGTGGTATCAAAGCTAGGAGGAGTCAGGTTATACCAAGGATTGCTACGGTGGTGATCAAATTAGAATAAGGACACAATCAAGGAGGATGCTCTCATGTGCAAGAAGAAGCCAGATGGAGCTCAGTATGAGGTGGAGCTCCAGGTGGAGATGGATTGGACACGAGACTCAATTTGGGATTGGATGGCCTAGCTTGATTTCCATATTTGTTGATCCATGAGCAGCAGGCAGTAGCCTCAGAATATGGAGGCGGTATCATACATGAAGCTCTCAGATTTGAGATGGAGCTAAATATCGAGTCGAGATGTAGAATGTTGAAATTTGGTGCCTCGAGATTCGATCCACGATAAGCTAAGAATGAGATTCAGGAGTCATGAGAAAGGTCAGCCAACATTCAGTTGGGCTGGTTTAGATACATAGTTGAGCTGGCTTGAGATGAGATCGAGCCAGCTTAAGGTGAATTCGAGCTGGCTCTCTCAGGCAGACAGAAACTAATGCTCGGGTGAGATGAAGTCGAGCCAGCTTAGCTTCTGATGGAGCTGGCTAGACTGAGACGAACAGCACGATGGCGAACAACACACGAGCATACGAGTGAAAGTCTTTTTAGGAGGTCTATAGTCCCTAACTCATAGACCAGGTCTATTCGTGAGGTCTATGGAGCTGTTGTGCTATCCAGCGGTAAGGAGAGCATACGTACGGAAGATGATCGGATGGCTATTAGAATGATTTGGACTTATAAAAAGACTTGATGATTCAAGAAGTCAGAGAGTCTCGAGAAAACCTCTCAGACAGTGTAGAGACAAGATAGGAAGTGCTGGAGTACTGCAGTAGCATTTTTCTAGAGGCACGGGAGCTGAGAGAGGCTTGATGGTGCAGCAATCCAGGAGGATATCTCAGCAAAGAGTGTCAAGGGCTTCTCAGGAAGATCTGCACCTAGTCTTAGGGAGAGCCAGGAGGTCTGAGGGAGTCCCAAGATCATCAAGAAAGCCTGGAGTGTTCTGAAATGGTGGGATTGCCTATGGACAAAGGTTGGGGCTTGATGTAGAGGCTGAGAGGATCACAGAGTATCTAGAGATGTCGAGAACTCTGGATCGATAGATCTATGAGGTGGATTTTCTTGGGATTACTTTGAGAGCATTATTTAGGTGAGTGCTTCTGAATTGAGAGAGAGAGTTGGTGAGTTGAGATTGTATCTTCTCTGTTGTTCTTTCTCAATAGTGAAGCATTGCATGTTCCATGGATGTAAGCACTTGGGCCGAACCATATATGTCATTGTGTTTGTTTATCTTCTTCTATCTTTCCATAGCAATGAGTAGTGCTATATCTCTTATAGGTGATCTTAGATGGATGATCCGTATTCCATAGTTGACGGATCTACCCCAATAGTGGTATCAAAGTCAGAAGGAGTCAGGTTGTATCAAGGGTTGCCATGATGGTGATCAAGTTAGAAGAAAGACACAATCAAGAAGGATGCTCCCATGTGCAAGAAGAAGCTAAATGGAGCTCAGTGTGAGGTGGAGCTCCAAATGGAGATGGATCGGGCATGAGACTTAGTTTAGGATCGAGCGATCTAGCTCGACTCCCATGTTTGTTGATCCATAAACAGCAGGCGGTAGCCCCAAGACATGAGGAAAGTATCATACAGGAAGCTCTCAGATTTAAGGTGAAGAATGTTGAAATCTGGTGCCTCGAGATTCGATCCATAATAAGTCAAGAAGAGATTTAGGAGTCATGAGAAAGATCATCCAATATTCAGTCGAACTGGCTCGAATACATAGTCGAGCTGGCTTAGGATGAGATCGTACCAGCTTGAGACTAATTCGAGCTAGCTCTCTCAAATGGGCAGAAATCGATCCTCAGATGAGACGTAGTCGAGCCATTTTGGCTTTTGATGGATCCGACTCGATGGAGGCAAACAACACGATGGCGAACAGCACATGAGCATGCAAGTGGAAGTCTTTTCACGGGATCTATAGCCCCTAACTCATAGACCAGGTCTATTCATGAGATCTATGGAGCTGTTGTGCTATTCAGCGGCTAGGGGAGCACATGGGAGCTAATCGAATGGCTATTGAAATGATTAGGATATATAAGAAGGCCTGATGATCCGAGGAGTTAGAGAGTCTTGAAAAAATCTCTCAGATGATGCAGAGATAAGGCAGAAAGTGCTGGAGTGCTGTAGTACCATCTTCCTGGAGGCACGGAGGCTAAGAGAGGCTCGATAGTGCAGCAGTCGAAGAGGGTATCTTAGTATAGAGTATTAGAGACTTCTAAGGAAGACCTGTACCCAGTCCTAGGGAGAGCTAGGAGGTCTCAGGGAGCACCAAGATCATCAAGAAAGCCTGGAGTATTCTGAAACGATGGGATTGCCTATGAACAAAGGTTGGGGCTTGATGTAGAGGCTGAGAAGATCATAGAGTGTCTAGAGATGTTGAGGATCTAAGACTGATAGATCTATAAAGAAAATCTTCTTAGGATTACTTTGAGAGAATTGTATAGGTGAGTGCTTCTGGATTGAGAGAGAGAGTTGGTGAGTTGAGATTATATCTCCTCTATTGTTCTTTCTCGGTAGTGAAGCATTGCATGTCCTATGGATGTAGGCACTTAGGCAAAACCACGTATATGGTTGTGTTTGTTTGTCTTCTTCTATCTTTCTATAGCAACAGGTGCTGCCATATCTCCTATAGGTGATCTTGGATGGGTGATCCATGTTCTGCAGTTGATGGATCTATCCCAATAGTGGTATCAAAGCTAGGAGGAGTCAGGTTGTACCAAGAGTTGCTGCGGTGGTGATCAAGTTAGAAGAAAGACACAATCAAGGAGGAAGCTCTCATGTGTAAGAAGAAGCCAGATGGAGCTCAATGTAAGGTGGAGCTCCAGGTAGAGATGGATCGTGCACGAGACTCAGTTTAAAATTTAGTAGTCTGGCTCAACTTTCATATTTGTCGATCCATGAGCAGCAGGCGGTAGCCCCAGGATATGGAGACGGTATCATATAAGAAGCTCTCAGATTTAAGGTGGAATCGAATATCAAGTCGACATGGAGAATGTTGAAATCTGGCACCTCGAGATTCAATCAATAATAAGCCAAGAACAAGATTCAGAAGTCATGAGAATGATCAGCCAATATTCAGTCGGACTGGCTCGGATATGCAGTCGGACTGGCTCAAAATGAGATTGAGCCGACTTAAGGCGTATTCGAGCCGGCTCTCTCAGGCGGACAGAAATCAGTGCTCGGATGAGATGTAGTCAAGCCAGCTTGGCTTCTGATGGAGTCGGCTCGATGGAGGTGAATAGCACGATGGCAAATAGCACACGAGCATGTGAGTGAAAGTTTTTTCATGGGATCTACAGCTCCTAACTCATAGACCAGGTCTATTCATGAGATTTATGGAGCTGTTGTGCTATCCAATGGCTAAAAGAGCATACGGAAACTGATCAGATGGCTATTGAAATGATTAGAACTTATAAGAAGGCCTGACGACCTAAGAAGTCAGAGAGTCTCAGAAAAACCTCTCAGGCAGCACAGAGACAAGGCTGTAGGAAGCGCTGGAGTGTTGTAGTAGCATCTTTCTGGAGGCATGGAGGCTAAGAGAGGCTCAACGGTATAGCAGCCAAGGAGGATATCTCAGTAGAGAGTGCCAGGAGCTTCTCAGAAAGATCTGCACCTTGTCTTAGGAAGAGCCAGGAGGTCTCAAAGAGTGCCAAGATCATCAAGGAAGCCTGGAGTATCCTAGAACAATGAGATTGCCTATGAACAAAGGCTGAGGCTTGATGTAGAAGCTAGAGGATCACAGAGTGTCCAGAGATATTGAGGACCTTAGATCGGTAGATCTGTGAGGATGATTTTTTTGGGAATACTTTGAGAGCATTATATAGGTGAGTGCTTCTGGATTGAGAGAGAGAGAGTTGGTGAGTTGAGGTTGTATCTCTTCTATTGTTCTTTCTCAGTAGTGAAGCATTGTATGTCCCATGGATATAGGCACTTAGGCCGAACCACGTATATGGTTGTGTTTATTTGTCTTCTTCTATTTTTTCATAGCAACAGATGGTGTTATATCTCCTATAGGTAATCTTGTGTGGGTAATCGATGTTCCACAATTAACAGATCTATCCCAATGGTGTCATATCTCCTATAGGTTGTACCAAGGATTGTTGTGGTGGTGATCAAGTTAGAAGGACACAATCAAGGAGGATGCTCTCATGTGCAAGAAGAAGTCAAATGGAGCTTAGTGTGAGATGGAGCTCCAGGTGGAGATGGATCGAGCAAGAGACTCAGTTTGGGATCGAGCAGTCTGGCTCAACTTCCATGTTTATCGATCCATGAGCAGCAGGTGGTAGCCCCAGGACATGAGGGCGGTATCATACAAGAAGCTCTCAAATTTGAGATGAAATCGAATATCGAGTCAAGGTGGAGAATGTTGAAATCTGGCACCTCGAGATTCGGTCCATGATAAGCCAAGAACGAGATTCAGGGGCCATAAAAAAGATTAGCCAACATTCAGTCAAGCTGGCTCAGATATGTAATCGAGCCGGCTCGAGATGGATTCGAGCCGGCTCTCTCAGACGGATAGAAACCAATACTCGGAAGAGATGCAGTCGAGCCAGCTTGACTTCTGATGGAGCCAGCTCGACGGAGGCGAACAGCATGATGGCGAACAATGCACGAGCATGCGAGTGGAAGTCTTTTCACAAGGTCTATGGCCCCTAACTTATAGACTAGGTCTATTCATAAGGTCTATAGAGCTATTGTGCTATCCAGCAGCTAGAAGGGCACACGAGAGCTGAAAGGATGGCTATTGAAATGATTAGGACTTATAAGAAGGCCTGACGACCCAAGGGGTTAGAGAGTCTCGGATAAACCTCTCAAGCGGTGTAGAGACAAGATAGGAAGTGTTAGAGTGCTACAGTAGTGCTTCCCTGGAGGCACGGAGGCTGAGAGAGGCTCGATGGTGCAGCAATCGAGGAGGGTATCTAAGTAGAGAGTGCTAGGGCCTTCTCAAGGAGACCTACACCCGATCTTAGGAAGAGTCAGGTGGTTTCAAGAAGTGCCAAGATCATCAAGAAAGCCTGAAGTGTCCTGGAATGGCGAGGTTGCCTATGGACAAAGGTTGGAGCTTAATATAGAGGCTAAGAGGATCACAAAGTGTCCATAAATGTTGAGGATCTTGGACCGATAGATCTATGAGGGGGATCTTCTTGGAATTACTTTGAGAGCATTGTATAGGTGACCGCTTCTAGATTGAGAGAGAGAGTTGATGAATTGAGATTGTATCTCCTCTATTATTCTTTCTCGGTAGTAAAGCATTCCATGTCCCGTGGATGTAGGCGCTTATATTGAATCATGTATATGGTTGTATTTGTTTGTCTTCTGCTATCTTTCCATCGCAATAGATGGTGCAATATCTCCTATAGATAATCTTGGGCGGGTGATCCATATTTCGTAGTTGACGGATCTATCCTAACATGACCCACCGCGACCGCCCCCTTCCTCTTGTGCCACCACCGCCCCCTCATCCATCCTACTCTCTCTCTCTCTCTTTCTATCTCTCTCTCTTCTCTCTTTCTCTTCATTTGTCACTCTCTCTTCTCTCTTTCTCTCTCTCTTTCCTCTTTTTCTCTATTCTATTCTCTCTTTATCTCTCTCTATATCTCACTATCTCAATCCATCTCTCTCCCATGCTATCTCTAGCGCTGCCCCCTCCCTCTAGCATCGTCGTCGACCCTTGGAGCTCTGTGCGACCCCGCTTCCCATAGCCACAAGTATAATTTTTTTATAATAATATTTATTCATTATTATTTATAATATTTATAATAATATTTAAAGAAAATCTCCACCGATAGGTTCTAGGGTGTGCTGGCGGTCGTGGGCCATGCCGGTGGATTCTGGATCGTGCCGTGTCAATAGCCGTGGATAGCCTTGGGCCATGTCGGTCCATAAGAAAACCCCTACCGATGGATTATGGACCATGTTAGCTGGTAAGAGAAACCTCACCCATTGATTTTGAACCATGCTGGCAGATTATGGGCCGTGTCAGCGGCCTTAAGCCATGTCATGCCATACCGATGGATAGGAAAATCCTATCAGTGGGTTCTGGACTATGTCGATGGGTTCTGGATCATACCGTGGACTTTGCCAGCCAATAAGCTGAAAACACCCGCTGGCAGCATGGCACAGAAGGAGGTGGTGATTACTATGGGGAGTCGTAGCCCGGAGCTCCATCCTCCATCCTTCAGCCATAAGCAGAACTTCCATAGAGATACATTTGAGTGATGGTTCGTAGGCTACAAAAGCAGAATTTAAGCTTTATTACTATTCTCATCCAGACACCTCTAACTATAGTAATGTTCTGGTATGAATGTTAGAGTTTATTTATCAGCATTTAGTTCAACATTCTGGTATAAATGTTAAAGTCTATTTACTGATGCTCTACTAATATTATTGTTCAATATGTTATATTGGTTAATATTCATTAACATTGTAGGTCACGATGGCATCAAAATACCATCTAGCTTTCACCTCCGACCCTCAGCGAGCTATGCGGAGCTCCATATTTGAGTTGCAGTCGGAGCATAATCCATCCACCTTCGCATCGGAGCTTCGACTTTCCAGGCATTACCGACATCTACTCCTCCATCGACATCCGAGCCTCCACCATCAGCCACATCTCGGGCACGTACTCCATCCATCGATGAGTTTCCACTAGCATCCATGTCTCACGATCCGATGGCCAATGAGAGTAGATTTTTATTATATTAATTAATTATTTATTTTTTATTTATATAATTATTGTACACTCTTATATATTTGTATAATATATTTTTATTGTAGGTGCATCATCCAGTAGGATATTCCACGATCCCACATGCATGTCGTATGTGTGGAACCACCAGCATCAGATCATGATGGAGTATGATTGGGCGGGGAGGCCAGTCGGGGCGACCGCATGGGAGATCATTCTTTTTTGGAGTATTTGTGAGGTGCTCCAATATTATTCCTATTATGCTCGTAGACTGGCAATTGATAGATGCTGGTATCAGAAATCGAGTATGGGAGGAGATATGGATAAGTATATCTTAATTATATTTATGTATTTGATTAAAATAATTTCATAACTGACTTCTAATAATTTTTGTCGAGGTATGACTTTCCAGATCATGAGCGGACTCGAGATGTCCATTTATAGAAGATTGGAGAGTTATACCTGAATTACAAGGTCAAGCTCTATAGAGGGTGGCTCGAGCACTGACGGGACACTCTGAAGGAGCTTGTTCCTTGGATTCAGGACTATTCTTCGAGTTACTGGGAGGGAATGGTTAGGCATTAGAAGAGTTAGGAGTTTCAGGTTTAATTTTTAACTTTTAAATTTTTTAATATACTAACAATTATATTCAAATAATTTTTAAATATTTGTTATTTAAATACTTATGATTTAAATAATTTTAGCTTGCCTTCCATCAGAATTGGAAGAATCGGGTGGCTTAGGAGTACATGCACACTTTCGATCGTGAGTTTATGGCTAGTCGTGTGCATAAAGAGGTAATAAATTTTGAATCTTAGCTTATAAATTAAATTAATATTTTTTTATATATTTTTAATAAGCTGATCGATTGTTATAGCTGACGAGAGGGGAGATGATGCCCACCCATAGCACCATCTTTTGATTCAGCCATATGGACAAAAAGGGCAGGCCAATGAATGATGCAATCAAGAGAATTTTTGTAAGTAATAAATAGACTAGTTTGATAAGTATTATAGCATTTCTTATGATATTTTATTTGAATTTGCAATTGCAGAAGCAGTTAGACATGCTCACGAGCGAGGGCCTGGATACCTCTGGCCCCCATGATCATTTATCTCAGGTCTTAAGGCCTAAGCACTCTGAGAGGATCTGATGCAGGCTCGGACATATGCTGATGAGCTACTGGTCTAAGGTGAGTGTCTCTTTACATATTTTTGGGATCTTTAGTTGGGAGCAGCTTAAGGAGGTGTTGGCGTAGATAGCTCAGACTTGGAGCGGACTGCTTAGATTATGGAGTGGGCTACTCAAGTTGAGGAGCGCACATCTCAACTATAAAGCATCATGACCACTATGGTCACAAGGCTCTCCGCATGTTTTGGAGCTGACTTCATGGGCCTTGAGGACATGTTGGCCAACATTTTAGCTCTAGCCTCTCCAGCTCCAGCTTCAACTCCTTCAGCTTGTGCTCCATCTTCTTTCGATGATGATAATTTAGATTTAGATTTAGATTTAGTAAACTTTTGATGTATTTTTTAAAAATATTATAATAAATTTTGTTCAGTAATAAAATTTGAGTATTTTAGATATATTCTTGTGTTATTCTAGATATATTCTTGTGTTATATATTGAACATCATTTATCAAGTAAAAAAAATTAAAAATTAGAAAATCTATATTTTTTATTATTCAAAATTTACCGTAGGCATGTCAACTACTGCCATGGATCACGTGCCAACTGTTGCAATAAACAATAGCAGCGATTATAAAACTATTGCATTATATCTATGGTAGTGGTTATACGACTGTTGCTATAGAGCCTATAGCAGTGATTTGACAACTGCTGCTATAAAAGGTAAAGCAATGGTTATGTAACCACTGCTATATATCGCTACGATAGTTCAACCTATAACAGCGGTTAGGAAACCACTGCTATACCATGCATATGGCATCGGTTATCCAACCACTGCAAAAGCTGTTGCCATAGATCTATGGCGATGGCTTCAATGGTAATGGTTGACTAACCACTGTTGTAGGTTATGACATCGATTTTTTTGGCTACGACAGCAATTTCGAACCATTGTTGTAGCCTTTTTCTATAGTAGTGTATGTTTGATTGAATGAGTGTAGATAAGTTTTCTTAAGTTTATGTTACTCATTTAGGAAAGCTAGAGTTAATCAAAACTGATCTAAAGTATGGTAGAGATGATATGAAGATTAAGTATACTCACTTGTTGGAAAATGAAGATATATTAAGCATCAAGGATGAAACTTTTTTTTAAGGAGGATAGATTATGATATTCCAATCTACCACATGAATCTTAAAGCAGGCAAAAAGTAAATTGAAAAATAAAATAAGAAATCAGACTCCTAGGGATGCATCTAACTAGAAATCAGATGCCTAGAGATGCCAAAAATCCTACAAAGTCATCTATAAATTCCTCCCTCCCCCTCCAAAGCCGTCCATGACGAGCATCGACCTTCGTCCCTCTTCTTTCTCTCTCTTTTTGTCCATTGAAGTTGCAGCATATTCTCATCATGCCCACTTAAAATCCTCATTAGAAATATCACTAACCCAAGATAAGCTGGGTCCCTCTTCCTCTCTTCCTCCCCCTTCTTCCCATGCCCTTGTGCATGGTCACCATGTTAGATGTATGCCCTAGAAGCTAGATTGGCTATCATTTATAATACACTTTCAAGGATAATTTTATAATTTTAATTATAAATTAATAAAATAATTATTTATCACAGTGTGTATTTAAAGTGTCTGTGATACATCCTTTGAGTTAATGGTAATGATAATTCATATTTTCAAGAGTTAAAAATTTAAGATATGAATTTTCATAATTAACTCATAAACTGCTTCCGACCATAGGATCATCACAAGAATGATGATCGATCCGAAAGATTGGTATACGATCATTTTCTTAAGATAGATATGTCTTGAATCTATGGTGTGGAGATATCGGAGTGAGAGTATAGGTACTCATTAGAGAATGAGGATACTGAGTGTGACCATCTTGAGTAGTTATAAGAAAATCTACCTTCTCGTTGATGACTGACTCGATGTTGCAGTGGTATGTTTGGTTCTTTAACTTAAGGTGCATCAATAGTTCACCTTAAGGGTGTTATAGTTTGACTACACCATAACTCGATCTCCTAGCCATTCAAAATTTTGAGGTGTATATTGGCCATAGTATATTCATTGTAGAAATTGGATTGCACCAATAGGAGATCTATCTACCTCGGTAGATGAGGAGTAGCCCTATGATAATCATAAGATTGAGTCCATAAGCCCATGGCCATGGCAGTATGAATATAATAGAAAGAGTTTCTATTAGGATTTCACATAGGACTCAAATCGAATGATTAATTTATATGACTGATATTGGGTTTAACGAGTTTACCTTAATCCTAATTCGATCGGAGCTCAAGATAGAAGAATCCAATCACACAAGTAGCTACATCGAGAGATTCGCTCTCAGTTCTGATAGGTTGCCATCATATACTGCTAGGTGTCACTACTGAATTTTGGGAGCAATTAGAATAATTTAGATGATCGATCATTCTAATTATATGAATCAGAAAAGTTCTGATCCATCGAAAGGTATTTTGATGATATCGATGATAGAGATCGCGATATATCTTATTACCATACGAAACTGAATCTAACTGGATCACACAAATAAGGATTTAGATTTGGATATTATTAATTAGACTAACCAAGTTTAATTGATTTGGATTAGATCCGATTAGGTTCAAGAAAATCATGCTAGCACACGATTGAGTCTAACATTCTTTTTTTTGTAATCACTTAGGTTCGTCTCGACTGAGTCAAATTTATTTGAGCTCACTCAGAAATCTTATCTTAGTCTGACTGAAGCTAGTCCAAATTAGAAAATGATTATCTTAATTTATTAGATGGATTTAAGACAACACCTGCTAATTCTAATCATCTGCTAATTCCTATTTTTGGACATAGGTTAACTGTTGACCCTGGACACCTGAATATGGGGCCATGTTTCATGCACCTATAGGAGAGTATCTGGGGCTCTTGTCCTCCTACTAAATGATGTAAGAGAGAGGATGCACACCATCCTAGGCATGCACCCTATGTGGATAAGAGATGGAGTCCCATACAGATGGGACTCTATGGTGTTTTGGTAGGTTTAAACATCTAGGTGCCAAATAGATTGGGTTTATCCAGTTTAGGCACCACTTATGTAGATTTTAAAGGAGCTCTCATCTGATTGGATCAGATGATATCATCCCATCAATCAAATTTAGATCTAATTAAATGAAGGCCTCTGATTGGTCGGGATGATGTGGCACTGCATGGCGCAGCAGGATCTATTTAAATCCTGTCTGCGCCTAAGGTTTGTGTGCTTCTCCCATTCTCTATGCAGCAAGGCTGCCCACATATATTCCATGCCATCTTCTGATCCTCTCTCTCTCCTCTCCATGCTCAAGGAGTTGGGCACAGGTTCAAGTGCGATCCAAGGAAGAAAGGCATCCAGATCAGGAAGAAGATAGCACTGCTGAAAGAGACGACCGCTGCCTCTTCAAAAGAATTTTGAAGAACTTCAAGATCAGATTCAGATCTAATTTTTGAAGAATAAATTTAGAAGAAGAAGACCTTCAAATCTTATCTGAGTGGATACCGATAGAGGCCAGACACTTACGTGGCTCCTTCCAGAACCTTAGGATAGATCAGAATCATCACATGATAATTTGATTATCCAAATACAAGGTATGAAATTAAATTAGATTTAATTTTATTTTTGATTTTAATATTAGATCTTAAAGGATTAGATCTAAGATATCTCAGATCTGATTAGGATCTGAAAAAAAAAATTTAAAATATTTCTTCAGATCTAATCAGATTTGAGCGATCCTATATTGAAAAATATGATTTTTTCTTCAACTGGTATCAGAGCTGCATTAGCAGCTCTTCAGATCTATCTTAGATCTGATTTTATTTTTTATTATATTTTGATATTAAAAGATTTTAAATATCACATCAGATGTGATTAGATCTAAAATTAAAAATTAAAAAATTAAATTATTTAGATCTAATATGTATGAGATACATGACTAGACCAAGTATAGAATAGTTCTATATGTAGTCTAGTATGATCATGTATTTACGTTGATTAAATATAATTTTAGATCTATTTAATTTTTATTTTTTTGATATTATAATTATTGTAATCATATCTAAAAATAAAAAAAAAATTTAAATTTTGATTTATTCATATGAGATATAAAAGATGCATGCTTAGACTAGTCATAGAACAGTTCTATAAGATGTCTAGAATAATTTTATATTTGATATGATCAAATTTTAAATTTTATTTTTTAAATTTAATATGAGATATTTTAGATCTAAAAGTATGCATATTGTTTTAGTTATGATACATAAGATGTATGCAAAATATGTATTAATTAGATCATTAATTGTATATGCGATATATGATCTAAATCTAACTAATTTTGTAGTAGAAAATTATATTTTTGATTAAGGCATTCTCCATGGTCGTCTGATCATAAGAACAAAGTAGGATTTAAAGAACCTCTTCTTTCATTCGATGGGATATTCTTATAATGTGTAAGGATGCTGCACGTTTGTCCTTAATCAGAAATCAGAATTTATTTTTCTACCAAATCCTAGATCCTAAAATTTAAGAATTTTTATTATATATTTTGGTCATGAACCCAAAATTTAATTAAGAATTAAGATTATAAAATTAATTAGATCTAAAAATTATGAATTTTTAGATCTAAGATATATTCATAAAATTGGGTTCAGACTTGGGTAGCTCAATTAGGTCTAGCGGTTGATCAAATTGGATCAAGAGTTGATTAGGCAGGATCAAAAAAAGCTTAGATTTGATCAACCTAATAGGATTAAGTCTGAATCAAGATTAAATCACATTGAGGTATGACTCGATTAAGTCAAGACCTAATTTAGCTCCGCAGTTCGAACCTGGATTGTAGGCTAATCTAATTAGTTCTGATTCGATAATTTGGTATCTAAGGTAAGTCTGATAGATACGATCGATTGATTTTTAATTGAAAGCTACTCGATCTGAATGCATTCTTATCGAGTTAATAGCATATCCTTTTCATCGGTCTTACTTACCTGGCCATTTATGTCGATCCAGTTCTAATTTGAGGTGGCTAACAATTTGAGCCAACCCATGCCACTAGGTTAGTCATAATTATTATGACTAAGCCAAATTAAGTTTAAAGAGATCTAAATTAAATTTTTCTAAGAAAATATTAAGTCTAAGGTCTTTCACCATTATGGATGTGTGGGCCCTTCCCGAGGTTGATTATTCTTGGCTGGATACAGTAGTTTGCATCCAAAAGATACAACCATATCTATTAGGCATTGGATGCTATGAATTGGAGGATGGTTGGGCTCAATATTTTGGATACGGTAAGGGATCCAATTGAAAATCTAATTCATGCAAATAATGGATCTGACTTAACTAAGAAGTAGATCAATATTTCAGACATTATAAGATTCATGAATTAGAGACTAAGTTTGGATGCACCATGATTAGAAAATTATTGGATAAGAGTTATCTACTCATCGATTGATCCATCATCAATAACTATTAGATGAGGTGATAAATCAGTCAGTGGAACCACACCACCCACTAAAAATCAATAATCATGGAGATTTTCGTATCTCTACCAAGAAAGTGTAGGGATCCGAATAAATAGTGAGAGCCTAATTTATTTAAAAATAAAATTTTTAAATAAATTAATTAAATCTAATTATAAAATCTATCTAGAAACTTTGACTCTCTCTAGAAAGATGTCTGCGTCCAACCCACTAGCCCGTATTCTGGACACCCATAGACCAATCAGATCCAACTATAAGGATTGACTCCAAAACTTCAAAATTATTTTGGATTATGAGAAGTTGACTTATGTGTTAGAATAGGATCCTCCCACCTTACCAGCCATCCATCCGCTAATCAAAGAACGTCTCTTGAGAAGTGGATGGATGAAGATAATAAAGTTAGGTACTACATGTTCGACTCGATGTCTGATGAGCTCCAGCACCAATATGAAGACATTAAGACAAGTCGTCAAATATTGGCTTACCTACAATAGTTGTTTGATGAACAGAGTCACACAGTCAAATATCAAGTCACTAAAAGACTGTTTAAGACTCAAATGTATAATGGGCAGTCGATCCAAGATCATTGTTTGATGATGATCAAGAAATTAGAAGAGCTTGAGAAGCTTGATGTCAAGTTAGATCAAAATCTGTAGACTGACATAATTTTGTAGTCCTTGACTGATGCGTATGGACAGTTCATCATGATCTACCATATGCATAAACTTCAGAATACCTTGGCTGAGCTCATGAATATGTTGATTATTGCTGAGCTTTCTATGAAAAGTTCTAAAGGCTCAATACTTGCTGTGCAGTGGACTACTTTCAAGAGAAAGTCTTTTGAAAAGAAGAAGTTCGTGAAGAAGCAAAAGATGGATGGTGCAAAGAAGAAGAAGGTAGAGCCGAAGAAGAAGACTGCTGACAAAGAAAAATATTTTTATTGCAACACTGACAGTAATTGAAAGTGGAACTGTCCTCTTTACCTGGCCAGCCTGAAGAATAAGAAGAAGGCAGGTTCTTCTGGAGGTATGCTTGTTATAGAATATAATCTTACAATTTCTTCTGTATCCGATTGAGTGCTTGACTCTAGTTCTAATGCTCACTTATGCACTTCTATGCAGGATCTTGAGGATAGCAGGAGGCTGAGGGATGGTGAGATGATCTTACGCATTGAGAATGGAGCAAGAGTTGCTACTGTGATCGTGAAAATCTATCCTCTATGATTACCATCAGGATTAGATTTAGTTCTTCAAAACTATTTTTATGTGCCTGCAGCAAGCAGAAATTTAATTTCTATTTCATGTTTAGCATAGGAAGGCTATGTAATTAGTTTTCTTAAGGACCATTATAATATTCTTTATGAAAGAAATAAAATTATAAGTGATTTTCTTATAAATGATCTCTATCAGTTACATATTGATGTTTCTATTTTTAATATCGAGCAAAATACGAATGCCATAGGATCAAAGCGATCTAGGGATAGTCTAAATGATAGGTATCTTTGGCACCTTAGACTAGGTCATATAGCTAAAGATAGGGTTAACAAATTAAAAAAATTTGGACTATTGAGTCCATTGACTTTCGAGTCATATCTAATTTATGAATCATGCCTTCATGTCAAAATAATCAAGCTTCCTTTTGTAGGACATGGGAAAAGAGCCACAGACCTGCTTGCCCTAGTACACACTAATGTATGCGGCCCATTTGATGTGCCAGCCAGAGATAATTACATCTACTTCATCATCTTTATGGATGATTTATCTCGATACAGATATATGTATTTGATGCGATATAAGTCTAAAGTTTTTGAAAAGTTCAAGAAATTCATACTTGAAGTAGAAAAATAAATAGAAAATTTCATTAAGATTCTTCGATTAGATCGATGAGGTGAATACCTTAGTCCAGAATTTCTAAACTATCTTAAGGATAATGGTATAGTCTCTCAATGGACTCCATCTGAAATGCCTCAACTCAATAGAGTTTTAGAATGAAAAAATCGGATCCTATTAGATATGGTCCGATCCATGATGAGTTTCACGAACCTTCCTAAATTTCTTTAGGAACATAGTCTATTGACCGCTATATATCTACTGAATAGGGTTCCATCTAAAATCATTTCTATCACACCATATGAGATATGGCATGGTAAGAAACTAAGTCTGAGTCATCTTAGAATTTAGAATTGTCCAGTCCATGTCAAGAGACAACAGGCGAATAAATTAGAGTCTAGGTCCTTTAGAGCTCGATTTATTAGATATCCTAAAGAGTCATTAGGATATTATTTTTATCTTTCGAAAGATCATAATGTGATTGTGAGTCGACACATCATCTTCTTTGAAAAATAATTTATTCAAGATGATGGCATCAAAAGGTAGATTAGACTTGAGGAGAAAGTCTTCGATAAGAAACGAGCTAAGGAACCTATGGAACCAAATCAGATTGAGCCAACCCATACAATACCTCCTCCACCTCGTAGATCAAATAGAATTTTTCATCCTCCTAAAAGGTATTTAGGTACTATTTCAGAGGATGTAGAAAAAATATTTCTCATAAAAAATGGGATTCATGGTGATGATCCCAAAACTTATGATGAGGCGATATCAGATATCGACTTCGAGAAATAATTAGAGGCGATGAGGTCAGAAATTGACTCAATACGTTCTAACCAAATCTAGATCTTGGTAGATCCATTTGAAGGTATAATATATGTTGGGTATAAATGGATCTTTAAGAGAAAGATAGGTATCGATGAAAATGTAGAGACATTCAAAGTAAGGCTCGTAGTGAAAGAGTATAGTCAGCACGAAGGGATTAACTATCAGAATACTTTTTCGCTAATAGCCATGCTTAAATCCATCCGCACATTGCTTGTTATTGCAGCTTATTTTGATTATAAAATATGATAGATGGACGTGAAAATGGCATTCTTAAATGGATATCTTAAGAAAGATATCTATATGGAATAGCCACTAGGTTTCACATCCAGTGATAATAATCACAAGGTATGCAAGCTACAAAGGTCCATATATAGACTTAAGTAAGCATCTCGGAGTTGGAATGCTCATTTCAATAATATAATCAAATCATTTGAATTCATCAAGAATGAGGAGGAGCCCTGTATTTTTAAAAAGATCAGTAGAAGCATTGTTGTCTTTTCTATACTGTACGTGGATGACATCCTCCTAATTGGAAATGATATTTTCATGTTGACTACAGTCAAAATATGGTTGTCCAAAGAATTCTCTATGAAAGATCTATGAGATGCATCCTTTATTCTATGAATTAAAGTCTATAGAGATAGACTAAATAGGATGCTGGATCTCTCACAGAAGATGTACATAGAAGAGGTGCTAAAAAGGTTTAGCATGAAAAACTCCAAGAGGGGATTGGTATCCTTCAGACATGGCATTCATCTCTCCAAGAAGATGTGTCCCAACATACTCGAGGAGATTGAATACATGAGTAAAATCCCTTATACTTTGGTAATAGGGAGCCTCATGGATGCCATGCTATGTACACAATCTGATATTGCCTATGCTGTGAGTGTCACGAACAGTCATCAATCAAATCCAGATAGAGAGCACTGGACTTCTATGAAATGTATCCTTAAGTACCTAAGAAGGACTAAGGATATATTTCTAATTTTTGGTAATGGAGAACTATAGGTCCAGGGGTATAAAGACTTAGATTTTATGTTCGATATAGATGAAATCTGTTTGTGTGCAATGGTTGTGCTGTCAGCTGAAAGAGTTTCAAGCAGATTGTGATAGCAGATTCCACCATGAAAGCAGAGTATATTGCTGCGTCGGAGGCTGTAAAGGAGGCATTTTGATACAAAAAGTTCATCATAGAGTTAGGAGTGATGCCATCAAATGTCATCCCTCTGTACTGCGATAATAATGGTGCCATAGCTCTAACTAAGGAACTGAGGTCTCACTAGAAATTCAAGTATATCGAGCGGCAATATCACCTCATCCACAATTACCTTGAGAAGAGATACGTCGAGGTCAAGAGAGTCGACACTGTAGATAATGTGGCTGATCTGCTGATAAAGTCATTGAGCCAGCAGAAGATCGAAGCTCGCCTTGAGAAGATGAGACTTAGATTTATAGTCAATTAGCTTTAGGTCAAGTGAGAGTTTGTTAGATGTGTGCCCCAAAAGCTAGATTGGCTAACACTTATAATACACTTCCAAAAAAATTTTTATAATTTTGATTATAAATTAATAAAAAGGGTTATTTTCTATCACAGTGTGTATTTAAAGTATCTATGATACATTCTTTGAGTTAATGGTAATGACAGTTCATATTTTTAAGAGTTGAAAATTTAAGACATGAATTTTCATAATTAACTCATAAACTGCTTCCGACCATAGAATCATCACGAGGATGGTGATCGATCTGAAAGATTGATATACGATCATTTTTTTAGGATAGATATGTCTTGAGTCTACGTGTGAAGACACCAAAGCGAGAGTATAGGTACTCGTTAGAGAATGAGGGCACTGAGCGTGACCACCTCGAGTAGTCATAAGAAAAGTTTACCTTCTCGTCGATGACTGACTCAATGCTGTAGTGGTATATCTAGTTCTTTGACCTGAGGTGCATCAATAGTTCACCTTGAGGGTGTTATAGTTTGACTACATCATAACTCAATCTTCTAGTCATTCAAAATTTTGAGGTGTATGTTGGCCATAGCATGTTCATTGTAGGAATTAGATTACACCAATAATGAATTTATCTACCTCAGTAGATGAGGAGTAGCCTTATGATAATCATGAGATTGAGTCCATAAGCCAATGGCCATGACAGTGTAAATATAATAGAAAGAATTTCTATTAGAATTTCATATAGGACTTGAATCAAATGATTAATTCATATGCCTAATATTGGGTTTGATGAGTTCACCTTAACCCTAATCCAGTCGGGGCTCAAGATAGAAGAATCCAATCACATAGGTAGCTACACCGAGAGGTTCGCTTTCAGTTCTGATGGATTACCATCATATACTGCTAGGTATCACTGATGAATTTTAGAAATAATTAGAATGATTTAGATGATCGATCATTCTAATTATATGAATCAGAAAAGTTTTGATCCATCGAAAGATATTTTAATGATGTCGATGATAGAGATCGTGATATATCTCATTACCATACAGAACTGAGCCTAACTAGATCACACAAATAAGGATTTGGATCTAGATATCATCAATTAGACTAATTAAGTTCAATTGATTTGGATTAAATCCGATTAGGTTTAAGAAAATCATGCTAGCATATGATTGAGCCTAACATTCTTTTTTTTGTAATCACTTAAGTTCATCTCGATTGAGCTAAATTTATTTGAACTCACTCAGAAATCTTGTCTTAGTCTGACTGGAGCTAGTCCAGATCAGAAAAAATTTATCTTAATTTATTAAATGGATTTAAGATAATACCTGCTAATTTTTATTACCTGCTAATTCTAGTTTTTGGACATAGGTCAACTACTGACCCTGGACACCTGGACATGGGACCATGTGTCAGAGTATTGGAGCTCTTGTCCCCCTGCTAAATGATGCAAGAGAGAGGATGCATGCCACCCTAGGCATGCACCCCATATGGATAAGAGATGGAGTCCCATACAGATGGAACTCCAAGATGTTTCGATAGGTTTAAACATCTAGGTGCCAAATAGATTGGGTTTATCCAGTTTAAGCGCCACCTATGTGGATTTCAGAGGGACTCTCATCTGATTGGATCAAATGACATGATCCTACCAATCAGATTTGGATCTGATTGAATAAAGACCTCTGATTGGTCGGGATGATGTGGCACTGCATGGCGTAGTAGCATTTATTTAAACCCTATTTGTGCCTAGGGTATGTGTGCTTCTTTCATTCTCTATGCCGCAAGGCTGTCCACATATATTCCATGCCATCTTCTGATTATGATCTAAATTTTTTTTTAAAAATATTTCTTCAGATCTAATTAGATCTAAACGATCTTGTGCTAGAAAATAGGATTTTTCCTTCACACTGACCATTGATTTCATCAAAACCAGCCCCCTCCCCCCTAAAAAAAAAGTTGGATGCCCCGGTTTCTTCTATTTAGTCGAGCCTTTTTTCTCTTTTCTAGTCACTGGCACTGTCACCCTTATAGTGCCACACCCATGGATCATGACCTCCAACCTCCCTATAATCCTTTCTTAAAGTCATATCTATCGATAATCAGCCAATGACTGAAGAAATGCAAGAAAAGGGGCGATCTGCTTTTTAATTTTTTTTTTTTTTTTTTTGATTTGGCTAGCTAATTGCCACCACCATTTCTTGCTCTGCCACCATAGGTCATACCCTACCTTCCACTATCAGACTTTCGGCCATGTTGCCAGACCACGACCCAAGCCAAAAACCAATAAAACTCCCTTCCCCTATTTTCTAAGAAAGAAAGAAAAGAAAAGAAAGAAGAAAGAAAAAGAGAGGAAATGGTTTTCTTTGTCTCTTATGTCTCTCTCCTTCTCTCTAGGATTTCTTTCTCCCTATCTTATCCATGAATCCCAGTATGAATCTGAAATGATCTTTTAAAAAAGATTTGAAACCATTTTGATATACATGTAGCCTATTGAATAAATTATCCTGACTATGTCAAGTATCTTTGAAATCTATTATTGATGAATCCTATTTATTGATCTTGGCCTTAATCCAATATGAGCTTCATGATTTCTTGACCGAATCCCATAGATTTGACCGACGACTAAAAGTCCTTGAATTACTCCAATGCTCGAACAGCCTATCGAACCAACCATTCAATCAACAGTTTTCTTTTCTAAAGATTTAACTCTGTTAAATTTATTGTATAGAAATTGATCATATTTTTAATATTTTAAATAGAATTAGCTAATTTTTCAAATAAAATTTGAAGATCTAGAACAAATTAGAAAAGTAGATCTTACACTTCTTATTTGTTTTTAAATTACTATGTTTTCTATGTAAATAATCTGTTGCTAATGAAATCATATTTTTTATAAAATAAAAATCAGTATATAAGATATGAAAAAGATCTTTTATTATGATGGTTGATTTTAAGATTATATTTTATGAAAATAACATATTTATAAAGCATGAATTTTGTTGTTTTCCTATTTATATATATGTATATTTAAAAAATATATATATAAAGATTTCAAATCCTCTTAGATTGCTATGAATGAATCCCTAATATGAAGAAGGTTAACACTTGGAGCTAGCATCCATAAGAAATATGGCCCCGCCAATGGGTATGAAATTGGCATACGAAACAAAAATTATGTTGATTAAGAAACATGGCTCTATCACAAGTATAAATTGACCATAGCATGAATAATGATGAGCAATATTTGAAACATGATATGACTACCTAACAAGAATGATGTACGAATCATGTTTATGAAATTTTATGATTTATGCATACATGATTATCTTTATAAATTATTTTATAATTTGCTCTATGAAATATTTTATTTTTTATATAATCTATTATTTTTTAAGTATTATATTATTATGAAAAAATCTATACTTATTTTAGTAAGATAGCGTAGGTTTTATTTACTGAGTTAGTATAGCTCATATAATTTTATTTTTTTCTTATACAGAGGAATAAGGTTAAAAACGATAAAAGATCTAGGCTTGGGGTCTACGAAACCCAAGCATGCGGACGCGCAGCCTAGCAGCCCAGGTGCATAACCTGGCACAACCCAAGATGCACGACCATGGTCCAGGGAGGCCTGACGAGGTCCATGCATGAGGCATGGACTGCTTCACGGCTTACCGCATTTTCATGCAGTCTATGAGATTTTTTGGACTATTTTTTGAGCAAATGTGAGAATGGATGGCTGTGGGAGCATGCGAGCATGATCAAATAGATCAGATGGCCAGAGGATGTTCTAGAGTCATAATAGGAGTCTAAACACCTATCAGGACTCGGATTGAAGATTTTAAAAGAGGACTGACGACCTATGGAGAAGATGACATCAGTAGTAACCGATAGAGGTGCAGGCAAAGCACCGATAGAGGGTCGGATGGCAGAGCAGAGTATCAGACAGTGGTAGAGAGTACTCCTTGGAATTTTGTGAGAGTCTTGCTAGAGATTGTGCTTTTTGTTGAGAGAGAAATATTGATGTATGGGGGTTGAGAGAGTGTGATATCCTCTTATAAATTTTTTTTTCTTATAGTGAAGCTTGCATGTCCCATGGAGGCAAGTCTTATCTTGATCCACGTATTTGATTATATTATTTCTTGTATTTTTTTTTTATTATTATAGTATTGACATCGTTACTGGTATTGCTATCTTGAAGTGAAAAAATTCATATTCTATATGAGAAATCTTTCCAATAAGGAGTACCAGAGCAAGTGGTATCACAATACAAGGTAAGCTAGGTCCCTCTTCCTCTCTTCTTTCCCCTTCTTCCTATGCCCTTGTGCACACTCACTAACTGATGATTTCACCAAAAACCCCTAGAAAAAATGGATGCCCTATTTTTTCCTGTTTAGCCGAGCCTTTTTTCCTCTTTTCTAGTCATCGGCACCGTCACCCTTGGTGCTGCACCCATGGATCATGACCTCCGACCTCCCTACCATCCTTTCTCAAGGTCATGGCCACCGATGATCAGCCAATAACTGGAGAAATGTGAGAAAAGGTGCGGTCCTCTATTTTTTTTGAGTTTTCTTTCTTTTTTTTGATTTGGTTAGCCAATTATCGCTGCCATTCCTTACTCCGCCACCATCGATCATACCCTACCATCCATTATCAGACCTCGGGCCATGTTGCCGAACCATGACCCAAGCCAAAAATCAGTAAAACCCCCTTTCTCTTATTTTCTAAGAAAGAAAGAAAAGAAAAGAAAAGAAAGAAAAAGAAAATGAGAGAAAGGGGTTTTCTCTCTCTTATGTCTCTCTCCTACCTTTTCTCTTTCTTATGTCTCTCCTACCTTTTCTCTTTCTTGTGTCTCTCACCTTCTCTCTAGGATTTCTCTCTCTATCTGATCCATGGATTCCAGTATTAATATGAGATGATCTTTTCAAAAAAATTCAAAACCTCTTTGATACACATGCAGCTTATCAAATAGATTACCCTAACTATATCGAGTATCTTTGAAATCTATCATTGATGAACCCTATTGATTGATCTTGAACTTGATCCAATATGAGCTTCATAATTTCTTAATCAAATTCCTTAGATTTGACCTATAACTAGGAGGCCTTGAATTACTATGATGCCCGGACAGCCTATTAGACCAACCATCCAATCAATAGTTCTCTTTCCTTAAGATTTAATTCTATTAAATTTATTGAATAGAAATTGATCATATCTATGATATTTTAAATAGGATTAACTAATTCTCCAAATGAAGTTTGAAGATCTAGGGCAAATGAGGTAAGTAGATCTTATGCTCTTTATTTATTTTTAAATTACTATATTTTTCATGTAAATGATCTATTCCTAATGAAATCATGTTTTTTATAAAATAAGGATCAGCATATTATTGAAAATATATCACAAAGCCAATCGTCAGTCCATTAACAATTGAGCAGTACTTTTGTAATTATATATAAATTATGAATTAATAAAAATTATTTTGATATTTTTCATCATAAATTTTTTTATCTTCTAATGAACTCCTATGTTGTGATGAAGTCTTTAGGACTATCTAGATTCAACAAAAAAAGATTGATCATTTAGTCCTTAAAATAGTTCACGATCAAATGATACGTTGTCACTTAAGATGATAATGTTTATTGAGTATAGATCGTTGTGTGCCATATAGATTGGTTATCCTCGTAATCAAGGAGTATTAAGACACTGGTATGGCATGCAAGTGAGATGTATGGGTACATCTGCACTAAACATGATCAACTCCGAAGCTTTTCTCTTGTCAAGATTAGCTCTGATGGAATATGGGTATAAATATCCCTCCGATTTGAGATCTTCATGGTGACTTCTAAGTAACTCATTGTACTTTAGTGCCGGACTATCTGAATTTTTAATTCAGTGATAGAATATTTCTGGGCACAATCAAGTACTTGAGGAGTCGGTTTGTATATCAAAATTGGATTGACCACTTTTGATTTCAGAAGCTGTGTTTAATTATATTTTAATTTAGCAAAGTCTTGGATAGGATAGTCTTAGTGAGGAGTCATAAGACTAATTGCTTTGAGATACGACATAGATATATTTTCTAGGATTAACAGTCTAACCCCAAGTCATCTATTACACAGAGGTCATAGGGATGAATTATACGGTAATCATATTTGCATAGGGTCTGATTATTACGATTGTGACTATTCAATCTATCCAAACATCGGGTATCATTACTAGATGGTCACTTTGATTAGTACAAAAAGTAGTTCCTATGCTACCGGCTTAGGTTCGAACCTATGGAGTCACACACACTAGAGGTTTCTATCTGATCTGTTAGCTATGGTCAAGAGTCCCACTGGACTGAAACTCTTCGACCAAATATTCTATAGCATTAGGACACTGAGTCCTACTTGTTTGAAACTCTCTGATCAAGAGTATGGACTCTGTGATCGTAAGTTTCATTCATTTGGGACATCGGGATCAAGAGTCCCACTAGACTGGAACTCTTCGATTAGGATTTCATATCGATGAACTCTATTGCCCGGTGACCAATCGGATTTGGACTTTAAGATTATGAGAGATTTAATTAGTAATTTTAACTCAATTTGATTGAGTTATGATTTTTGATTCAAGTCCAATTGAATTGATTTCAGTTGGGTCTAACCCGATTAGGTCACAAGTTGACCTAATCGCCAGGGAGGTTCGAATCCTGATTTGATCAGAGATTGAGCTTGATCAATTTTTAATTTTATTAAAATTTAATTGAGTCTAATTAAGTCTAAATAGATTGAATTTAATTTATTCTAATTGGGCCTAACTAATTTTGATTGGGTTGGTTCGGTTGGTTGAAATTTGAATTTCAAAGACTAATTTGACTAGTCTTCTCTTCTCATGCACCACCTATGTCCCACGCCCACTTAAAATTTAATTTCTATTCTCTCCTGACTTTTCTCCCACGCATATAATACCTCACGCCCTAATCTTCTACATCCTCAATGGATAAGTTATGGTTAGTTGATATTCGAATTCAAAATGAGTTTGAATTTGAGTTGACAACAACCATATCTTATCCCTTGCACCACCCTTCTCTTGTGCACCAATTATCTCCACGTGAAAGGGGTTTCACATGGACTTTTCCTTGCTGAAGAGTGGGGACACAAATCCTTCACACATCCTAAATAAGTTTGAATTGGTTTGGATGAAGTTTGAACTAAAAAGAGTTTTGAATTCAAACTAGCATTCAAACTAGTTTTTGATTCCCCACACTCAAAGAAGTTGTTCTTTTTGCAAATATTAAAAGAAAAATTTTTTAGGATGTGTACTAACACCTATTCTGAAGAGAGAACTTCCATGAGATTCATTTAGTGCATGGGAAGAGGCTTCAATCATCTCTGAGAGAGAGAAAACCTAGAGAGAAGGGGCGCAAGATTTTTAGGGAGAGTGCAGTCCAAGGTATTCAACCTAGATTTTGGAAAGCCATTACATGAGCTACGAGTGTCATAAGCCCACAAAATTTTAGAGAAAATCTTCTCTACCTCTCTACTGCATCTACCAGCAACCCAGAGCATCCATGAAGCCCGTAGATGAAGATGGAAGCTATTTGATCAAAATAATACCTAAAAGACTCCGGTGTCGAGCTAGCACTCATGAGGAACCGATTAGGACCAAAAGCCTCATATGGATGATCCACGGAGGCTAGATATTTGTGTGACTGCATTGTTACTAGTGGACCTCCTTGACAATGATCAAATCACGATGATCAACTATCCATGAAAATGTATTATGTTCTGAACACATAGATGTAGTAAATAGTTTGCTGCATAATTTTATTTTTCAAATCTATATGAATGCATGCATATTATGTTTAGATTCTTAGTATAGAATTTAATATTTTGATATGATTAATAGATAATTAATTATATTAATTATTTTTTTACTATACTTTTGCTATTTTTAAATTTTTTTTGAAAGTAGCACCGTAAATCCTACACTATTTTGTTTCAAATGGTATCAGAGCCAGGATTCGCTAAACATGATATGCTTATATATTTATATTAATAATTTAGATTTAATCTAAATATTAATATAATAATTTAATTAATTAAATTTAAAAATTAAAATCAAGATCGTACGGACTGCAGGTTGTCCTGTTGTAGGATTTATCCCCTATAGTGCAAAGATTGTCATTGTATGTGCTTGATCTTATAGTTTGATCATAAAATTTTTAGATTAGATCTAATTTTTATGATATTATAAATTAGATTTTAATCTAATTTTTTTATCATGAATGTATGTTTAGATATGATCTAAAGTTTGATTCATGATTTAGTATTATGTAGTATACATAGTTTTAGATTAAACTCTACAACTAGTATTGTTTGTGAATTGAGTTGACTCAATTTTGAAGTGAGTTGACTCAATTGGTGAACAATGCTAAATTATAAATAATCTTTTAAAATTTAAAAAATATTTTTAAAATGCTGAACTCTGACCCTTAGCCTATAAACTTAATTAAAATTAAGTAAAATAATTTAGTATCTAGAATTGTGAATTAAGATCCTAAGTCATTAATCATAAACTTATGGGTTATTGGATTAGATGAATTAGGTTCATAAATTGGATTAGACATAAGTTAGTTAAAGAATGAACTAATTTAGAATAGTTGATCAAATCTAATTAAATGTTAATTTAGATTAGGTCAAAGACTCTATAGACTCAATTATAATAGTTATAGTTGGTCAAGTCCATACCTTTAACGACAACCAATTGGACTTGATTCATGGCTACACGGTCGAACCCAAAATTATTAGATTGGTAAAATTAAAACTAATAAATCGAATGGTGTCTAAGGTAAGTTTGGCATTTTGACCAATAGTTTTTAATTAGAAGCTATTCACATTGATTCGATCTTTGATGAGTTAATGGCATATTCCTTCTACTGATCTTTCTTACCTAGCCATCCTGATGAATTAGATTTTGATTAAATCACTTGATGATTTGGGCTCATCCATATCAATTAAGTAATTCAGTTTGACTGATTTAGATACTCTTAATGCCAGCCTAGATTAGATTCTTTTTTGTTTGACTTTATGAAGTCAGTAGGAGAATCAAAATTGACTCATTGAATTTCTCCCTTTTTTTTAAATATGTTAATTAAATCTTCTAAAATTATTAGATCCTTAAAAATAAAATAGATATATAGATAACTAAATCATGGTCTCCCATTAAGTTGAGTGATAATGGGTTCATTAGTATAATGATCATTGGAGGCCCAAAGATCCGATGATTATTGACTAATGAAATTATCATTCATAAAATGATAATTTGGTTAAGTCTTTTTGATGGTGGTTAGATTGGTCGACCAAAGTCGAGCCTGATCATTTATTGATTAGATAAGATCAAATGTGGTCATGTTAATGGTTGGACCTAATCGAATCTTTTCAGTGGAGGCCAAAACCTACTGATTAGATCTCTGGAGCAAAATCAATATTACAAGTTGTTTAGAGAAATAATTAATTTTGAATCTACCCATAGATGTACATGGGTTGACCAATCAAAGTTGAGCTCGTGTGTAGTCTATGTGGATTCTAGTACCCACTAAAAAATTAAAATAATTTTTTGAATTAGAGGTAGAGGCTACCAATTTGTATAAAATAGTGGAAGAATTTTTAGACTAAAGTCCAAGTCTTTATGATAATTGATTCATACACTAATTAGGATTGATTTTTTTTTGTACAAAATGGCTACTAACCTATCGCTCCGATCATTATTAGACAATGACAAATTAATAAGATCTAACTTCGATAGCTAGTATCATAAGTTGAAAATCATTCTGGAGCATGAGCGAATCCTTTATATAATAATGAATCCAGCACCTGAGAAACTAGCTCCAAATGCTAAAGGAGCGGTATGAGATACTTACCAGAAGTGGCTTAATGACCGCACCATCATTCAGTGCATAATGCTGGCGATAATGAATGACGAGTTTAGTCGAAGGTTCAAAAATGCCCAGCCATAAGAGATATTTCAAATGTTGAACAACTCCTTTGGCATGCCTGACGATGTTGAAAGGTACAAAATAAGTTATGCCATTTTCAACGCTCGAATGAGGGACGGGGCCTCAATCATCGATCATGTATTGTACATGATCGAGATGATTGAGAGCCTTAGCAAGTTGAGCTTTTTCCTACACGAGCAACTCGGATAAGCATGCGATCCTTAATTTCTTATCCAAGTCTTTCCTCTCTTTCCTGACTCATTTTAGAATGATGAAGCTTGCAGTCAACTACCATGGCTTGTTGGGGTTGCTGTAGAACTTTGAGAAAAATCACCAACTTCATAAGGGGATGATGAATGTAGTGTGTTGATCCTATGATTGATTTTGATGATTACAAAACATTGAGTAATTATTGTACTAATCTTATGTTCATAAGTGAATGTAGGATTTTTTGAGTATTTAAAATGAAAAAATTATTCATAGAAGAATTCTTTTAAAAAGATGATGATTAATGATTAAATATAGCTCAAACTATAAGTTTTTGAAAGTCTTAATAGTAGAAAAGACCATAAAAATTAAGATGGAAGAAGTTCTCAAAAGTTCAAGACAAAAAGCTCCTCAAATAGAAAGACACGCAAAAATTTTTAGCATAAAAGCCCTCGAGTCGACTCGTTATTCAGCTCGAGCTGATACAAAGCTAGCATGCAAAAATTTTAAATGGCATGATCTCGAGCGAAAGCTCGAGTCAACTCGAGGTCCACGAGCTGAAGTTTCAGTAAAATATAGAAAATATGAGTTTCATGCCAGAACTCTCGAGTGGAGAAACGAGCAGAGAAATAGATCTTGAGCTGAGGCTTGAGTTAACTCAAGCTTCAACTCAAGCTCAAACAAAGGGATAAGTCGACCTGAGCTCCAACGACTAGTTCTACAAAATTTTTTGAAGTGTGCAGAATTATTCCTAATGGCTAGTTTTTCACTTCAATGGCTAGATAAGCCCTTCCAATGGCTAAAACTCCTTCTCCAGCCATCTCCAAGATTATAAAAGGCTAGAGAAACATTTAAGAAAGAAGATTAAGAAATTTTAAAAATAAAATATTTTAGATTTGAGTGAAATTCATTGCATGTCAAAAGAAGAGAGAAAAAAGAGGAACCAAGTACTGATTTCAAAGAAATTTCAAGGGCAATCTTCACCATCATCTCCAGTATTCTCTCAAGCTTCAAAAAAAGTGTTCAAGCTTCAAAGGAGCCAATCAATCAACCTCCTCTTGGTGCATCAAAAGAGTTTATTTATGGTTTTTGGTTTTGTGCTAAAATTACTTATCTTTGTATTTTGATTTGTTTACAAGTTTCTTTAAGGGAAAGAAACTTGGGATGAAGGCTTGTCCAAGCCAAAAATTGGATATTATGTAGGTTTTGGTTGATGAGCCCAAAAAACCAACTAGGTTGATAATGAATCTGAAAAATTATCGGTGTAAGATTATGGTTGGTGATCCAGAAAATCCACTGGATTGATAGTGAACCCAAAAAACTATCAGTGTAAGGTTGGGATTGGTGATCCTAGAAAACCAATTGGATTTGTTTGTGATTTTGGATTAAAACAAACACACTATAGTCAAAAGATTATAGTGAAATTTTCAAGGAGCTCTTGGGGAGTGGATGTAGGTGCGAGGGTGCACCGAACCACTATAAATTATTTTATATTTATGTTGTGCCTTTTCTCTCTTATCTTGCATACTTTAAATTTTTGCTTAGCTTGATTAAATTCTTGCATAGTCCTAATTATATCATGATTTCGCTGTTGCTTGCATTATATACATCTTAAATTCACAACTTAGCTTAAATAGAAGCACATACTTGCTTAAACTTTAATTTAGTTTAAATTTTTCTTAAATAATCTAATTCACCCCTTCTCTTAGGTTGCTACATTTTTTGACAATAAGTGGTATCAGAGCAGATACTCTAATATTATTTGTTGATCTAGCGGTCTTGAGTTAAAGATCATGACAATCCAAACAAATTTTTTGTTTAATAAAAATTATTTTCTATAGATAGATCTCCACTATTAAATGAATCAAATTATACATATTATAAAACTAGAATGAAAATCTTCATACAATCACATGATTATAATTTATGAAAGATTATAATCAATGGTCCATACACACACAATGCATTGTTTGATGATTAAGAAATAATCCAACTAAATGCTAAGTCCTTAAATATGCTTTATTGTTCATTAGATATAAATGAATTCAATTTAATTTCTCCTTGTATTTCAGTAAAGAAAGTTTGGGAGAAATTGAAAATAACTTATAGGAGAGAAAATCAAAAAGAAACATCGAGCTCCCATAAAGAGAATGAAGCTCATCCCAACCTATGCCTCAATGCTCATGTTGATAAAAAGAAGAAGAAGAAGAAAAAGAAACACAAAAGAAAGAATGCTTTGATTAAGGGGGAGCAAGGAAAAGAAGTGAAAAATGAGAAACAGGAAGAAGGTATCCCTAATCTTTGCTTCAAGGCTAATGAAAATGAGGTAAATCTTAAAAAAAATTTCAACTTTATATTTGATGAATTATATGAAATCTTTAATGACTTAATGGATGAATTTAAGAAATTAAGGTTGAAAAATAAGAAGCTCAATGTAGGTGGTGTGGTGCTCCCAAGCCTTGGGAGGCCATGGACGGAGCCAAGGTGAAGGCTCCGGAAAGGTTAGGATAGGTGTGATCTTAGGACTAGGACAAGAGTTATCCTAAGGTGGAGGTGGCATGTAAATCTCCATGGACTTGAGGTTTGGATATTGAGGGCCTCAAGGGGCTTCATTGGTGCTTCAGAGATCTAAAATTCAAAATGGAGTAAGAAACCAAAGCTAGATAATCAAAACTATAAAAAAAATATTTTCTATAGGTTAGCTGGCTCAGTCCAAAATTAGGTCGGCTAAGTCTCAGAGCACAGACAAAATAGAAAGATTAAGTTTCGGGACTGCAGGCATAGCATAGAACTGGGCCGGCTCAGTGCTGAGACTGAGCCGACTCAGTGCACGGGCAGAGTTACGTGAGGGTTTATTTTGGGCTAGGGTCTGGGTTGATCCTAGGGGTCTTAAGGTCTGGTTTGAGAGGTCTTAAGGGGGCTAATTCATATATGGATTGGGATTAGATCCAGAGGATGAGAGCATGTGAGACTTGGGCTCGGTGAGTGCTTTCATGTATTGGGTTAGCTTAAGAAAGTTTTTAAGCTATGGTTTATTAGGATTCATGTGGAAACTCTAGGGTATATAAATCAGAATATTATAATTTTTACAATAGAAGTGAATGCAATTGAGCTTTTCTCCCTAACTCACTTCTCTCTTCTCTTTGGTTCCAACACCAAAACCCTAGCTTCTCTCATCTTTCTTAGATCTTCTTCAGTTTACTAGATTAACACTCAGGTTCATACAAGAGATTGGATCTACGGCTGTGGCTCCAAATAGCCATAGAAACAATAATTGATATTAGAATGAGGTGATGCCAGTTGGTGGCTTACAATTGGTATCAGAGCAAGGTTGAGCATGAAAGAGGTAGAAGATCAGTTTTCAGTAGAGATCAGCAGTGAGATTCAGATCTAAAGGCTTTCTTCAAGCTTCGTGAGAAAGAAAGAGATCACAGGATTGCTGTCCACCATCTCTAGTCAAGGTATTTCTCAGATCTATCTATTTGCTGTTATTTAATTTGAATTGATCATGGAGAACAGCGGATTGAAGGTAGGATTAGAGAAGTTTGATGGAAAAGAAAGTTTTATGATGTGGATGGTAAGGATGGAGGATCTGCTGGTTTAGATGAGGATGGATTCGGCCTTGGAAGATAGGCCAAAGGAGATCACAGACAAGGAGTGGATGTTCTTGGAGAAAAGGACATATGCCATGATTAGGGCTTGTTTGGCGAATGAGATTTTGTATGATGTATTGGAGGAGAGAACATCCAAGAGATTATGGTTGAGGTTGCAGCATAGAAAAGAACATGTGCAATAAGTTGATGCTGAAGAAGCAATTGTATAGCCTTCGGATGCAAGAGGGCGAGGATGTTACAGGGCATATTCAGCAGTTTGATTGGATGAGCATGGACTTGCTCAATATAGGAGTGGACTTAGAAGAGGAGGACAAGAGTCTATTATTATTGTGTTCGCTATTCGAGATCTTTGATCTGTTGGTGACAACTTTGCTGTATGGTAAGGAGATACTGGTGTACGAGAAGATCATATCAGTGCTCAGGTTCAACGAGCAGTGGGAATGGATGATCAAGAGGGAGGTCTTTTATGAGAGTTTTGTGGTTTTAAAGAAGCATAGGAAAGGAAAGAAGGACGAACAAAGGAGCAGCAAGGGATCTAAGAGATACTTCAAGTATGGAGAAGTATGGCACTTTAAGAGGGAGTGTCCGCTTTGAAAGAAGTGCAAGGAAGGAGAAAGCTCGGATTCCATCAGTATAGTCGCTGAAAGTGAAGATTCGGATGAAATCTTAGTGATCTTGGAGGAGCCTGTAGGGTATGGTGTATCTAAGATGATTTCGAACAGGTCTGCAGAGTGCAGAGGATTTGAATGGTCAGTGATGGTATTCAAGGTACAGCGGTAGGTCCAGTAGTGCAGCGTTGGATGGTTGGCCTCGAGGAACTTGAAGATAGAGTCGACTTCTATGGCATTAGGAGGACTTCAACTCCAGATGGAGCACCAAGCAGAGGTGGCTTCATGGGTAAAGAAAGCTATGACATGGATTCAGAGCAGATGGATGCGGAGGGAGGACCTATATCCTAGCACCAGTGTTGGGGCTGTACAGATCCAGGTGGAGAGGATTGTGCAGGAAGATAGGCGTAGCTCTGAGGGGACAGAGTTAGGTGGAGCATCAGGATATGCGACGAGTGTCAGTAAAAAAATGTTGCATGATCTTCAAAAAAGTCTAGAATAAGTCATGCAGCTACCAAGTAGAAGGATACCTACAACTCCAAAGGTGGTGCAGAGAAATAAGCCAAGGACTTTAGCGGTGGAGGTGGTCATCTCGAAGGCCTCAAAGGAAGCTCAGCAGTTGAAAAAGAATGACAGTGGCAAGATGAGCATAAGGGGCTATCAGGATATGCAGGGACAGTAGGATCGTGCAAGAGGATGTTGCCAAGGCTTGGGCGCACCAAGGTGGAGATTGTAGGTGGTGTGGTGCTTGCAAGCCTTGAGAGACCACGGACGGAGCTAGGGTGAGGGCTCTGGGGAGGCTAGGACAAGTATGGTCCTAAGGCTAGGACAGAAGTTGTCCTAAGATGGAGGTGGCATGTAACTCTCCATGGGCTTGAGGTTTGGGTATTGAGGGTCTCAAGAAGCTTGGTTGGTGCTTCGAAGATCTAGAATTTAAGATGGAGCAAGAAATCAAAGTCAGAGAATTAAGATTATAGAAAGTACATTTTCTGTAGGTTAGTCGGCTCAGTTCAAAACTAGATCGACTAAGTCTCAGAGCACAGGCAAAATAGAAAGATCAAGTTTCGAAACTGCAGGCACGGCACAGAACTGGGCTAGCTTAGTTTTAGACTTAGCCGACCCAGTGAAACTTAGTTGGCTCAATGCTGAGACTGAGCCAACTTAGTGCGTGGGCAGAGTTATGCGAGGATCTATTTTGGGCTAGGATCTAGGTTGATCCTAAGGGTCTTAAGGCCTAGTTTGAGAGATTTTAAGGAGGCTAATTCATGTATGGATTGAGATTAGATCCAAGGGATGAGAGTATGTGAGACTTAGGCTCGGTGAATGCTTTCATGTATTGGGTTAGTCTAAGAAAGTTTTTAAGCTATGGTTTATTAGGATTCATGTGAAAATTTTAGGGTATATAAATCAGGACATTGTAACTTTTATAATAGATGTGAATATAATTGAGCTTTTCTTTCTAACTCTTTTCTCTCTAGTTTTAACACCAAAATCCTAGCTTCTCTCATCTTTCTTAGATCTTCTTCAGTTTGCTGAATTAACACCCAGGTTCATACAAGAGATCGGATCTACGACTGTGGCTCCGAGCAGTCATAGGAACAACAATTGGTATCAGAGCGAGGTGATGCCAATTGGTGGCTTACACTCAAAAAGTCTAATCTTCTTTTAATTGATGAAAAGAGTAAACACTTATTAGAAAAAGAAGATATTTTAAGAGAAAAAGATATCTTGGCTAAAGATAAAGAAATATACCTCAAATCTAGAAAATTTTTAATTGAAGAACATGTTAAGCTGAATAAGGAGCTTAAAAATTTAATTTTATCTTTATATGAAGAAAAGAATAAGATTTTGATGGAAAAAGATGATCTTTTGAAAGAAAAAAAAATATTAGATGAAAAAAAAAATCTTTTGAAATCTAAAAAATCTCTAATGGATGAAAATGGTAAACTTAGAAAAAAGATTGAAACATTAAAGCTAATTACTGAAAAGTTCATATTTAGTTATAAAAAGCTTCAATTAATATTGAAAAGTCAAAAATCTATTTTCCACAAAGCTGAAATTGATTTTAATCCTTTAGAAAAATAAAAATTTGTTAAGGCTATATTTGGAAAACGTATCTAAAGATTATTCCATAGTTTGTTTCAAATGTAATAAAGTAGGCCATAAAATTTTTGAATGTAGTATTATTAAAAATGGTCATACTTTGGTTAAACAAATTTGAATTTCAAAAAAAATCGTATGCTCTAACCCCAATGAACCCAAGATGGCTTGGGTACCAAAAATTAGAAAATAATTTTTGCAGGTATGCCAAGCATTCAAGGGCATGAAAAGAGTCAATTCTTAAAAATGGATGCTTTGGATGGATGGGTGATGATGTTTGTAAAGACTAAATTTACTCTCGCATCATACCATGTTGAATTTACTTAGGTTAAATGATTGATTTTGATGATTTATTTATGCTTATAATGATCACACTCTATAATTTGAATGACTTGATTTACAATGATTTTGCTCTAATGCTTGAATGTATTGATCACTATGCTTTTTATACTATGCATTATAAAATGCCTTGTGAGCGTAATTCTTTTTAATTCAACCAGTTCTCTTAGTTCTCCATATTATGCTTTATTGAGAATGAGCTTGATTGTATAAAAAATTATTTATGTGCAAATCTTACAAATTAAATTTTGACATTTTCATAAAATACCTAATTCTCAAAATTTGTAAAAAAAAAAATTGCATGAACTAAGAATATCAAGATAAGATATTTAGTCAGAAAAGATTGTGTGCTTGATGTTGTTGATTTGCATAGCATCTTAGCTTGACTCTTAAGGATTTACAAAATTTCTTAGTTGAACCAAAATTCATAGAGTTATTATCTAGTATCCTCTTGAGATGATCTCATTTGAATTAATGAATTATTATATCCCTAATTGATTAATTTTTTATTCTTCAAATTGATTTATAAATTCTAAGTCAAATATTATTCTTGATCATTGAATTAATTTACTATTGATATTTTAATTCAATTTGACTATATTCACTTTGAATCAAAATTTCTTAAACTATTTTCTGCATAAAGAAGTTGACTCATGGTTTCTTGAAAAAAAATTATTCAGTAAGGAATCGACCCCTATGTCTGAGATGGATTTCTTAATTGAAAATATTTCAAGACTTTATCATTCTATTTTCATATTTCTCGAGCCATAATTGCTTCTAAACCTCACTCCCATCAAAATTGGACTTTTCTTTTCATTTCCATCCTATCCTTGTGGTCCTTGTTCTCCAATTGCACCTCGAAAGTAATTGGCACAAAGAAAGAAAAAGTTTCATGCAGAAATTTAAAAATTTAGGATCTTTTCAAATCATTATCCCATACAAGAAAGAAGGATCGAGCTTCAAAATAATTTTTGAATTTCTAGAGTAAGAAAGAATTTTAATTGTATAGAACATTAAGAAATTGGGCTAATAAATTTCATGTTCTTTTGATCTATCTGAACTCAGTTCAAGAATTCTTTGGAAATATAATATTTAGGATTGAAAATTTAGACTCAGAAGTTTGAAGTGTCCATATTACATTGGATGATATAAAATTAGCTCGGACACTAAGGATATTTATTAATGGACTGAAAATTTATCTGCTTCTTGAATTTGCCCACTTACCTTGGATCAGTAAGAGAATTTTATGGTTGCATAAAAATGAGAGTTGAAAGTCTAATTTTCAAAGTAAAAGACATGTAGATTAAGATGAATATTGATAATATTGGATGCATGCTAGGAGTACCTTGGATTGTCTGAAGTAGTGATATATTTAAACATTATGTTAGTTTGAGATAATGTCGAGGGCATTGAGGATATCAATACCAATCAACTGAGTGTAGAAATGCAACTACTATGACCAATAGGATCTTCTTCATATTAGTCGTACATCATATTCTCTAGAAGATTTCATTTTGCATACCCACACTCATGCTATAATAGATGTTAGGATTGAGGATCCAGTAGTTTAAATAAAAGTAGCTCTACCTCCATAGATCAATCATGCAGAGAGCTCAGATTGATTATTTAGTATATTGGATGAGAAAATGCATTTATCGATAGGATTTTCATCAGAATCATTCTTTTTGTTTGTGCAAAAATTCAAAAGTTTACTTCACAGGCATAGCAGATAAGATGAGATCTGATGAAGGTACAATCATCGATCAAAAAGGAGTCAATGTGATTGATTCAAGCTATCACTTTAGCGGAGGAGTATATACATGACTAAGATCAGTTATTTGAAGATACTAGATTACCCTCTCTATCTAGTCAACTTGAACTTTCTTCTTAAAGATATACCGACTTACTCTTCTTAAGATGCTAGGATTTATTTTCTTAGAACTTTAGTACTTTCTAGTAATCTATTTTTGTTAGTTATGGATGTCATACATTTTGATCATCTTGATGTTTGTCATTCTTGTAGACATTCTTTTGAAAACATCCTTTATGAAATCAATGAATATCAAACTCTTATGTTCAGCATCAATTTTGTTTCTGCCTTCAATTAATTTGATCATTTGTTATATTTACTTATATGCATATCATGGTCATTTGTTGACAACTTAAAAAGAAAATTTTAAAATAACTCAATTTATGGCATTGGCTATAAAACATAGGGGAGAAAGTAAAACTTTTGACTATTTGACTGAAAATGTCTCAACATGCAAAATAAAGGGGAAGAAAAATGTTAAGCTTAAATATGTATAGTTTAAAAGAAAAAGAGGGACAAACATAAAAATACTAATTTTCTAGCATTTGCTATGAAAAATAAGAAAAGAAAACATTATTGGAATACTAAAATCAAGTTACTTGTACTATAAAATTATTAATGATTATCTATGCTTTACTTATCTCAGTGAACTTACTCTATTGACTCATTTTTGAATCTTTAGTAACTTTTAAAAGATAATTTATTGATGAACTTTGCATGAGTGAATATTATCATAAATAATTTTTATAAAATAATTTTTATTGCTTGGTATTCTTGTTTTTGCCTTGCAAATTACTATCTCAATCTTTTGGAATAAATAGAATTGATCCTTTAGTCTTAAAACTTGACTAACACTGCTATATTCTTAAAATAATTTGAGATAAAATTAAAAATTTCACATCTCTTTGAACTTAAATGAGTGATATTTTTTTTTAGAAGATGATGATTTGAATTTCACATAATGACTTGTCTCGATATTGAATTCTTAAATACTCTACGCTCAAAAATACTTTGATTTGAATTTGAAAACAACAAGATGAATTTTGAAAAGTAAACACTTAAATTTGAAAAGAAGAGATGAGTTTTTGAAATGTTTATGTCTAATTGTATTTGAGAAAATGCTTTGCATTCATGTATTTGAGAATAGTGAAGTATACCATAAATCTAATCTTCATACTCTTTGATACACAAACATTGTAAAATATTTGGAACATCCCGCTATAATTTCTAAATTTGAAATAATTTGATTAATTTTAATGATATTTTTCTATGAATTGGTCCATGTAAGAAGAATGAAAAGATCTTATTTGATCTAAATTCAAGAGCTATTTTTAAGTTAAAAAGTGCTCTTGTATATGTCTTTGTAGATTTATGAATTTAATTGATACTTTACTTGATGATTTCTAAAAATTCTTTTGTTGAGCTTGTTGATCCTTAACTAAATTTAAGAAGTATTTTTTTTTAAATCTATGATCTTGAGAAAAAGAAAAATGCACTATTGAAATAGTATTATATCGACCAAGTTAATTTTAAATTCAAAATGAGAAAGAGATATTTTCTGAACTTAATCTTATTCCGATTGAAAATTCTAGTTGAGTTATATTGAAAGATAATAAGAGAAATTGCTCCTCTTAGATCTTCAAGTGATACCCTCATAGGTTAGGAGCTACAATCTTTCAGGAGAAATCATTTTACACATTTGAATATTCATGTTGTTTGAGTATTCATTTTTTTAAAAAAAAAAATTATTGTTGAACTTTAAAATGAAGTCACTTATATTGCTTGATTTGTCTATCTTTATTTTGAGGATTTATATGACTGTTGATTTGCCCATTCATATATTACTTGATTTGATTGTACCATCTTATAATTAATTAGTATCTAAAAAATACTTTGCTTCACTTGTTTATTTTCAAAAAATAATTGATATAAAACTATCTTCTTCTCAAGCATACTTTACTCGATACCATACATTGCTTCGATATATTTTTGATATAATATCTTTTGAAATAGATATGAAAAAATGGCATCCTATAAGAATGTAAATGATTGATACTTTTCAATGAAAGAAAGCAATAAAGTTTATCTTATGCTTATCCCTAATCATTGAAAAGCTTCAACACTCTGAAATTTTTGAAACTCAAGCTCTTCCATAATTGAATTTGAGAATCTATTTAATATATCCAACATTATTCAACAGGAAGAGATGTGCTTATAAATCTACATTGATCAAAAGAATAAAGATAATTCTTTATGGATATTTGCTATTTGGATTGAATTTCAAAATATTTGATACTAAGAAGAATTAAATTGATTATTTTCTATTTTAAATGGAATGTTCTTAAAAGATATAGGTTCAAACTTCTTTCAATTTATATCAAGTAGAATTTTTCAATAATACTATTATAATTGGTATCCTAATTCTCATAATTGGTATTAAGTAGTTTACTCTTGTCTTAAACTCTATTATTTTATCTTTTGGCAAAAGGAGAAGATTATATTTATCTCAAATTTAATTTTTTATGATTGATATGATATCATTTGAGATAAATTTGAAGAATTTTAAACCTTTTCTGAACTTAATTGAATAGTATTTCTTAAGAAAAGGAAGATCTAAATTTAAATTAAAAAAATAAAAAAAATACTCTCTATGAATTGGTTTACATGATCTATTGATATCAATTCAAAATAATCTATTAAAATAATTTGATCTAAATTTAATCAATTCAACTTTCTTAATCAAAAGCTTTAATAATTGGTATCAAATAGACCATTATTGCTTTATACTCTATTACTTTATCTTTGGCAAAAGAAAAGAATGCATTGTCTCAAATCTATTTTGCATGAATATATGATTGACATTATTCCTTAAGATAAATTATAAGATTGATATCTTTATGCTTCAAATTGATCGATACCTCTCAAGATAAGAAAGAAATAATTTTCATAAATTTTCTATCTAAGATATTTACTATTTAAGCTATTTTTTTAATAGGTATCAAAATTGGTAAGGAGATATTTATTTTTATAATTGATATCAAACAATCTTCTTCTCAAATGTATATTGTATTGAGAACATGTTTTACTCTAATTTTGTTCGAATACTACATATTAGGACCATATATTTACTCTAATACATTCATAATATTATTTCTGAATTTTGGGAGCATTGTAAGAAAGTGATGAATCTAAAATTTATGAAAAGAAAGTGATGAATATTGAAATATATCTTATATTTGATCTTAATAATCAAATATTTTTTTTTTGGAAAGCTATATTGGTCTTCAATTCTTAAATTTTAATTAAAAGAATGAAGAAAGGGGAGTAGTTATCCAAAAGAGGAGATGGTATCACAAACTGAAAAATCTGAATTTAAATATTAAATATGTATATATTTGAATTTAAATTGATTTTGATGATTCATTTTAAATCTTTTTCTTAGACTTTTTGATGCTGTCAAAAAGGGAGAGAAATGTTATGTTGAGTATATGCTTATTGAGTTTATATTTGAATTAATTACATGCTCATATGCTTCATTTAAGTTGAAGTGTGCATGAGAAGAATATGTTTAAGGTGTAAGAAGCTTATTTGCTTACTTAAAATATTTATACAAAATAAGTTGAAGTATATATGAGAAAAATATATTTAAAATGTAAGATGCTTATTTGCTTGCTTGAAATGTTTATACAAAATAAGTATGTTCTTAAAATCTTATTGAAGCTTTCATGAAGGATGTTCTTGAAAGAGCTCACTTATTCACTTTATGATTTATATTCATATTATACTTTATTATGCATATACTCAAAATTTTGTTATCATCAAAAAGAAAGAGATTGTTGATCCTATGATTGATTTTGATGATTACAAAATATTAAGTAATTATGGTACTAATCATATGTTCATAAGTGAATGTAGGATTTTCTAGGTGTTTAAAATGAAAAAATTATTCATAGAAGAATTCTTTTAAAAGGATGATGATTAATGATCAAACAAAGCTTAAAATATAAATTTTTGGAAGTCTTAATAGTAGAAAAGATCATAAAAATAAAGATAGAAGAAGTTCTCAAAAGTTCAAGATAAAAAGGCCCTCAAATAGAAAGACATGCAGAAATTTTCAACATAAAAGCCCTCGAGTCGACTCATTATTCAGCTCGAGCTAATACAAAGCTGGCATGCAGAAATTTTAGATGGCATGGTCTCAAGCAGAAGCTTGGGTTGACTCGAGATTCTCAAGTTGAAGTCTCAAAAAAAAAAGATAGAGAATGATAATTTCAAAGCAAAGTTTAGCATGATCTCGAGCGGGAGCTCGAGTCGACTTGAGGTTCACGAGCTGAGGGATGAGTAAAATACAAAAAATATGAGTTTCATGCCAGAACTCTCGAGTGGAGGAACAAGCAGAGTAACAAGTCTCGAGCAGAGGCTCCAATCGACTCGAGCTCGAGCAGAGGGATGAGTCAACTCGAGCTTTGACTCGAGCTCTAACGGTTAGTTCCGCAGAATTTTCTAAAGTGTGCAGAATTATTTCTAATGACTAGTTTTTTACTCCAACGACTAGATCAGCCCTTCCAATAGCCAAAACTCTTTCTCCAGCCATCTTCAAGACTATAAAAGGCTAGAGAAATATTTAGAAAAGAAGATTAAGAAATTTTTTTAAAAAAATATTTTAGATTTGAGTGAAATTTATTGCACATCAAAAGAAGAAAGAAAAGAGAAGAACCAAGTACTGATTTCAAAGAACTTTCAAGGACAATCTTCACCATCATCTCTAGCATCCTCTCAAGTTTTTAAAAAGAGTGTTCAAGCTTTAAAAGAGCCAATCAATCAACCTCTTCTTGGCGCATCAAAAGAGTTTATTTATAGTTTTTGGTTTTGTGCTGAAATTACTTATCTTTATATTTTGATTTGTTTATAAGTTTCTTTAGAAGAAAGAAACTTGGGGTGAAGGCTCGTCCAAGCCAAGAATTGGACATTATGTAGGTTTTGATTGGTGAGTCCAAAAAACCAACTAGGTTGATAAGAAATCTAAAAAACTATCGGTGTAAGATTATGGTTGGTGATCTAGAAAACCAACTGGATTGATAGTGAGCTCAGAAAACTATTGATGTAAGGTTATGATTGATGATCCTAGAAAATCAACTAGATTTATTTGTAATCTTGGGTTAAAACAAAAACACTATAGTCAAGATATTATAGTAAAATTTTCAAGGAGCACTTAGGGAGTGGATGTAGGTGCGAGGGTGCACCGAACCATTATAAATTATTTTATGTTTGTGTTGTGCCTTTTCTCTCTTATCTTGCACACTTTTAATTTTTGCTTAGCTTGATTAAATTCTTGCATAGCTCTAATTATATTATGATTTCGTTGTTGCTTGCATTATATACATCTCAAATACACAACTTAGCTTAAATAGAAGCACATATTTGCTTAAACTTTAGTTTGATTTAAATTTTTTTAAACAACCCAATTCACCCCACCCCCCCTCTTGGGTTGCTATATTTCTGGGCAACATAATAGGAGGGTCTTCTTCTGGTCGTCAACCCTTTAAGAAAGAAAGGAAGAACAAGAAGAAGAAGAACACGAAGGTGCAGCCAAATGCCCAGACGATTGCACAGGATCAGACCAAGAAGCGCAAGCCCGATCAGAGCCAGGCAGAGTGCTTCTTCTGCAAAAAGCAAGAGCACTGAAAGAGGAACTGTCCTCTGTACATTGTCTTCCTGGATCCAAACTGGCCAAGGAGGAAGCAAGTTGTTGCTGGCCAAGATAATTATATGATAATATTTTATAATTTTTTTATTTGATTCTACTGCTTGGATATTAGATACTAGAAGCCCTTATCATATTTGTAATTCCATGCAGGGCTTGTAGGTTAGTAGAAGATTTGATTAAGATGAGAGGTTTCTGAACTTTGGAGATGGAAGCGAAGTTTCAATTCTAGCTTTAAAAATCATGAACCTTATAATCAATTCAAATAAAATTATTCTTAATGAATGTCATTTTTGTCTAACTTTCTTATTGAATGTCATTTCTGTAGGTCTTTTGGCCATGAATGGTTATGAAATATTAATAAAAAAAAAATTTATAATATCATTTTGAATGGTGTTATAATTTTTATTAGATAATTAAATAATGGTATTTATTTATTAACTATGTCTGTTAATGTGGTTCAATCCTTCGATAAATATCCTAGAATTAGTGATGTGTCCGAAGTTTACCTTTGGCACTGTAGGCTGGGTCATATTAACAAGAATAGAATAAATAGGTTAGCTCAAGAAGAAATTCCTAAGGTTAGTGATTGTGAATCATTTTCGACCTATGAATACTATCTTCTTGATAAGATGACCAAGTTATCTTTTACTGAAAAAGATGAATGAGCCACTGAACTTCTAAGTCTAGTACATTCAGATGTATGTGGACCCATGAGCTCAAGTGCCAGAGATGGATACTTCTATTTCATAATCTTCACGGATAATTTATCGAAGTATGGGTACATCTATTTAATGAAGCATAAGTCGGAGTCGTTTGAAATATTCAAATTATTTTGAAATGAGATAGAGAAGCAAATTAAAAAGAGTATTAAAACTCTTCGATCTGATCGAGGGGGTGAGTATCTTTCCAATGAGTTTTTGATATATCTAGAAAAAAATAAGATTCTCTCCTAATGGATTCCTCTTGGAATACCACAATATAATGGTGTGTCTGAAAGAAGAAATTGAATCTTGTTGGATATGGTTTGATCCATGATGGAGTTTGCTGGTTTATCGATCTCCTTATGGCTATATGCACTCAAGTTAACTTGTTACATTCTAAATAGGATTTCGAGTAAATCTATTAATAAAACAACATATAAGATATGGACAGGGCATAAGCTAGTGCTCTCACACCTTAGGATTTGGGGGTGTCTGACTTATGTCAAACGTTTAATGATAGATAAGCTTGGACCTAGGTCTGATAAGTATAGTTTTATAGATTATCCAAAAAAAATCAAAGAGTATTACTTCTATCTCGCTGATGAGCAAAAAGTGTTTGTCAATCTTAAGGCGGTCTTTTAGAAAAAGGAGTTTCTTGGTGAAGGAACTAATGCCTCTAAGGTCGAACTTGATGAAGTTTGATAGGTGGAAGAGCAGACATAAATTATTGAACCTGAGCTGGATCTGATTAAATCAGACTTAGAGCCCATTGTAGATACATCCTTAAGGCGATCTGATAGAGTACCATGTCAATCAAATAGATACTATGATTTCTTGGTCTAGGATAGAGATTCCATCAAACTTGATAAGAACGATGAGGATTCGATTACCTATATGGATGCAATACAGAGATCAGACTCTAAGAAATGGCTTGAGGTCATGAAATCTGAAATGAAGTTCATGAAGATTAATAATGTATGGATATTAGTTGATCCACCCGAAGGGGTTAAACCTATAGCATGTAAGTGGATCTTCAAAAGAAAAAGAAATGCAAACAAAAAGGTGGAGACCTATAAAGTTCATCTGGTTGCCAAGGGGTATCATCAACGTTATGGTATTGACTATGACGAGACATTCTTTTCTGTAGCAATGCTCAAATTCATTCGGATTATGCTTGCTATAGTTGTCCATCTAGACTATGAAATTTGATAGATGGATGTGAAAATAGCTTTTCTAAATGGAGAGCTGGATGAAGAGATGTATATGATACAACCTGAAGGGTTCATGTCCATAGATGAGTCTAAGATGTATAGGCTTCAGAGGTTGATTTATGGACTGAAGCAGGCATCTAGGAGCTGGAACATACGATTTGATAAAATAATCAAAACGTATGACTTCGTTAAGAATGAAGAGGAGTCCTGCATATATAAGTAGGCTAATGGTCTAGCAATTGTATTCCTAGTATTGTATGTGGATGACATTCTCTTAATAAAAAATGATGTTCCTACATTACAAATAATAAAAATTTGGCTGTCATCACAGTTCTTCATGAAAGATCTGGGAGAAGCTTTCTATATCCTAGAGATGAAGATCTATAAAGATAAATCTAAAAGATTACTTGGATTGTCCCAATCTACGTACATTGATACTGTGCTAAAATGGTTCAGTATGGAGAACTCTAAGAAAAGCTATCTACCAATAGGTCATGAAATTTCTCTTTCAAAGAGGGATTGTCCAATAATGCCTTTAGAAAGAAAGTGTATGAGTAGAATACTATATACTTCAATAGTGGATCCTATCATATATGCCATGACATGTACATGACCAGATGTGGCATACTCACTAGGATTAATGAGTAGATACCAATCTGATCCAAGAAAGAATCACTGGAAGGTTGTTAAAATCATCCTAAAGTATTTAAAAAATACTAAGGACCAGCGGCTTGTATATGGTGAATCAGACTTGAAACTTGTAGAATTCACAGACTCTAATTTTCAGTCTGATCATAATGATAACAAGAGTGTATCGGGATATATATTCATTCTTAATAGTGGAATTATCTGCTGGAAGAGTTTTAAGCAGCATACTGTGGTCGATTCAGTTTGTGAGGTAGAGCATATTGCTACATCAAATGCTGCCAAAGAAGTGGTGTGGCTGAGAAAATTCACCACCAAGCTCAAAGTAGCACCCTCTCTTGATGGTCCAGTTCTGCTCTATTGCGATAGCTCTGGAGCCATTGCTCAGATGAAGGAACCGAAGGTACACCAGCGGACGAAGCATATTCTATGCTACTATCATCTTGTCTGAGAGATCGTGGATCGAGGTGACGTCGATCTTCAGAAGATCAATGAAAAGAAAAACATAGCTGATCCATTCACTAAAATTATTGTGGTGAAGGAGTTCAACGATTTTAAGTCAATGATAGATATTAGATATTACACCAATTAATTTTAGTCCAAGTGAAAGATTATTAGGAATGTGTTCCAAAGCTAATTATCAGCCTGTTGATGGTTGAGCTATACTTTTATAATTATATATGAATTATGAATTAATAAAAATTATTTTAATATTTTTTATCATAAATTTTTTTATCTTCTAATAAACTTTTATGTTGTGATAAAGTCCTTAGGACTATCTAGATTCGACAAAGAAGGATTTATCATTTAGTCCTTAAAATAGGTCATGATCAAATGATACGTTCTTACTTAGAACGACAATGTTTATCGAGTATAGGTCATTGTGTGCTATATAGGTTGGTTATCCTCGTAATCAAGGAGTATTGAGATATTGATATGGCATGCAAGTAAGATGTATGGATACATCTGCATTGAATATAACCAACTTTGGAGCTTTTCTCCTATCAAGATTAGCTCCGATGGAATATGGGTATAAGTATCCCTTTGACTTGAGATCACTATGGTGACTTTCAAGCAACTCACTGTACTTTGGTGCAAGACTATCTGAATTTTTAATTCAATGATGGAAGATTTCTGGGCACAGTCAAGTACTTGAGGAGTCGACGTGTGTATCAAGATGGGATTGATACTCCTGATTTTAGGAGTTGTGTTCAATTATGTTTCAATTTAGCAAAGCCTTAGTCAGGATAATCTTAGTGAGGAGTCATAGGACTAATTGCTTTGAGATATGATATCGATGTATTTTTTAGGATTGATGGTCTAATTCTGAGTCATCTATTACACAGAGGTCATAGGGATAAATTATACGGTAACCATATTCGCGTAGGTTCTGATTATTGCAATTACGACTACTCAATCTATCTGGATGTCGGATACCATTGCTAGATGGTCACTTTGATTAGTATAGAAAGTGGTTTCTGTGCTATCGACTTAGGTTCGAACCTATAGAGTCATACAGATTTCTACCTGATCTATTGGCTGTGGTCAAGAGTCCCACTGGACTGGGACTCTACGACCAAATATCCTATAGCATTAGAACACTGAGTCCTACTTATCTGAAACTCTCTGATCAAGAGTATGGACTCTGTGATCATATGTTTCATTCATTTCGGACATCGGGGTCAAGAGTCTCACTGGACTGGGACTCTTCGATTAGGATTTCATATCAATAAACTCTATTGCCCGATGATCTATCGGATTTGGACTTTGAGATTATGAGGGTTTAATTATTGAATTTAACTCAATTTGATTGAGTTATGATTTTTGATTCAAGTCCAATTGAATTGGTTTTAGTTGGGTTTAACCCGATTAGGTCATAAGTTGACCTAATCATCGGAGAGGTTCGAACCCTGATTTGATCAGATGTTGGACTTGATCAATTCATGATTTTATTAGAATTTAATTGAGCCTAATTAAGTCTAAATAGATTGGATTTAATTTATTCTAATTAGGCCTAATCAATTTTGATTGGGTTGGTTTAGTTGATTGAAATTTGAATTTCAAAGACTAATTTGATTAGTCTTCTCTTCCCATGCGCCACCTAAGTCCCACGCCCACTTAAAATTTGATTTTTATTCTCTAGTGACTTTTCTCCCATGCACATAATACCTCACACCCTGATCTTCTACGTCCTCAATGGATAAGTTATGGTTAGTTGATATTCAAATTCAAAATGAGTTTGAATTTGAGTTGACAACAACCATATCTTATCCCTTGCGCCATCCTTCTCTTGTATGCCAATTATCTCCACGTGAAAGGGGTTTCATGTGGACTTTTCCTTGCTGAAGAGTGGGCACACAACTCCTTCACATGTCCCAAATAAGTTTGAATTGGTTTGGATGAAGTTTGAATTTAAAAGAGTTTTGAATTCAAACTAGTTTTTGGTTCCCCACACGCATAGAAGTTGTTCTTTGCGCAAATATTAAAAGAAAAGTTTTTTGGGACATGTGATAATACCTATTCTGAAGAGAGGACTTCCATGAGATTCATTTGGTGTATGGGAAGAGGCTTCAATCATCTCCGAGAGAGAGAAAACTAAGAGAGAAGGGGTGCAAGGTTTTTAGGGAGAGTGCAGTCCTAGGTATTCGGCCTTGGTTTCGAGAAGCCATTGCATGAGCTACGAGCGTCGTAAGCCCACGAAATTTTAGAGAGAACCTTCTCTACCTCTCTACTACATCTACAAGCATCTCGGAGTATCCATGAAGCTCGTAGATGAAGATCGAAGCTATTCGATCAAAACAGCCCCTGAAAGACTTCGATGTCGAGCTAGCACTCGCAGGAAGTCGATCAGGATCAGGAGCCTCACGTGGATGATCCATGGAGGCCAGATATCTGTGTGGCTATATCATGACCAGTAGATCTCCTCGATGATAATCAAATCATGGTAATCGACTATCCATAAAAAGGTATTGTATTCTGAACACATAGATGTAGTAAATAGTTTGCTGCATAGTTTATTTTTCAGATCTATATAAATGCATGCATATTATGTTTAGATCCTTAGTATAGAATTTAATATTCTGATATGATCAGTAGATAATTAATTAGATTAATTATTTTTTTATTATATTTTTATTATTTTTTTAAAAAAAAATTGAAAGTAGCACTCCAAATCCTACACTATTTCCTACGCATATGAGATATGAAAAGTATCTTTTATTATGATCATTAATTTTATGATTATTTTTTATAAAAATAACATATTTATAAAGTATGAATTTTATTTTTTTATATATATATTAAAATATATATAAAGATTTTAAAAGCTCTAAATTATTATGAATAAATTTTTAATATTGGAAAGGTCGACATTCAGAGCTAGCATCTATAAAAAATATGGCCTTATCAATGGATATGAAGTTGGCATATGAAGTTGGAATATGAAACAAAAATTTTGTCCATCAAGAAACATGACCCTATCATGGATATAAAATGACCATAACATGAATCACTACAACAAAATAGTGATTTTATGATCGATTTTACGATCAAATTTTTTTGTTGAAATTTGAGATCGATTTTATGATCAAAATTTTTTATGACCAATTTTATAATTAATTATTAAAATAAATTAATATAGAGACTAAAAAATATCACTTATAAAATCATTCATAAAATTCTAATTTTATGATCAATTTTGCAAACAAAAATTTGAATATAAAAATAAATTTATAAAATATTAATTTTATAAAATTTTGCAATCAATTTTTTAGTCTAAAAATTTTGCAACCAATTTTTTGATAGCAAAATGTCTTAATTATTTTTTAATCTAAAATAATTTAAAAATTTTGTAATCAATTTTTTAGTCATAAAATTTATGACCAAAAAATCGATCGCAAAATGCCTTAATTAATTTTTTAATTTAAATAGTTTAACATTTTAGTGACCAATTTTTTAGTCTCAAAATTAATTTTTTTTATCAATTTTTTTATCACAAAAGTAATAACCAAAAAATCAATTAAAAAATACCTTAATTGACTTTTTCAATTTAAAATAATTTAAAATTTTAGAGATTAATTTTTTAATCATAAAATTAATTTTTTTATCAATTTTTTGATCATAAATTTTGTAACATTGATCGAAAAATATCTTAATTAATTTTTTTAATTTAAAATAATTTAAAAATTTAGCAAACAATTTAATGATTTTAAAATTATTTTTTGATCTATTTTTTTATCAAAAAATTGGTTGTAAAATACTTTAATTTATTTTTTAATTTAAAATAATTTAAAATTTTAGTGATCAATGTTTTGATCATAAAATTATTTTTTTTAATCAATTTTTTGGTCATAAAATTTATGATAAAAAATCATAAAATATATTAATTAATTTTTTTAATTTATAATAATTTAAAAATTTTATGATCAATTTTTTAATCAAAAAATTAATTTTTTTGATTGATTTTTTTATCATAAATTTTACAATCAAAAAATCAATCAAAAAATGCCTTAATTAATTTTTTATTTTTAAATTAATTTAAAATTTTAGTAATCAATTTTTTGATCATAATATTAATTTTTTTGATCAATTTTTAGGTCATAAAATTTATGACTAAAAAATTGATCATAAAATATCTTAATTAATTTTTTAATTTAAAAATTTTGTGCTTAATTTTTCATTTCCAAAATTAATTTTTTTGAATAATTTTTTAGTCATAAAATTTATGAAAAGAAATTGATCACAAAATGCCTTAATTAATTTTTTTAATTTAAAATAATTTAAACATTTAGTGATCAATTTTTTAATCATAAAATTAATTTTTTTGATCAATTTTTTGGTCATAAAATTTACAACCAAAAAATTGATCACAAAATACCTTAATTAATTTTTTTAATTTAAAATAATTTAATAATTTTATGATCAATTTTTTAATCATAAAGTTAATTTTTTTCAATCAATTTTTTGATCATAAAATTTATGACCAAAAAATCGATCATAAAATATCTTAATTATTTTTTAAAAATTTAAGATAATTTAAAAATTTTGTGACCAACTTTTAGATCATAAAATTAAATTTTACGATCTATTTTTTGATCACAAATATATTTTATAGTCAAATATAATTTATTTTTTTAAATATACTATAATTTTAAAATTTAAAATGTATCTTCATCGTTCATTATTTAATAATTATCGTTAGAGTATCATTACAAAAGACTACCTCAATCTAGTAGCTCTAACTATGTTGATTAATAAAATTTGATTTCGATGGTCATAAATAACCGCATGATTATCTGATAGATAGAGACCATCGATAGATTTAAAAATTTGCAATGATGATCTTGATAATATTTATAGCATACTATTAAAATTTTATTTCAATCGGATATCATTATCATGGTTAATTTATTATGAAATTATTTAGATCATTAAATGAAAAAGAGTGATCAAAAGACCAAACAACATTCAATTATAAGGCAATTTTTTAAATAAATGATCTTTGCTACTATTTTAATCATTGTATGATGGTAATCATAAAATTCAAACCACGTGTATATGAACTATTCATGTTAAACAGATCTTACAAAAGTATAAGTATAATTACTTAAGTATTTTAAGAATTAAAAAAATATATAGTTTTAGATCATTCATATATGCACGGTTTGAATTTTATAATCACCATCATATAAATGATCAAAGTAGTTGTGAAAATTATTTATCTAAAAAAAATTTTTATAATCGAACGTCGTTTGGCTTTTGATCACTCATTTTTTATTTAACTATTTAAATCATTTCGTACTAAATTGACTATAATAATGATATCTGATTGAAATAAAAATTTTAATAGTATGCTATAAATATCACTCAAATCATCATTGTAAGTTTTTGAATCCATCGATGGTTTCTATCTATCAGATCATCATATGATTATTCATGGTCATCGAAATCAAATGTTATGATAATACTCTAAAGATAATTATTTAGATAATAAATAATGAAGATAGACTTTAAATTCTAAAATTATATTATATTTAAAAAAAATAAAAAATATATATATATTCAATTGCAAATATATTTGCGATCGATTTTTTGGTTGCAAAATTTTGCGACTAAAAAATCTATTGCAAAATTTTATTTGATGACTGAAAAATTGATCATAAAACTTTTAAATTATTTTAAATTAAAAAATAATTAAGATATTTTATGATCAAAAAATCAGTCAAAAAATTTTAAATTATTTAAAATTTTAAAAAAATTAAAATATTTTATGATCGATTTTTCGATCGTAATTTTTTTTAATTTTTTGCAACCAAAAAATTGATCATAAATTTAAATTTTTAAAAATTTTAATTAATATCTTTTTTTGGTGATCGATTTATCAATTATTTTTTTAAGAAAAAAAAATATTATAAGCCCACCCCACCCCGAGCCCCATCCTAGCCATCCCCGACCCCCATCTTCCCCTCCTCGGCGATCACCCGCTTGGTCTCCCCTCGTAGCTGGCCCACCGTGATGGACCCTCCTCTCCTTGGTTATTGCCTGCAATGGCCTTCCCTCGTCGGCCCACTGCGATGGCCCATGACGACCTCCCCTCGCCAGCCCACCGCGACGGCCCTCCTCCCCTCCTCGACCTGTGACACCCCCTCCCCTTCGACCTTCCCTCATCAGTCCACCCGTGATGGCCCCCCTTCCCCTTCTCCTTACCATCACCTACCACCAATCTCCACTATTAGGGGAACAAGGGTGGCGTGGGCAATCGGGGGACTGGGGTATGGGTTGCAATGTCGGAGGCATAAAGCAGCAGCCAAAAAAGTGCAGTATCGAAGGCACAAAGCTGCAGCCAAGGGGCAGTGCGGGTGGCCAGGTGGGCAATACAGGTGGCACGAGGGTAGGGTAGATGATCGGAAGGCGGTGCGGGTGGCCAGGGGGCAGCACGGACAGTTGGCGGATGATGTGGGTGGCCAGGGGGTAGTGCGGGGGAATCAAAGGGCTGCGGGGGACTGGAGGGCAACAATGCAGGTAGATGAGGGCGACGATAGAGGCGACCGTTGAAGGCGCATGGAAGGAGGATGGAAAAATAATAATAATAATAAAATATTAAAAAATTATTTAAAAATATTATTAATTTATTATTTTATAAAAAATAAAATATATAAAAATAAAAATAATATAAAAATAAAATATAAAATAAAAATTAGAGACTAATTTTGCAATCCATTTTAAAAATTTAAATATTATAAAAAATAAATAGTAATCAATTTTATGATTAATTTTTAATTAAAAAATTTAAAAATAATTAGTGATTGATTTTATGATCAATTTTATTAATAAAAAATATTTAATAAAATTAGTAATCAATTTTATGATTGATTATATTAATTAAAAAATTTAAAAATAGATAGCAATCAATTTTATGATCAATTTTATAATTAAAAAATTAATAATAATTATTGATCAATTTTATTAATAAAAAAATATTTTAACAAAATTAACGATCAATTTTATGATCAATATATTAATTAAAAATAATTAAAAATAATTAGCGATAGATTTTATGATCAATTTTTAATTAAAAATTTAAAAATAATTAGTGATCAATTTTGCTACCAATTTTATTAATAAAAAATATTTAAATAGAATTAATATTCAATTTTATGATCGATATATTAATTAAAAAAAATAATTAGTGATTAATTTTATTAATAAAAAAATTAAAAATAAATAGCGATTGATTTTACGATCGATTCTTTAATAAAAAATTTAAAAATAATTAGCAATTGATTTTACGATCGATATATTAATTAAAAAAATAAAAATAATTAGTGATCAATTTTATGCTCAATTTTCTTAATAAAAAAATTTAAAAAATAATTAATGATTGATTTATTAATAAAAAATATTTTAATAAATTTAGAAATTGATTTTGTGATCGATTTTAGTGATTAATTTTATGATCAATTTTTAAAAAATAAAATATTATAAAATTTAAGTTATTTTTTATTTTTTGATCGTTAAATTGGTCATAAATTTTACGATCGATTTAAATTAGTTGTAAAATATTTTCAACCAATTTTTTTGAGACCGAAAATAGTCGATCACAAAATTAATCATAAATATTATTAGCAATCAATTTTTAATTTTTAACAACTGATTTTTCAATCACTAAAATTTTATTTTCTTGTAGTGAATAACTATGAGCAATATTCTGAAATATAATATGACTATCTAACAAGAATGATGTATGAATGATATTTATGAAATTTCATGATTTATATATACATGATTGTCTTTATAAATTATTTTATAATATATTTTATAAATATTTTATTTTTATATCATCTATTATTTTTAAATATTATATTATCATAAAAAATTTATGCTTATTCTAATAAGGAAACGTAGATTTTTACTTACTGAATTAGTATAGCTCATACCATTTTTTTTTTTTACAGAGAAATAAGATTAGGGACGACAACGAAAGATTTAGACTTGGGGTTTGCAAAATAAACTTGAAAATTTTGTAGTTGAAACTTAGTTTATCAAATGATCATAGACTTGTAGTCAATTATTTTATAAATTTTGAGATATAAATTTGATTTTTGATTTTGAACTTGGATACTCTGCATCAATCTTTGTTTAATTATTTGATGAATGATGAAATTAAATCTATTATTATATTTTATTGTGAAGGATTTTAGCTGATTATGATTGATAGGCTTTGTGTTATCGTAGATTGTATCCTTCGATATCATGACCCTAGATTTGGGATGTGATGGTTAATATTTCGGAGAAGGATATATTCAATAATTAAAATATTATACATCAAATTTATAAATTACAAATAATTTGATTCAAAAAATATTTTATAATTTATTAATAAATTTAAAAAATAGTTATATTATTTACCTCATAAGTACTTTGATAAATTTAAATAATTTTAAAATTTTCTTGTCCTTAAAATTTTTAATTATAGATGATATCACAATATCTATTAGATGAATTGAGCTCTAATAATTAAAGAATAATAAAATCAGGATAATGATGGAACGTTATAAGAAAAAGCTGGAATAAGAAAAGGCTTAACCAGGCGGTAATACCTAACTATTCAGATAAATACTCCGATAAATTTAAATAATTTAAATTTTTTGTTTTTTAAAATTTTTTGATGAATTTGACTTCACTAATTAAAGAATAATAAAAAATCAGGATAATAATGGAACATTACGAGAAAAACTGGAACAAGGACCGGCCTAGCCAGGCGACAATACCCAGCTATCCGGGCTGGTCCGAGCGAGATAATCCAACTTATTGAATCATGAAACAAGAGTCACGATAAATACAGATATCTCAAAAGAGATGGATGACGATAGGGTCCGGCAACGTGTGGCTGAGATCGGGATGTAGGCTGACACACTGCACAATAATTGGGAGTTCAGGACCTTTTCAACCCTCTGTCCACCCAAAATTACAGCGAAAACGAGAGATAGAGAGAGAGAGAGAGAGAGAGAGAGAGCTGTACTTTTTTAAGGAATTCTTTCTCGGGAAAAACAAGGGAACTCTGTTTGGCCTTCTTAAGGAAAGGGAGGAGGGATGGCGCCTTTGCCGTAACCGTGCCCGGCTACTAGTGGAAGAGTGGTTCGTGGCCGAAGGACGGTGGTCAGAAAGCCATGGTTTGCGATGGCGATGGGTGAGAGTAGACGACCGATTAACACGAACAAGAAAAAAAAAAATAAAAAACAAGGCTTAGGAACAAAACAGAGAACCGAAGGCTTGGCTTGGGTCAAGCCTCGGCTCGCTCAACAATGGCTGAGATCCGGCGTCAAGTCATAGGAGCTTCGAGAGAGCTCGGCCGAAGGGAAAGAAGGAGCCGTATGTCTGAAATAAGGGATCCACCGTTTCATTCTAGGTATGCATAGTTCCCTTTTAGGATTGGAATGTCTTCATGGGGTGATGGACTTCTCTCATAGTACCGCTAGTTTGTACTCTGTACTTGTTCTGTTGACTGGAAACCTTGAACTACAATATGGTTATTTAGATTGGTCATTATAAACTTGTTAGGATACTGTTTAACTTTTATTTTATTTGCCAGAATAGGTAAGGAGGCTAGCTAAACTATGCTTACAAGCCATTATTGGCCTTAACCACATTGCACGACTATGATTCTATGCTAATTAACCTACCCATTTCTAATATGAACCTTGCTAACCCAAATTATCACCATTAACCTAAGTTCCATGGTAACATGCATCCTGCTGACCCGTGTAGGAGTTCTTCACATTAAATCACACTTGCGATGCACAAATTCAAATGCAGATCCTGCACTTTATGGTGAGGGATGTTGGCAATTGGCTAATGACTTGGGAAGTAATATTAGCAGGTGGCGTCTTGGTGTAGTCTTTGGATTCTGGAAATACGCGTACATATTGGAAGAGATCTCCCCGTTCTATTGGCCCATGTAATTATGTAGGCATCCTTAGCCCATTGGCCCATGTAATAAAACACATTAGCTTTTGAGAAAAATAAATGAAGTTGGTTTAAATTTTAAAAAAGAAAAGAAAACCCAACTCGACGCTCCTGGGCGTGAACTAGCTCGCTCTGTTTTCTAGATTATCTTGTTTAAGGATCTTTTTTTTCTCTTATTTCTTTCTATTCTCCCTTCTAATTAAACTTTTGTACCTGTTCTCTCTTGTACGGCTTTCTGGATGTGGCTTTACATTCAAAAACAATAAATCATCACTTACATAAATACGCTAATTGTGTACATAATTAATTTAAGCATAATTATGTACCGATAGTTTATAAATATAAATGCTGGGCAGGCAGTTCAATTGGGAGGCATGCTCTTTCTCATAACAATTAAAGGAAGGAAAAATGAAATGAATAAAAATCTCAGGGCTTTGCTTAATTTCTATTTCTTTTTTCTGAAATCCAGGAAAGAAAATGAACTAACTAAACAACATGTATGATTTTTGGATATGATGTTGGTAGTGGCTTCACGTTGGCAAATATGGTTATCAAACAACAGGAGGGTCTTAAGGAGTTCGAATTAAGGGGAGAATCATGGAGGCACGGAGCAAAGCTAGGAGTATGCTGAAGTCTTTGGGAAGAAAAGCTAGGGTAGATCAAGATTTGTTCAAAGTGATTAGAGTGGGAGGAGTGATTGGCTATTGCATTGAGGGAGTCTTATCTATTAATCTCTGTTTGTCTTTTCCCTTTCTTCTATTTATCCTTTTTTTTTTTTTTTTTCCATAAGATTTCTTTAAGCACTTGGTGAATATTGCTTTCTTAAAATATGAAATAATCTGCAAAATTTTTAGGGTTTTCCCAGGTAAAAGATTTATTACTTTCAAAATAAAGCGAAAAAATAGAAGTAAAAAATAATACAAATTCTTGAAAAATGCTATCTTCAACATCAACTCTAATATTTTATTTTATTAATATGCAGATAAACAAAATCTCGAAAACATATAAAAATTTTGAGCGCCATTATTTAATAAACTTTCGGCTTAACTTATAACCGGTCAATCCATTAAGTGATTAAACTGTAGCAGAGATTTTTTTTTTGTTTCTCCCTTCCTTTCTTTTCTACTATATTTATGACAAAGAACATCGTCAAAGAAAACTTCATGCCAACTGTCATTATCGGCGTTATCTCAGTCATCGGTAACCAAAAGTTTATAATCTTTTCATAAGGTTTTGAAAAAAATTGGCCAGCTAGTATCAATTCTTGACAATATTGGTCCAAGTATTTTAATATATATTAATTGATCCATCATCACCTAAACTTGACATTGATAAGCATATATAGCATGGTAGAATATCATGCAAGCGTCTTCCAATCAAAGCGCACGTTACAGCAACAACGTGACATCGAATGCAGAGAATATTTTGCAGCTTTGTGACGTGGTGCTGAATGGATCCAACATCATCGGGTTATGAATTCCACAATTATCAACAAAGCTAGCATGTGACGAAAGTACCAGGCCCAACATTTGTCCTACCAGGCATGCGTGTTGGATTTCCGAAGGAATCTATATTTCATCCCTCACCAATCCTTTGGCCTACCCCCATGGTCAGGAAGAATCTTACACGGTAACTAAGCATATATATATATATATATATATATATAGAGAGAGAGAGAGAGAGAGAGAGAGAGAGATTTTACTTTTATTCTTTTTGGTTTCAATAGATTTTTTGGGGGTTAAAAGAATAAAACATATAGTTAAACTAAGGCCAAATTATTCTACGACAAAAGGAAAAAGACAGGAGGGTGGAAAGATTGGTCACCAACCAAGTTAGGTCCTCCACTCCCCAAGCTTGGTGTATATCTAGGACATCTCACAAACAAAAGCTAGGACTTCTAGAATCCTAAAGGTGGGAAGACTGTAAGGTGCAAAACTGTCGGTGGAGAAGACAGAGATTGAAACAAGCGGAGGTGAGGGAAAGTGAGAGACCGGACATGGTGTAGCGAAACGCTTCACATAAAAGTAGAGAGCTACCTACCAAAATCTGGGCCAATGCGGCCTTGCGACCACTTGCCACTGTCGCACCAACTCGGTCAAATGGCCCAAACGGATGGAGTCACTTGGAGGGGGGAGGGGGGGGGGGGGGTGTTAATTGCTCCCTACAACCTCCCTTCCTCTCATAAAAACTACTCCCTATCCCCCACCTCCCTCCCCACCTTTCAATCCCAACTTCATCCCCACACCCCAATAAAAAGAGCTCAAGAAAGCAAAGAGAGAGATATATGCCAAGAGAACGAAACTAGACGAAACACCACCCCATTATTCTCTCCCTTCATTATGGGGAGGTCTCCTTGCTGCGAGAAGGCTCACACCAACAAGGGTGCATGGACCAAGGAAGAGGACCAGCGCCTCATCGCCTACATCAAGGCCCATGGCGAAGGCTGCTGGCGAACCCTCCCAAAAGCCGCAGGTATGTAATACATATACTCCTCACTCCCCCCATGGAAAGCCTATTGAATTAAGAAAGTCCACATAAAGAGACTATATATATTTCGATAATAATTCTATGTTACTGATGTTTTATAATTTCTTTTTTGATGCTTCTGTGTATCTATAGGCTTGCTTCGATGCGGCAAGAGCTGCCGCCTTCGGTGGATAAACTATCTCCGGCCGGACCTCAAGCGGGGCAACTTCACTGAGGAGGAGGACGAGCTCATCATCAAACTCCATGGCATGCTTGGAAACAAGTACACACCTTCTCTTTTTATCTTCATAATCCATATTCTAATTTTTACAAAAAGTGGGCGTCAGGTTGATTGCCGACCATAAAATCTTGCTAATTTCTTTACCAAGTTTTGTTAATTTGCTGCTTCATTGGGGTTGATATTGTCGTAGTTAGTAGTGAAAGTTCTTATGATGACGCCATCATTTTAACATGGCAGATGGTCTCTAATAGCCGGAAGGTTACCCGGTCGGACCGATAACGAGATCAAGAACTACTGGAATACCCACATCAAGCGCAAGCTCATCAGCCGTGGCCTCGATCCACAGACCCATCGTCCTCTCAGCGGGGGTATCCAATTGATCAACACCTCCAGCCGGCCACAATTACTCTCCATGACAACCGAGGCAGCTTCGAAGCCGGCCGACTCAACCGAGGAGGGGCAGAGTGGCGGCATCAGCATCAACGAAGACGGAGACCGACGCCTGGACCTCAACCTTGATCTCTCGATCAGCCTTCCTCACCCTTCATCAAAGTCGTCGACTTCATCCGAGGCGTTGATGCCACCCACAGCAGCAGAGGCCAGAACACCAACTTCGGTAGTGGTGCCACCTTACACGCAAACCATTTGCTTGTGTTACCATTTGGGGTTCCGAAGAAGTGAATCTTGTAGCTGCCAAACAAATTCTAATTACCAACATGTTCTTAGATACTATTGACCCTTGGAAGAGGGGCAACACATAAAATAGTTTGTTTTCAAACTTTTACCAATAGAGGAGAGTGACTATGTTCTCAGATTCCATATTTTAGCCATCCTTTTTTAGGAAAAAAAAAAAAAAATCAATTGTGGATGTGATCCAAAAGGAGGCAAAAGTGATAAGGATTGGTGTGAAGGGAAGAGGATGGTATGGTACTATTTCGAGCATCTGATCAGGGCCTTTTCTTTTGTCACGTAGAAGAGTGTGGGGGACAGCATGTGAGGTGTTTTGGGTAGGTAACCGAATCTGAAATAAAGAAAAAAAAAAAAGGGTGTGGGAGATAAAAAGAGGGAGGGGATTTGGTTTATTAGGTGACGGTCAGAGCATGTGCTGTGGAGTATGGAGGTCCGAAGGTTGGTGACGTGGTAATAGCTTCATGGATATTTTAAGAACACTTGGGATCATTCCAGCAAGAATTAGAAGCACGAATCAAACTTAGTTACCCTGGGAGAAAAAAATAATGAGAGGAGGCGCGCTAAAATGACCAGGTGCGTTGTAGTCGATTTCAAGTTGGTCCGTAAGAATGAGGATGGATATATTGTTTGACTTAATAATCTATACCACCTTCGGGGTTTGAATTCTAGACCTCTCCCAACTAGAGAGGGATGCTAGCTAGCTGAGTCAAGAATGGTTGATGCTTTCAAATTAATGATCAGTCCAACTTGATGCATGACTTTTCCAATGTTTTGGAAGGATTAATGTAGATATTGGTAGCTCATGCAGAACATTGATGCCTTTATAACCATCCAATCCTTTCTCTATCAGCTATATATTAAGCATATTTATGAGATGAGAAGGTTTAAAAACTTTACAACTTGGTTAACTCGATATCCATCTTTTAGAAAATGTGTTTCAAATGTATGCTCAAGGTAATTAAATTTAGATAAAAGAGAAGGGCTGCCATGAAACCTATAAGGCCACTCAGCAAATAGAGAGATGTACCCTACTGATGGTAATTTAAGCTCATGCAATCAAAATAAAAATTTCAAAATTTTCCTAGAAGAGTTGGAGTTGGAGGAGTCTAGCTGCATAACTAAGAAAAACAATAATTTTGAACCATATTCCAATTAATCGACCACATTGACATGTAAACATATGATATAAATTAAACACTTTAATCTTTTTTTTCTTTTTCTTTTTTTTTTTTCTGTCGGCGTAGCAAATTAGTATACAATTTGATGTTTGATATCTAAAGGCCAATGACATATTCTCATACAACTCTATTCTTCTAAGGGTGACCATGTGAACACGGTTATTGTGTGAAGCCTGATATTGTAGATCAATTTGCCAGTACATCACGTCGTTTTTAGGGTTCTTGACCATGGCCTGGTTGACAAGACCCTCATAATTAGTGTCATTCACTTGTACTTTTTTAACAAGCCTTCAGATCGACGCAACCAGATCGTGCATGGATCAAATCGGCAGTCCACTTTTCAGGTTGTGTGAAAAAGGGTTATTAGTTGAATAGTCTCTTTCTATCAGATGTAAGGTGCATATATAAATCCTAAAACTTAAAGTATTATTCTAATTTTCATTAATTAATCACTTTTTCTCTCGTACGATGATAGATCAATTATTTTAGTTTAAATATTTATAAACTCTCCCGGTGGTGGATGAAAACTATCAGGAATAGCTATTTATAAAATTATGCATACAATATGCATGGGATTAGTTGCTTCAATGGGATCTTTCATTTTGATTGGATGAGAAATTACCAAATATTTAGCCCTCATGCTTGGCACCAATGAATTTTTTTTATTTTTTTTGTAAAAAAGAAAGGCTATACGTTCGCCATTTAAATATAAATAATAAATAATAATAGCATGGTACTCTAAGTTTGATATGAGCAAACTATTATTATTTTTTTTAATAATATAAGATTTCATATCGAGGTAGCAGTATGAAATAGAGGAATGGAGAAATGAAAACAAAAGCATTATTGTGGTAAGCAAATGTTCTTTCTGTTTTCCTCCTTTCATTAGAGCAATTCTACACAAACACAAAGTATGACATGCAAATACTCTAATGAAGTTTAATTAATTCTCTCCACTAATGAAAGTTCTATGCAGATATTGGTTGTTAATTTGCACATTAATTTAATATATTCCTTAACATGTTTTCAAAAATTTATGACACTATACAATTTGTGCTACCCGATGTGCATACAATATGCATGAGATTAGTGGCTTCAATAGGATCTTTCATTCTAGTTAGAAGAAAAATTACCAAACATTTAGCATTCCCTCATGCTTGATACTAATAAGTTCTTTTTTTTAAAGAAAAAAAAAGGAAGGCTATACGTTTGCCGTATTGAATATAAATAATAAATAATAATAGCATGACACTTTAAATTCTATATGAGCAATCATTATTATTTTTTTAATAACATGAAATTTTATATCGAGATGGTAGTATGGAATAGAGATCATTTCGTAGATTAATAGAAAAATGAAAACAAAAGCTTTACTGTGGTAAGCAAATGTTCTCTGTTTTTTTTCCTTTCATTCGAGCAATGCTACACAAACACAAAGTATGACATGCAAATACTCTAATGAAGTTTAATTAATTCTCTCCACTAATGAAAGTTCTATGCAGATATTGGTTGTTAATTTGCACATTAATTTAATATATTTCTTAACATGTTTTCAGAAATTTCGTGGCGTCATATCATCGCTCAAGTCACTTAAAAGGTGCCACCAACTCGAAGGAAGGACTGTCACCCAATGAGCACCTCACAAGAGTTATCAGGAAATCTAAGTTCTAATCCCCAACATGGTGAAGGTCCTATCAACTTTTCCTGGTCGGTTCACTAGACGTGAGAATGTTGATGTGCTGGTCGCAGGCATTACCATTAGTTTCTTAGCATTAGAGTCCCCTGGTGGGACCGATCCAGCTGAAGGCCTAACTTGAGTCCTCTGCAACTTGATAGCCACAAGCTCTCAAAACAAAGACAACAACAACAAAGGAAGAAACTTCTTCTAATTACTAGTTTGTTGCATGGCATGCAACTTAAGGCAGCTATTCTGTGCATGAAATGTTACATTAATTATCTTCATAAATAATAGATGCATGGTTCATTGGATCAATGTTATCCCATGTGAATACAAACTATTCCAACCACCAGATGTGCATACTTCGGGTTTAATGTGATTAAAAGTAGGTGAAGATGTTAGTTCTGTAGACTTGAAAATTAAATGAAAGAAGCCTCTTTTGGCCTATCACTGCCAATCATTCATGAGGGTGGGGAGGGGTCGACCCATGGTCCCACCTCTCTTGGCAACTTGGGCGGATGTTTTGGGCGTAGTCGGATTGGAAGTATATGAAATGGGGACAGGAGAGTTGGTAGTTGGAGGTTGGTACCAGATAGCATCGCAAAGGACGGTTGCCAATGGCTTGTTCTTTTCCCCAACGTGAATCTCGGCTGGCATTTCCCAATTCTTTTCTCTCCATTCTGAAACTTCACACAAAGTGTTTGGAGTTGGACTACTTAATTGGTCTTTTCAGCTAATGCATGAAAATAAAATTTTGTGAAAGGAAATTATTAAACCAACGTCCCATCCACTATTAATATATAAGCACAGGATGTGTCTTCTCCCAGGAAAAGGAGTTTTGAGATGAAATAAAAAAATTCTTCATTTTTTTTATTTTTATTTCTATATAGTCTTTCATTTTATAGACTAATTGCATATAGAGATTTCTTTCTTGCATTTTCGTATAGTTTCTTTAATTTAGAAGTTCATCCATAGAATTCTAAGTTAATTTTCACTGAATATAATAGAATTTTTCTCTGATTTATTCATACTTCTGCCCATATGATTCTTTGAAGCTTCTAAACAATGAGCTATCTAAATGCAATTGTTGCCAAAATTGAGCTTGGATTTGGGTCTTAATCCTAGCTATGGTGATTGTAAGAAGCATGAATCTAATGACAAGAATTTTGAAGTGCACATGTAGATTACTAGTAAGAAGCTAAAAAGGGCTATGAAGAAAGATACATGAAGAAATATAATAAATATCTCATTGTTGCTGATGGATAGTTAATTTGGGTTCTATGAAAAATCTCTAAAATAATATGAACCCAAAAAAACCCTAGAATAATAAAGGTATACTATATGCAAATATATAAAAGAGAGATTTAAAAGGGGCTATAAACAAGTCTGATAAGAAAAATTGATTTGAATTCATGCTAGAATTTATGCTAGGATTCATCAAAATAAGTAAGCTCCAAATGCGTATCTAAATTTGATGAATAATTATAAGATAAGAGTTCAAATTTGAGTTTTTAGGTTAAATTTAGCATATTTTTTTAGTAGGTCAGTAAGCCAAAAATTAACAATTATTCCAAAATTAAAATGCCAATATTTCTTCATATACAACAATTTTTTTCTGAGATTGGTGGGAAAGTAGCAAGATACAGAATGGAATGATTGGTTTTGAAAAATCAATCATTTATGAGACAGACTTAATTTATATTTAAAAGTTGCAAATTCAAATATAAAGAAAAGAAATTAATATAGGTAGCCAATTTTGTTTTTATATATACTTATATTTATATATTCTACATGTATATCCTGTGTTTGGTTGGGGTCATGAGAGGGAGGATGGATGAGGTTGAAAGGATGGATGGCCTTCATCCACTGTTTGATTCAAAAAGTTATAGGAAGGATGGATGAAAAAGTATAATTCTTCATCCATCCTGGCCCACCATTTTGCACCCTTCCAAATTGAAAGGATACAAGGAAGATGGATGGAGCATTGATGGATGAATTTTTGCATAGACAAAATTATCCCTCATTAATTTTTTTGATAAAAATATAATATTTCTTTACTTTTTCATTCATATTATTTTTATATATACTATTAACCATATACTATTAAATTTTATTATTAATTATTTTAATTTTAGTACATAATTTTGATAATTATAATTAAATAACTAAAATTATCTTTAAATTTTATTATTTTTAATTAATTATTTGTATAGTATTAATTAATTATTAAATTAAATTATAAATTAAGTAGTTATTTATATTATTAATGAAATTAGTTATTAAATTAAATTATAAATTGGCTAGTTATTTATATAATTAATTCATTAATAATTTAATTATAAAATTATTTATTAAATTAAACTAAACTAAAATTAAATATTTATATATTTTTTTTATATAATTATAGATTATAATAATTATAAATTTATATATTATTTACTTATTTAGTATAAATTAATATAATAAATTGATAATAATAATATTTTTTTTAAAGGATAGTTTAGTAAAAATGTTATATAAATATCATCCATCCTTTCTTTCATTCCTCCTATATCAAATAGAGGATGGAATTATTTTTATCCATTCTTCCATATTTCACCAAACATATAAAAGAATGCTCTCTTATCCATCCTTTCTGTACCAAACAGAACATACAAATTTATGTATACGCATCAACTATCAAGTTTTCAAATTCGAATATAGGTACATTCAAGTTCAATCCAATAAGAAGCCAGTCTGTATACATCAAATCCAATTTTGACCCAATAAAATTATCAAAAAATTGATTCGAATCTATCCAATTGTTGTAAAATAATTGGACTAACGGATGGTCAAGTTTTTGAATACCATTTATACCTCCGGCCATCCATCCCTACACACTCCCCGCAGACCTTGCCCAAGACAGTTGGGGTTGTTAATTAACTTAGACAGGAGACCATCACCATCAAGAGTTAAGAAATCTACTGAAAACGTATGATGGTGTAACTACTTTTTTAATCAAAAGAATGCATTGAGCCAACTGAATGCCGGCCCTTTTATTTATTGAAAGAGGTTGAGACCGGACGCCGGTGGCTTGGCTATTGTAACTACCTATTTGACCAACAAATTATTCCAGTCATCAATAAAATAATATTGGAGGGATGTCAACTACTTCCTCTTAACTCTCCACCAACATGTGAAGCTTTTGAGAAGTTGCCTTACTTTTATTTATTTTTTAACTGAAAATGTAGGTGCACCAAAGCAACAACCAAAATTGGGCTGGTTGAAGGAAAGACAACAAATTTATTTTAGTTAGTTTTATCCTAATCTTCTAAACAATTGCCACTCCAAGTTGCACTCTGTGTGGTACCGGTAGCATTGTTCGAAATTTTGGATGCTTTAGATTGTGCAAAATTCAGCATGATGGTGTGTTTAAATGATATAAGTTTCCCATTAAATCTTGAGCTTCAAGTTCTGTCATTGGAGATAATACTTTATCAGAGCCTTAGTCATCATTTCCTCCCCGGACCACCTGATCGACCAATTTATGGCTCATTTTTCATTTCATAATTTATAGAAATTCATCCAAATGGTAGATAATGATGAATTTTTCTCCATAAAAAAGAAAAGAACAATGACGACCTCAAACCCATGAGCCCTTGGAATTCCAATAAAGCTTGGACACATAGACCAATCAAGTGGATGACGGGAGATCCCAGACAATAACAATGATCAACTAAATTGTTTCATATGCTCATTTTTGTTTCCTTTAGGTGCATGGCAGATGTACATGACAAGAACATTGGAGATGTGAAGGTCATGAACAAAAAAACAAAAAGAAAGGAAAAAAAAAAGAGAGAAGCTGGGCTCATGATATCACCCTGAGTAATTAGATAAAGGAATTGCAGGTGGGCCTCTTCCACTGGAAATCTTGGATAGACCTTCCAGTATCGAAGCAAATGGTAATTAGAACCTACGTTTGTTCTCCAGTGGGTTTTTTTTTTTTGCCCCCTTTTTTGGGGGGGGGGGGGGTTTAAGATTTGTTCTCCAGTGGTTGACACAACTTCTACTTACTATTGAGTGGTTCATGAGAAGTCAGCCATTGGCCGCTAGACTATATGCATAAGGAGTGTCTCCCGTTTGATTGATAAAGATAGGAACTTGTGAAATAGCCAAACATTTCTATCAATAGGAATTTAAAAAGTGTCCCCATTTGATTGATACACAAGGAGTTAGATTTTTAAAAAGTGTCGTTAACTTAATGACATGAACCGCAAGCATCATAATTTTTTTTTCTATGCTTGCATTGGTGATGCTCCGTCGATACTTCGGGAAGCACCGGGACTAATTTTGCAATGCTTATGAGCATTGTTAGAGGACTTAAAAAGTGCCGGAAATAGCAGTTTTTCCTATAGTAATATGACTAATAATTCACAATGTAGATGATCAAAAATAAGCCACAAATAATAGAAAATATAGTTATAACACAAAGAGAGACGTATCGCATTGTAATTGAAAGGTTTACCTTCCATCCTATCATATTTCTTTCAGATACACGATCCAACAGAATCGTTGTGCACCAGAAGTGGTTAGTAAATGAGAAATGATATCAAGCATCTAAACTGAAAAGGATGGAATTGTATGGGAGATGACAGATCCTCTACAATGTGTACATCCAAGATTGGTGGCATAATTTTAATGCTAAATGTTTTATCTTTGCAGCACTTATGGAGGTTTTTTTCCAAAAAAAAAAGAAGAGGGAGAACCAACTCAAAATCATTAACAAAAGAAGAAGGAAACATTATGGACAAAGTTGGATTTGTTGCTCTTATGATATTAGTACAAAGTAACTTCTGATCGGTCCAAACCCTCCATCAAATCAAGGACAACCCTAAATTCCTGCACTCCTATTTTTAGCAACATCATCCATCTATCTCAATCATTTTTGTTGCATCCATTCATAAGCTGTGATTGTTGACTTCCAGTCTTTTGATCTGTCAACTTAGATGCTTCATGCTTGTGGTTGTCATCCTATAAGCCACCCTACTGCATCGTGTCATCCTATTAGCCACTCTCTACTGCATCAAATAACATAACAGGTCACATTGAAATGATAAATGTTACCATAGATTTTTTAGGCTATTGTTGCTTTGTTGACTTACAAGAAGGCTCAAATATATATATATATATATGTATATATATATATTTCTCTTGAGATGTTACAAATGGTGGTGAGCGAATGAATCAGTGATAGCTTTTTGGGTGATCGTCTATTCATTATTATGGTAACAACAAACCCTTTATCCATCGTTTAGTGGAACAAGGGGAACTAGTCTATCAATAATATTACAGGGTCTACAACAATAATAAGATAAAGGTCTGGCTTATTGGCATCATAATTTTATAAAAGTCATAGAGGTGCATGGTGAGAGATCTTGGATGCTTATATAGGACTACGAAACTCAAATAATATCTTATAGCTGACATTTTTTTGTGCGGTTTGGGAGAGCTGGTCCACGGCTTGTTTGAACATGAGAAAAATAAAAGTTGGGTGAAACTTTGAGGAGAAGATAAAGTTGAGCCATTTTCATGGTCCATGCTGGACAGCTTTATAATTGCATAGCATCAATTTCACATGTCCATCAGTTTGTGGATATTATAACATTACGTAACGTCCAAACTACTATTTCACATTTGCTAAGCTACAAAGTTTGAATTGACTACTTTTTATGCTTAGTGGAATCCTATATATTTTAGCTGTCCACTTTTTTTCAAACTTTTCTGTCATATGATGCACAAAAAAAAATCTTGCATGACTTTTTTGTACAATAACAGTGACAATGGACCAAACCATTTCCTGCCATTGGTCCTGAAGAACGAGATTTCTTACCTAATAATTCCATTTAAGAATGTATTAATCATCCTAACATATATGTGGTGATATCGGAGCTTGGACGGTAAAAATATCTCTACAAAGATTATTAAGCTCTTCTGGTCACTGAAGAAGAGGGGCTTCGGTTGGATGCAGTCCTATGCAGTTAGGCTTTGCAAATAATAAAGCTCGGTAGTTATTTCAGTTAACCAATGATAAGGGGATTATGTGTTCCAATAATTGGGTGACCTACTCTGCGCCGAATCATTTTTTAATTCTATGGACTCGGCAGGAGCTATGGCGTTGATGACAACAGAAAATGGACAGACAAAAATAGGTAGAATGAGATCATGAAATTTTCTTTTTGCGAATGCTAGCTCAAGATTTGAACTCCTGATCATGAAACTTAAAAATAGCATTTCGGTTGCTATAATCAAAACCAAATTGTTGACGACCTAGCCTTAATTTACTAATTGTTATTTTGATCCAACGATTGCTAAGAAAGGATTCTTGGTACCATGATCTCAATTATCTAATTCACCTTAAGTTGCGAAAAGCAAAACTGAAATGTTCCAGCACGTTTAATTAAATGAATAAAATTTCAATAGTCTCTCTAAACATGTAAACATACCTTCAGGTGTCTGCATCAAATTCATATGCAGTAAAAAGAAATTGCAATTTCTTTACCAAAAAAAAAAAAAAGGGAAATTCCAATTTGCAGCATATGGCCCCTTTGTTGAATCCATTTGTTATTTTGAACAGGACTTTCCTTTTTATTAAATAACAGGAATTTCTTTTTCAAAAACTTCTCTCCATCTCCTTAACATGACTGCTAAAAGTGCAGCTAGATCCTGAACTTTAAAGGAACAATGCTTGAGTACTTGCAATCAAGCACAGTAGCCTCTATTTCAGAAAATAGTGGAAAATGCCATCCGATGCTCATGAAAGGAATTGATGGATCAACCTATCTGATCCACTAAAGATTTCTTAGTCCTCCCCATACCTGTGAATAGAAAAGCAAGCTCTTTCCTACGGTATCCATCCAGAAAATTTGGTCTTCTTGACCGTTAAGAGTCCTGATCTTGATATTTTAAATTGGAAAAAAAAAAAAAAAAATCAAGATCAGTACTATTAATGGTCAAGAAGACCAAAAAAAATATCTATCCTGATCTTGATATGAATGAAACAATGACACCTCCTGCTTCTGTACCCTGGAATTGGTCTCCTGAAGATCTTCCACACTCCATCTTGATCATATCAACACCTGGTGCTTATGGCCAAGATTTTTTTCTTTACAGATTGTGCTGACAAATTCGTAGCTCGCTTGTAGCGATCTTTCATCATCTGATTGTGTCAGTGTCTCTTGGAATGCTCGGTGATAATGTTGCTCGTCTGACTACAGCTAGCTACCGGTCTTTAGGATCTTATTCTAATAGCAAAATAGGAGTCCTTGCACCTTTCTGCTGACTTTTTCGAGTTTCTATCATTCTAGATATGGACTACTATAAGTGGAACAAGAAAGGCTTCCATTCTCTCTACCTTGGACAAATAAAGTAAGCAAAAAGAATCATTGTTTCGATTTTCCAGCGCACCAAAAGGGTCAATGTTGAACGGAAATTTTTTAGTTGCTTAAGAAGTCTTCACCACTAATCTTCTTATCTTTTTAATAATAAATCTCAGGTGGTCAACCCTCCTGTTTCATCAAAAAAAAAAAAAAAATCTTCACCATTGAAGACAGATTTTTATCAGATTCTATGCCGTGAGCACTGCCAAAGTTGAATGACCGCTTCACACGAGAAAGTAAAAGGAAATTAAACAATTTAGAGCTATTTTGTCGTAAACTGAAAGCAAAATTTGATGCATGAATATGTTTCAACATTAAAACTGGAGACTTCTAACAGCACTCCGTTTTTTTTAATGGACGAGGAGGAAGCAAGAAGCTTCCCCCCATTTATTAAGAAGTTATGTACAAGATGTGAAGAGGTGTCAATAAGAAGGGTGATGCACCAGGAGGATAGGCTACTCGACGTGGCTTTTAATCAACTTCTTACTACAAAATGGCTCCCAAGAATGAAATTATGCAAAAATCTTTGAAAAGTTGTGGAGATGGAATACTTTTTCAGGGAAGATTTTTGCATTTCTTTCACTCCATATCTCCCAACTTAGGGCCACATAAAGTGATCCCCTGCTCTCCTTAGTGATGGTTAAAATTTCATGCACCTCCAATCGGTCCAAAGATCACGCATATTTGATGGCTAGCCTCTTAAATTCAGCTAAATTTTGATAGAGTTCCATAAGCTACATGCAAATGGATATTTAATGAATAAATAGGAGGCAGGCTCCACCCTTGGTCCACAAAGAGTGCATCTTGAGCTTAGTTGCCAGCCTTTTCTAATTAATACTTCTTCGGTGTAGAGTTTGTTTCTCAAAATAAGCCAGAAAATTCTTACCGTACTCAAGTATAAAAGAAACTCTATTACGTCAATTTATATTTGGTTTGAGAGAGAGGGGGGCAATTAACAATTCAAGTAATAGTGGAATTGATAAGATAAGAAGAGAAAAGAGTTCTTAGCAGGCTTGGTGAGACAAAGATCTAAATTTTATTAAAAAAGAGATTAAAAAGTTTTATACTTTTTTTTGATGTAAGATTTAAATGTTTCTTACTTAAAAAGGATTTTCAAACGAATGGTGGCGTGACAATGGTATGGATGGATCGCTTGAGATCAAAGAAGGGATGAGAAAATTAGTTGTGTTATGAATAAGCTTACTATAAAACTAAATTGATCAAAATAAGGAGGCGAAAATGAATAATCAGTGGCGAAACCATACTAACCTAAAACTAGCTTTCCCACAAAATAGAAAAAATTCTCAGAGAATAAAATATTTGACTCCTTTAGGATTAGGGGGATCACAACTCTTCAAGCACCCATTGGATATAGTACAATAGGATATTGGAGAATCCATGCTAAGCAGAATGGCATCCAAGGTAGCTAACAGGGACTGGAATCCATCCATTGGCACCATGCACAATAGAGAGATCCAAGAACAGATACCTATTAATGTGGCACCCCTAAAGTTTTTGTCAAAATAAAAACATCCCCAAAAACATTAACTTTAGCTCCCTATGATGATAAAAAAATGGTTGAAATCATTGAAAGCAGATTAGTTCCATATAATGACAAAAACTAGTGCAAACCCTTAGAAATTGATTAGAATATTTCTCAAGAACGAACTAAGAACAACTCCATGATACTATTATATTACCTCCAGCTAAACTCAAATTAGATTACTTTTAGCTACACCAAAAATAAAAGTAGACGTCAACCAGCTATATATATTAAATGATCGATAAATCAAGATGTAACAAATTATTTATACATGACACTTTTGTCAATCTTGTAGAGATCATACATAAATAATTGTTTGCTGAATTATTTGATAAAAGATATTATTTATATAAGGAGAAATTACTGATATACGAAATCTCCGACAACCTCCAAGAAAAAAGTCCCCAACTCAACAGCTCCTCCTAGAGAAAACTATCTTTATTGCCATTTTATATAATTAGTACGAAAACCTCATCTTATTCTCTTGTAATCAATCACAAACCTACAACAGAACTACAGAAATATTTATACTAAAATAGATATCTTAGTCTCCTATTTGCTTTTCTTTTTTTTATCTTTTGTTCCAATTCTTCTCTTTTTGATTGTTTTACTTTTATCATTTTTTTTTCACTTTAATCATTTAACAAATTTTAAATCCTCCTCGAAAAGACGTGAAAAGACATGGACAATGCTTCACAACTTTCTAATCAATCTAACTATAGCCAACAAGATCATACAAATTTACACTTAATTAGTTCAAACGTAGTTTTATCGCTTCCAAAGCATTTGGATGTAGTTTGGCTTAAAGGGAGAAAAGAGGACCTGACGTTAATCGAAGCAGACAACGGTGGAGAGAGTGATCCTAAAGCAGTTTCCAAAACCACACATAGCGAGGCCTTCCGTTCCACGTGAAATAATTTCAAGGGTCTCAAATCAATCTTTATCCAACTTTGCTCTTGCATCACAAGTAGTGGGATTTCAAAGCACGAACGGATAAGACTTTTGGCTTATCAGACATTGCCTTTCTTGCAAAGTAATTGCCTTCTACCCTTCCTTTTTGTTCCCTTTAGAATAAGGGTTAGAGCTCCACCTATGTGAAAAGGCCCCAATATGGAATGAATGAAAGAATCACAATCCTTCATTATAACTCGATATACTTCTTATTGGTGCAGAATCTGATTGACGCCAGATCGAACAGAAACTGAGAACGAAGAGGTAGCCACCGATGATCTGCAAAATAAAATTTCGTCCGAAGTTAGTAGTGGTAGCTCCGGCAGAATCCTCTGACGATCAAGTCAACTCTTCTGGCCAACAAAAATGGAGTGCTCATAGCAGGATTTTGAGAAGAAAAAAAGAGCTTAGAGAAAACGTATCTGAAAAAAAAAAATTTATAGACAGAGCCTGTAGCAGATTGATAGTGACAGCCATACTGTCCGATAGAGGGCCGCTCGGGGCCGTATGGGGTTTGCTATGGAGAGAGAGGTATCGCCAGACTGATAGTGACAGCCATACCGTCTGATCGTGGGCCGCATGGGGCTTGTTACGGAGAGAGAGGTGCCGCTAGACTGATAGTGACAGCCATACCGTCTGTTCATGGGCCGCGTGGGATTTGTTATGGAGAGAGATGTCACTAGACTGATAATGACAGCCATGCCGTCTAGAGAAAGCAGGCATTCGAAATCCATCCGAAAGAGAAGTTCGGAAGGGGTTCAGCTCCTGGAGGAATCCGACTGAAGGAGAAATTTAGAAGAAGTTTGGCTCCTGAAAAAATTTGACTGAAGAAAAAGTCCGGAAGGAGTTCGGCTCCTATAGAAATTCAACCGAAGAGAAGTCCGAAAGGAGTTCGGCTCCTAAAGAAACTTGACTGAAGGAGAAGTCCGAAAGGAGTTCGATCGTTGAAAGAGTTTGGTTGGAGCTCGACCACTAAGAAGTTTGGCCAGCTGAAGGAGTTGAGCTAAGGTTTGGCCGCTGAAAGAGTTTGGCTGGAGTCCGACTGCTGATCAAAGCTCGTTCGTGATTACTAGTTGCATTAAGCTAAGCATCAGGCTGAACTTTGATGGAAGTGAAGTTTATCCCCAATAATAGTTTTCTCACTCTCGAGTTCGAAATTCGAAGAAAGAAAGTACAAAAAAGATGACCGCCGAAGTTCTTTTTCGGGCTCTGCATCCATTAAGGTTGAAGTTCGGGGAAGATCTTATCTCTTGTTGATGTTGACGTTGAAGCTCGGGGAAGATCTTGTCTCCAATAGAGATTGATATTAAAGTTGAAGCTCGGAGGGATCTTATCTCCAATCGAGGTCCAGAGAGATCCTGTCTCCTGTTGATGTTATGGTTGAAGTTCGGAAGAGATCTTATCTCCAGACGAGGTTGACGTTGAAGTTGAAGCTCGGAAGATATCTTGTCTCCAGCTGAGATTGACGTTGAAGTTGAAGCTCAAGAAAAATCTTGTCTCCAGCCAAGGTTGAAGAAGATCTCATCTCCTGTTGACGTTGCAATTGAAGCTCGGGGAAGATCTTATCTTCAAACGAGGTTAACATTGAAGTTGAAGCTTGGGAGGATCTTGTCTCCAGTCGAGGTTGACGTTGAAGTTGAATCTCAGGAGAGATCTTATTTTCAACCGAGGTTGAGGAAGATCTCATCTTCGGTTGATGTTGTGGTTAAAGCTCGGGGGAGATCTTATCTCCTATCCAGGTTGAAGAAGATCTTATCTCCTCTTGATGTAGACGTTGGAGCTCAAGGAAGATCTTATCTCCAGTCGAGGTTGAAGAAGATCTTATCTCCTGTTAATATTGAAGTTGAAGCTCAGGGGAGATCTCATCTCCAGCCAAGGTTGTCGTTGAAGTGGAAGCTCATAGGAGATCTTGTCTCCAGCCAAGGTTGACGTTGAAGTTAAAGCTCGAGGGAGATCTTATTTTCAGCCAAGGTTGACATTGAAGTTGAAGCTTGGGAAAGATCTTATCTCCAACCAAGGTTGAGGGAGATCTCATCTTCGATTGACATACACATCGAAGCTCAGGAGAGATCTCATCTCCAGTCGGGGTTGAAGGAGATCTTATCTCCTATTGATGTTGAAGTTGGAGCTTGAAAGAGATCTCGTCTTCAGTCGAGATTGTCATTGAAGTGGAAGCTCGAAGGAGATCTTATCTCCAGTCGAGGTTGACGTTGAAGTTGAAGCTCGGAAGAGATCTTATCTCCAGTCGAGGTTGAGAAAGATCTCATCTTTGATTGACATAAATGTTGAAGCTCAGAAGAGATCTCGTCTTCAGCCGAGATTGAAGAAGATCTTATCTCCTATCGAGGTTGAAGGAGATGTTATCTCCTACCATTGTTGGGCACAATAGGACCGTTATTGGAGCTTTTCCCCCTATGTCATCTAAAATGAATGAGGCCTTCGATTTTGCTCATGTTAGGATGAGGTTCTCCTCCTGTTCCTAACGGACTGTGGGGGCATATAAGGATCGTTGTCAGAGCCTCTCCTTCCATCTCGTCTAAAATAAACGAGATCTTCGACTTTGCTCATGTTAGGACGAGGTTCTTCTTTTATTCCTAACAGGCTGTGGAGGGACATAAGGACCATTGTTAGGGCTTCTCCGCCCATCTCGTCTAAAATGAACGAGGCCTTCAACTTTGCTCACGTTAGGATGAGGTTCTCCTCCTATTCCAATGAACTGTGGGGGCACATAAGAGCCATTATCAGGGCCTCTCCCTCCATCTCGTCTAAAATGAATGAGGCTTTCAACTTTACTCACGTTAGGATGAGATTCTCCTCCTTTTCCTAATGGACTATGGGGGCACATAAGGGCCGTTGTCAAGGCCTCTCCCCCCATCTCATCTAAAATGAACGAGGTCTTCGACTTGCTTATGTTAAGACGAGGTTCTCCTCCTATTTCTAACATAGCCACTTTTGGTTGCTTCTTTCCTGTCATCACATAGTTTTTCCACCGAGAAACAACAATGTTGAAATAGAGGAGTTTTATTGAAGAAAAGTTATCGGTAGTACATTCTCAGATTCTTTGAGTTTCAAGGTCGTAGAAGCATTGCTCCTCCGAACTTCTTCAGGCATTAAGTTTCGAGCCGGACGACCTCCTCTACTTCATACGGGCCTTCCTAATTTGGGGCAAGCTTTTTCTAGCTTTAAGGTTGAGAGATGGCAGCTCATCAAAGTACTAAGCCTCCTAGAGATAGCATTGATGATGCCGGAAGGCGGTCGATCTTCTTGCTGTTCCTTCCTCATTGATGATTCTAGCTGCAGTAGCACCCTTGGCTGATCTTCTCTTGCTTCAGGCCGACATCTATAGAGCATTGAGGAGAGCATAGTTGTAAAACCTTCCGGAGAAAATTCTTCACACCCTTCCAGCGAGACTTCTTTGATGGTGAGCTCGAGGAGGAGTTCAAGCTTGCTTGCGCTCGAGGAGAGTCCGTGAGCATGGCTGAACTTCATTCGACCCTCCATCAGCCGTGGGTTTACTAAACTCGTCCACCTACCGCTCTCCTATGGCTCCCTCATCTCTCAATTTGAAGGCTTCTTTCGCTCGAGCATATCCTTCAGCCCGAGCTAGCAGATCAGCAAAGTTCTTGGGATACTTTTTTTCTAAGGAGAACAGCAAATCATTCTTCTAAAGGCCGCTCTTGAGTGCGACCATTGCAACAGACTGATCCAGGTTTCGGACCTCCAACGCAATAGCGTTAAATCGGATGACATAAGTCCGGATAGATTTCTCCTCCTTCTACTTGACATTCATCAGAAAATTCGAACCTCAATGCGAACGTCGGCTGTTGACGAAGTAGGCCAAAAACTAATGGCTCATCTAATCAAAAAAGAAGATCGTACTTAGCCTCAATACCAAGTACCAATTTTTTGCTGCTTCCTTCAAGGTGAACAGAAAAGCTCGGCATAAGATGGCATCTGATGCGCCATGGAGCAGCATCATGGTCCGAAAGACCTCCAGATGATCAATCGGATCAGAGGTTCTATCATAGCTTTCAAATTGAGGAAGCTTGAAGTTCAGCGAAATGGGCTCTTGCATAATTTGGGAAGAGAAAGGAGGGTCAGTGCAAATATCATTATCATGTGAGGAGGGAGTATGATGGAGCTCTTCGATTTGTTGGCTCATTTCTAGGAGCCTTTGATCTAGAAGATCTTTACGATCGTTGATCTTCAGAATTTTTTGGTGGAGTGGGTGTGAAGCTTTCCCCTGGGTCGAATCATAGTCTGAGCAAGGGCTCTCCATCCTTCGCTTCCTCTTTTCAGAGATCAGAGGCTGGATAGCCCAAGTCGGCCATCCCTAGACCGGACCATGGGGCTCCAGAGAAGCCTGCTCCGATCGAATCGATGTCAGAGCCTGCCGATGTATGGCTCGCACCATCTCTGCAAGACCATGAACCTGCTGGACCAGCAAGTTGAACTGCTCCGCATCTACTATGGCGGTAGGTGGAGCCTGAGTTGCCGAGGTCGAAGCGGGAGCGGATAGGTCTGGACGGGATCTGGCTGTAGAGGTCATTGATCGTCAGATCGAAGCTTTTCTGAAAGATATTTTTTTTGAGGAAGAACTCTAAAGAGAAAGAAGAAAGATCGTTGCTGAGCACTCCTTTAAGAATAAGGGAACCTCGAAAAATAGAAGGTTCTTCCTCTAGCGCCAATCTTGTTGGTGCAGAATCTGGTTGATGCCGGATTGAGTTAGAGCTGAGGACAAAGAGGTCGCCGTCGGTGACCTGCAAAATAAAGTTTCATCCAAAGTCGATGGTGGTGGCTCCGATAGGATCCTTCGACGATCAAGTCAGCTCTTCTGGCCAACAGAAATGGAGTGCTCAGGGCAGAATTTTGAGAAGGAGAAGAGAGCTTAGAGAAAACGTATCTGGAGGATCCCTTTTTATAGATGGAGCCTGTAGCAGATTGATAGTGACAGTCATGCTATCCAGTAAAGGGCTGCTCGGGGCCATGTGGGGTTTGCTATGAAGAAAGAGGTGTCGTCAGACTGATAGTGATGGCCATACCGTCTGATCATGGGCTGCGTGGGGCTTGTTATGGAGAGAGAGGTTACACTAGATTGATAGTGATAATCATACCATCTGATCGTAAGCCACGTGGGATTTGTTATGGAGAGAGAGGTGTCACCAAACTGATAATGGCAGCCATGCCGTCTAGAGAAAGCAGGCATTCGAAATTCGTCCAAAGAAAAAGTTCGAAAAGAATTCAGCTCTTGGAGGAATCCAACTGAAGGAGAAATCTGGAAGGAGTTCGGCTCTTGGAGGAACTTATTGAAGAAAAAGTCCGAAAGAAGTTCGGCTCCTAAAGGAATCTGACTGAAGAAATCAGGAAGGAGTTCGGCTCCTGAAGGAACTTGACTGAAGGAGAAGTCTGGAAGGAGTTTGGCTCCTATAGAAATCCGACTGAAGGAGAGATCTGGAAGACGTTCGGCTCTTGGAGGTATCCGATTGAAGGAGAGATCCGGAAGGAGTTTGGCTCCTGAAGAAATTTGGAAGGAGTTTGGCTTCCATAGAAATTCGACTGAAAAAAAGTCTGGAAGGAGTTCGACTCCCGTAGAAATCCGACCGAAGGAGAGATCTGGAAGAAGTTCGACTCCTGGAGGTATCCGACTGAAGGAGAATTCTGGAAGAAGTTCGACTCCTGAAGGAATTTGACTGAAAAAGATATCCGAAAAGAGTTCGACTTTTATAGAAGTTCGATTGAAGGAGAGATCTGAAAGGAGTTCGGCTCCTATAGAAATCCGATTGAAGAAAAATCCGAAAGAAATTCGACTTCCAGAGAAACTTGATTGAAGAAGTCCGGAAAGAGATCGGCCACTGAAGGAGTTCGACTAGGGCTCGACCGCTGAGGAATTCAGCCGATTGAAGGAGTTTGGCCAAGATTTGGTCGTTGAAAAAGTTTGGCTAAAATCCGACCGCTAATCGAAGCTCTTTCGTGATCACCAGTTGCATTAGACTAAGCATCAAATTTAACTTCGTCGGGAGTGAAATTTATCCTCAATACTTTCAAATAAAATTTTCAAATATTTTAAAATTTTATCAACCATGCATCAATACGGTGGTAAAAAAAAAGAAACAAAGAAAAAAACAAAAAAATAGTAAGAGAATAAAAGATCTACATCAATATATAGCTGAGAACTCTCCAAACCAGTGAATCTAATTACATCCCCATCCATCTTGATCCCTATATATTTTTCACAATGCATCCATGGCAAACAACTCGCACGAAAAACAACTAGATATTTGGTCATAGTCCATAAACGACGTAGGATAAATCATTATTATTAATCACCATGACAGAAAAAGCTGAGCATCACTCACAACCATCATCTTACTAACTCTCATATTATTACTTCTAGAGACCATCTTATTCAAAAGAGGCACTTTCTAATGACAGAACTCCAAGAAGACATGCAACGAAGAACAAACCACCACTGATTCATTACATCACTTCAGGAGCCGGAAGTCTTGGCTGTGCTACTCTTGTTACCTTCTCCTTCACCTTTAGAAGCATCATCCTTCTCCCCAGCAATCCTCCGGGCATCAGCGTAGAGATCGACGGGTTCGGAGTCTGCAATCTTGCCACCTTCCAGGGGGGTGCCATGCTTGTACCTCACCCTCAGCATCTCATCTTCTGACAGCTTTGCCTGTGCCGCCCCATACTTGATATCATCCTTGCTCTGTGCCATCTCTCTCTCTCTCTCTCTCTCTGTGCACTGAGAGGGGGTGATGCTGAAACTAATGGACTCAATTTAGAGGTGCAAATGAACAGTTGAGAAGGAGAGCTCTTGGCGACACGTTTCTCTTGCTGTGTTTACGTGGCTACTCCTATGGCCTGCTGCTACTGCAACCGACTTTTCATTTGGAGTATGTGCCTGGCGTTGATGGACGGCTCAGATAGATAGATCTTTTGATCATGGTTGACAGCAAGAAGCTGGCCATGCAGTCGCACCGGTGAGCTAATTATGCAAGTCTGTGACCCCGTCATCCAATTTACACTGATCGACCATAAATGCAATCAAACAATAAACGCATAACTAGAGTTGTTATTCCATCATCCTTTCTAAAAGCATTAAAAAGAACAATAATTCAACTTCTCCGATCAATGACTATATGATGTAACCGAACCTTATATCAGCTTACACTGGCTTCACAATGAGGCAATTTGTCATCAACCATACCAGGTCAAGTACTTTCATATATTGTCCCATATCAACTTCAATCAGTTTGGATGCAATTACAAGTTCCTTCAAAGTTTGGATGTTAAACAATTAGCAAAGAAAAATATTTTACTTAAAATTCAACATACGGTTGGTAAGAATATCGATACAAAGATTGAATGTATTCTCCCCTTTCTTTCAAGAAAAGAGTGGCCACTTTTGCTCGCCCATAGCATATGATATTATATTCTTTTTGAGTGGTGCAATATATTGAGCACTATGGAATGCAGCAGCCCTCAAGAGATTGATGGGTCCCAGATCAACAGAATATGCCTTCTGAAAACCATCCAGTATTGCCATCATAGTGACATTAGCAGCCTTCCGTTCCTTCTCATATTGTTTCAGTAAGGAGAGCTGCGTAAAGAAGCAGAGCAAATGCAATTGTTAAATCCATTACTAAAAGATCAAAAATGGAATGTCCCTGACATATCTCTAAGTACATAAGACACAATAAAATCAAGTTTTCCAGGGCAACAAATGGGAGTTTTTGCAAGCCTAAGATGGAGGGTGGTAGATCAGCTTTCTTAACCAAGTTGCAATTATGAGATAATGCTGTGTTAGACAAACCACCACCACACCTTTTACCTATATTACTCATCACTCGCATGAACTCAAGGCAAATAATCTTCGAAAATATGAAATTTCATAAGAATAGCAAGTATTATAATCCAATACCACGTGTAAACTGATAAAAAAATTAGGTGAATTCTCTTTTCATCATGTTAGCTGAGTTCACAAAAAAGCATGTAGCTGACATTTGACACTGCTGATGCCATTCCCAAGCTTGGTTTAAATGGTGCAGATTCGACATCATATTACAGTCAGTCATAAGAAGTATGGCAAGCTGAAAAATTGATCCAAATACAGACCTCATCAACATTTTGGAATCTCCCATAACACTAGAGGTGCCCTAAATAAGAATGACTGGCAAATAAGGATTCATAAAGCCAACATCAAATGGATGAGACAAGGCTCAATGGTTCTGGTTATGAAAGCCAATTAATGCTAGATTTTGCTAATCCGGTACCACTAGTAATTGACTGGATATCTAGGAGGTAGTGAGATTCAATCTAAATTGCTAGAGAATGAATTAACATGAAGCTATGAGCAACGGCACCCCTAGCGGCAACTAGTCATAAATGATTCTTTGCACGACCATGCGGGAGGCTTTATAAATTCATAGGTTCATGCCTAGCACTCCAAGAGACTAGAATCTTAAATTTGGAACAGATTACATTCATGAATAAGCATCATACCCTACACTATAAGATTTACCCTTAAACAAATCTATAGAAGATGGAAGATTCAGAGTCCGCCATAGGAAAGAAGCAAACTAGTGACAATGTATATCAAATCTAAGAGCAACAAAATATTTTATAAATAATAATTTTGTTTTGACTTCAACTTGATAATGGTTTAAAAGAATGACTACAATGAAAAACAATATTACAAAAAATTTTATTTGTACAAGAGAGACAACACTGCAACATAAACAGTACATTAAGCTTGCTTTTGCAAAAATGAATTGCCAAGATACTTGGCACAGGTACCAAGCGTCCAGGTACCCCAAAGTTTTTGAAACTTTTACCACCAAAACTACCGACGAAGGGACACCTCTGCAGAATACAATTTTCGGTCATAGGAAAATAAATATCTTAATGATGATGACAAGTGTAACTTAATTAGTCATATTATTACTTTTAATTAAAGAAAACTTACACTCATGTTGTAAAAACATTAAACAAAACGCAAAAATGTGTATGGCACGCTAATAGAGTGAGAGCAGTTTAGACTAATATTGGTAGTATAGTTCCCAAGTGTCACCAATTGTAATAAGGCATTTTTTAATAGCACACTCAGAAAGAAAAAATGAAAGCAACAAATGCCCACACTTCTTGCTAATTTGAACAAGATGTTCCATTTTTGGAGTGTCACGGGTGCCCTGTCATATCTTATTAGTTGGCACCGCAGAAGTCACTAAATTGAAGTTTCCAGGTAACATGCAATAAAACATACAATATATTTCTCATGAATGAACTTAATCTTGTACTACTCCATTGCAGCAATTATAATAACAGAATTTGGCAGAAGTAATTTCTAATAAAGGCCATATTACAGCATAGTCTGCAACTTTCGATCTAGACTATAATAGCATAGCCTAGAATAAGAATTAATTAAAGTTCAAGTCAAAATTAAAATTACTAAAAATTGGATTAATACCTCCCCGATGTTGGTGCCCACTTTTACACCCTCAGCAATAACCTTTGCTAAAGCAGATGCATCTCCAAATCCTAAATTGACACCCTGACCAGCTAAAGGATGGACCGTATGTGCTGCATCCCCAATAAGCACCACTTGTTCTGATGCATAATCACGAGCATGCATTAGTGATAACGGAAAAGCCAATCTTTCTGAGACCACATTTGTAACTTTGGGTGGCACCTCAAAGTATTCTGCTGTTGATAGAGTCCCATGACGGGTAACCCGAGAAAATCTTTCCATGTAATGATCAAGAAAACTAGACTGGGGATGAGGGCCATAACCATAATCCAAAGCATGGTTCACTGCCTTTACAAAATCATCCTTACTCATTGATTTATGGCGCAAAGATTCCTCTGGACTCATTGTCCACACAATATTGCTAAACTTGTCACCTATAGGTAAAAGTGCAATTGGACCAGAAGGCAGAAATCTCTGCCATGCACAATGATTTTCCACAGTATGCTCAACTGTACATATAACTGCACTTTGTGAATAATTCCAGCCAGTAGTCTTCAATCCAGCAATCTCCCTAATGCGTGACTTGGCGCCGTCAGCTCCAACCTGTCATGAACCTAATAGATAAGATTGACTCCATGATTTCATTGAGAAAAAGAACAAACAAGAACCCTATTGCCACCCTCAAGGTACATGTAATGTTTGATTATCAGCCAAGAGTTTATTGTCAAAAGTTGAACATCTCCATAGACATTGACTGGAAAGGATCAAAGCCTGGAGTTAGCAATTACCACCAATTTTGCATGGAGGCTCTTTCCATTACTCAGGTCCAACTTCACCAAATGACCATGATGGATTTGTTCAGAAGTATCATCAGACAATGTTGTTCCTGATGAAATGCTCTTATTGCTCGCTTGATAAGTACCTGTTCCAGCAGATGCATATTTTGACCGGAAACTCATAGATGTTAATCTGGCAGGGTAGATTGTCTTCTCAAAGTCTTTTTCCTGCTATGATATAATTTTGGAAGCCTCAAGAGGGGTGAACAGAATCAATAATAATCTGTATTTCTAACAGATAGGCAGTCATTTATCAGACAGGGTATTATTCATATTTATTATTATCATTTACATGTTGCATGCTATTGAGATAAATTCCAGAAAACAATGATGCCCATGAAAATGAATAAGGTTGCAAAAATGGACACCCATAGTTAATAGATGCAATGTGTTTCATTTACTTTGAACCATTGACATTTTATAATTAAAAAAAAAACTGAAATTTTTTATATTGCATGAAAAACTAGATTATTTTGAACTGGTGACATATTTTTTATATTTCTGAATTCTCAACATAAAGAAACAGATCATATTTGTTGATCCACTATTTGTACTGTTCTATCAGACTACTGGATGTTTTTTGTTTTTCATGAGAACAACTAAAAATGTACCATAAGGATCAGCATATTTGGCTGGGCCAAAAATTTAAGTACTTTAATGTACTTAACAAATTTGTATTCCCAGATCAGGTTAATTTATCATGAATCTACTTGGCTATTATATGTTAATAGAATTAGTAGTTTATCTAATTAATAAAAAATTAACTAGTTGTAAAAAGAAACCTCCAAATTAAGTATCAGATTAAACTACAGCCACCTGAAGGTAATTTCTACAATACAACAAAATTAACAGTTTGCAAGTGCTCTTGTATACTCTACACCCTTTCCTATTTTTTGCGTATGTGGTTGGTTAAATATGTTTCACTTTGCACAATTAAACATGATGTTATTGTGTAGGCTATGATATTAATGAATCAACTAGCAATCACTTTTCCGATCTTGCTCGACAATTTTCTTATCATTTCAAACACCAGAAAAGCATGACATTATCATCCATCCATGTTTTGAAGCCTAGTGACTTTCCAAAGTCATCACCTAGAATAGATTATTTGGCTTAGTGCCTTTTAGCTCATATTTTCCTCTCCTTACCAGCACCCCTTTACTGCAGTCAACCATAGTGCTATTCCTTTTGCCAAAGATCACATGCATGAGTAGACCAAGCATATAGATTCTCGTTTTCCCTCATCACAACCATGCTAAAATGTTATTGGTGCCTAATCCTGAATTCTTTCATTAGCTAATTAGAAAGCCCTACGACCAAATGCTTCTCCTGTTCAGCAACTCTCTACTTATCATCTGTAGAAAGAACAAGGATGAAAAGTGCACATGCATGTATGGGATATATTTACTAATTCTTACATGAACAATATCAAGGGAAGTAGACTGATTGTGACTAAAATTATATTCAACTATCACCAAAGGGAATGGAACACTCAATTTTCACAAATTAGCTCCTTAATGACCTTCAAAAAAAGTGCCTACAAGTAAGGTTTGCCGTCTCGATACCGGACCCCATACTAATAAAATTCTACTATAATATGGGTATACTGTTCAGTGCAATAAGATAGTATCGGTACACTCTGAAACGGTGTACCAATATGAGACCGGTATGGTACAGATAGTATGGGGCGGAATGGCATTCCATGCCTGCTAGTTTTAATGTAAAATACCAGTAGAAAGCAGCTCACTGAAAAGAAGCAGAAGCCATCTGGAACTCATTAAACGTGACACTCCTTAAAAACAACAATCCAACACAGATTTAAATACATAGGTTATACCATCAGCAGCACAAAAACATATTTGATGGAATGATTACCTGTAAGCACAACAAAAGAGAATTGCAGAGCACTTTGTTCTCCACCACGCATCTAAATCACAGAAAGTCTAAAAGATTATCAGTCAGAACAGATTCACTGATAATTATGGAAATCTACAGATATGCCAACATACCCAAGACATTCTTTGCCCACATCTCTGGCATTATACCTTGTGTAACCCAACCCCGTGTAATCCCACACCTATAAAAAGTGTCTAAGCACATGGTTAAACTTACAGAATATCAAGTACCAATGAGTTATGTCAGTGGTTTAACATCTTAAATAACATCCAAATTTAGATACCTTACAAGGAAAAGATATATCAAGATTCAAGACAATGTCAACATACCATGTGAATTCTACACACCATGTCAGTTTTTCTTTTTAAACCATCGCCTTACTGTTTTGTATTCCAGTCAAGAGAGTATATAAAGTGAAATAAGAATGAGTCAAAAAATCCTTTTAGTTGGGTAAGAACTATGCATAACCATAATCACTTGATAATAACGGAAAATGTGATGCCCAAAATTTTACAATTCCAATAAGCCTTCTAAGTACAAGATGCACGTTGACAAAGGATGATTGATATAAACAAATATACAATATATGGTGTAAATACTATTATGGCATTCCTTTTTAGGTAGGCACTATAAATTGAATACAAATTACATGGACAAAAAAAAAAAAAAAATCTAAACAAGAATTTTCTTCAACAACCAGGTTGGTACATGTTTAACATGAGCTATTCTTAAAGGAACCTCATCACCACATAAGTATCTGGTAATTATTCAAACATGGCCTAAACCGACAATCTCATAGATATTTACCAGAAAAATAAGCAAGAAATAGCTATACCCTGAAATGATTTTAATTTCATGAAACATAACCCAGACACACTTCATTGGTAAAAGAGGACTTAGAACCCAAACATGGTACTGATGAGATTATAAATGATTCAAGTAAAAAATTCAGAAAGAAAACAATCTTCTGCATGTACAGTTGCTAACTATCCCTGCATGAGTGTTTTAAATCATCTGTAGCTTAATGTGTTTGATGAGCAATAAAATCATAGCTAGCAAATACAATTTGTAAAAATCATATGCTTGTAGAACATCAAAATGTTACTCCCAAATCCAAAGGCCTATTTTGAATTCCCAAAATCATTGTTTCCAATGTTCTTATTTTTATGTAGCTTTAGCACAAAAAATAGAAAAAAGAATCGGCTAGCATAAATCTACTTAATTTTATTATATTACATAGCATTATATGACAAACTTCTCTGTTACCAAAAGTTGAATTAAAATTATTTGATCATCATGTTACAGTCTCATATAGCCAAATCCACATATCAAATCAGATGTGATACTTCATGTTCATGGTATCCCCATCAACTTATCCCTGACAACACAAGTTGTACTCAACAATATAACAACATTTCTACTGAATTAGTTAGTTCAACCATGATAAACAACACTAAAGAAAGTCCGAAAGAAACAATCACCTGCATTTGATTAAAAAAAGCATGTCTCTGTTGCTTAACATACTCCCAAGCACCAATCTCTACAAAATAAATGACAATTTCACAAAACAGTTAATTAAATGTGATGTAGTCCTTTCATAGAAGAGGACATTGTATTAAACAATCACTATGGAGATAACAGAGTATGTTAATAATCTATCAAAGAGGAAGATATTTTATCAGTAGTAAATGCTACAGCAAATATAAAAGTTAGAAACAAGGTGCTTAAAATCCACAATAATAACTTCTGCAATGCTGACAAAAAAGTGAATTCAGTTGTCATTATAAGCCTTAGAAAACTAAGTCTCATCATGCAATCATGTTCATTCATCCATTAATCTAAATAATAGGTTGATGCATAAAAGAACTCATGAATAGAATAATTAAGTCAAACATGCCAACAAAAGTTCACTAGTAGATTGGTCAAACTTTTCAATAACTCCTTTCCTGGACATCAGGAAGACAAGAACTCTACTGCAGCAAATATGAAAACAAGTATATTGCAATAGATAACATGTGCAGAGGAAGATAAGAATATAAAAGAAGAGAAAGTAGCTAAAAGAAGATATTTTGAAGACAAGGAAATTGGACTGGACAAGAACCAGCATTTCTCAACTAAAAAAAACTATATCCAGATCAGTCAAGCAAACAAGCATTTTTGAAAGCATAAACTATGCAACCTCAAGTTATTATGACCATCAATCAGCTAATCACTGGGTCACAAGCAAAAAAAAAAACTTTTGCTGAAAACAATTCACTTCCAAACTGAGTGTTTCAATACTTAGGCACTTGCTTAAGAGGATGTGCTAGTGATTAATGGTCTTATGTATCATAAATTAGTTATCCTGGACCTTGATTACATGTTATAAAATTAATACTTGCAAGTCCCAACAATGCAGTGACTGGCTATGACTAACAGGGAATTTTTTATTCATCCAGGTATTTGTGGTCAACCTGATTTTTTTATATCAAGAGAAGCGGACTCATGGCATGCTGCTGCAACTATGCCCATTTTGTTCTTCTCTCTTGTTCTCCTCCTTCTGTATCTTATCTGTCCTCACATATACATATGGACCTTCATATCTATTCTCTTTTCTTTTCCTTCTCTCATTGCTGGTGCCCTTTGAGGAATGATTTGATTTGGTTACTGCAGGACAGCCATAAAATGGATTTATTATTCCTGATAGATTTTTCAGCCTCTACAGCTTTGAGGGTTGTTTACTGTACTATCAACTTTCAACTTTAAGCATGTTAGAGAGTATATTTAACATGTGCCAATTGACATATGTTATTTTTTATTATTTCTTTATGTTTATAGTTCTTCCATTTCTATCTTTTTCTAATTAAACTCTTATTATATTTTTTCTTATAAGACTTTCCCTCTTTAAGGAAATTCTATTTCTATACACTTCTATACATAGAAGTACAAAATCATCCTTTATTGTATTTTTTCTTATAAGACTTTCTTTCTGTACACTCCTATATATAGGAGTACAAAATCATGGAATAAGATAGATCAATTCTCTCCTATTTTCTATTTCATAGTATCAAAGCCTAAGGTTTTCTAGGCAAGATCCACCACCATCTCTTCTCCTATCACCTTCTCTACTTGTACATCAACCTCTCTCTCTCTCTTCCCTCCCCTTTCTCGTTCTTTTTTTTTTTTTCTTTTTTTTCTTTTTTTCTTTTGCACTAATCTAGACAGAGGGACTTCCTCTACTGAGAGACTTTAAGGGGGAGGCGTCGCTTCCTTCTCCTTTCCCGGCCTACCAGGATCAGGTCTATTACTTGCTGTATAAATATGTTCTATGGCTTGCCATCAATTTAAGTGCCTTCTGTGCCTATCTATATATGGTGATTTTGGACTATCGAATCTATCATATTGACTGCTTGCCTTCATACTAATTTGATGGCTGATACTACTCCAATGACACCTTCAACTATTGGATCTTTGCCTCCCTCACATCTATAAGGTCTTACTACCATTAAAATTAATGGTAAAAACTACCTTCTATGGGCTCGAGCATTCAAGAAGTTTGTTAATGCATATGGCAAGCTCTACATTTTGATTGATGATCCAATTCCTCCTAATGATGTGAAGTACAAAGATTGGCTTAAGGAGGACTCATGTGTTTACACTTGGTTACTGAACAGTATGGAGTCGAATGTTAGTGCTAGTGTGGTGTTTCTAAACACTGCTAAAAAAAATTGGGATGCTCTTAAGGAGATATATTCTCATGCCAAGAATCTGTTTAGAGTATTTGAATTGTCTTAGCAACTATTTTCCCTACATTATACTGGTGGATCTTTGGCCGACTTCTATGCCAAGTTCAAAGGGCTCTAGGATGAGCTCAATATCTATCAGCTATTAACTACAGATGTAAGTATAATGGAGCAGCAACGCGAGGAGTTCCAAGTGTTCAGCTTTTGGCTGCCCTTCTTCTTGAGTATACTCTTGTCCGTGATCAGATTCTTGGTGGTGACTCCTTGCCTTATATTCTATTTTTTTCATCTTCAGTGAATTTCTACTCCACTTTCAAAATCTGAAACTACTTATGTTAAGTCTTCGGCACTAGTTGCTGGTAGTCATGGTCGCAATTCCTCGTCTGACCGCGGTCATGGATGTGGCCAAGGAGGAAACCATGGTCATGGGACTAGTTAATCACGTGAAGGAAAAGTGTTGGAAGAAGCATGGTAAGCCCAATTGGGCTAACCAAGTTATTGCTCCAGAGTCGGGGGGAGCTGAGACTACTATTGCACCTATTAAAGTCGCTTATGATATTTTGACTATTTCTCGGACAAACTTGGAGCAATTATTCCGCCAGACAACTCAACTATCTTCTGCTTCTTCCTCAACTCCTCCTATAGCATCCTTTGCCTCAAGTAGCACTGCTCTCTTGCTTACCATTGCATCTACGCCTTTCTCTTGGATCATTGACTCAGACGCTACATCATATATGTCAGGTGATCCTAGACTATTCTTCTCTTTACTTCATGTTTCAAAAAATCAACCTTCTATCTTTCTAGTTGATGGCAGACAATCGCCAGTATCTGATCGTGGTTCTGTATCATCCACTTTCTTTTTGTCATTTTTTCAGTTCTTTATATGCCTAAATTTTCATTAAATCATTTGTCAGTTGGTCCTCTTACAAAGTCTTTAAACTGTTCAGTCACCTTCTATCCTTCTTATTATATTTTTCAGGATCTCTTGACGAGAAGGAAGATTGGTTACGGCCATGGTGTTGATGGCCTGTATTATTTGGATGTTCCAAGATCAAGAGCTCTTTCATCTATGGTGAATCCTCAGCAATGGCATTATTGGCTTGGACATCTATCTCTTCAAAAACTGCATCAAATTGTCCCACTTAGTCAGTCGACGGTCCCGTCCAATTATGAGGCTTGTTAACTTGGAAAACACCATAGGTCATTGTTTCCAAGGAAAGTTAATAGAACTAGTACAAGGTTATTTGAGTTAGTTCACTCTGATATTTGGAAGCATTCTAGAGTCAAGAGCCGTATTGGTCATAGATATTTTATGACCTTTATTGGTGATTATTCTTGTACCACCTAGATGTTTATGTTAAGGGAACGATCTAAGGCCTTATCTATCTTTAAAAATTTTCATAAGAAAATAATGATGCAGTTTTCTACAAATATTTGTTCTATTCGCACTAACAATGCTCTTAAGTTTGTCCAACAGGAGTTAAATGCATTTTGTACCTCAAATAGGATTCAATACTAAACTTCTTGTGTGTACATCCCTTAACAAAATGGGATAGCTAAGTACAAAAATCGCCATCTTCTTGACATTACTCGCACCATTCTTTTTCATATGCGTGTACCTAAAACATATTGGGGAGATGCTATTTTGACTGCTTGCTTTCTTATTAACTGCATACCATCTTTAATACTCCAAGATAAAATTTTCATCCAATTTCTATATCCACATAGTCCATTATTTTCTTTGCCTCCTCGTACATTTGAATGTGTAGCTTTTGTCCATGACCTTCGACCAGGCTTGGACAAACTCTCTCTCAGAGCCATCAAATATGTTTTTCTTGGCTATGCTAGAAATCAAAAGGGGTATAGATGCTTTGATCCTGTGAGTCACAAGGTATTTATCAGTGCTGATGTCACATTCTTTGAAGAGCAGCCTTACTTTTCATCTGTAGGAGAATCTGTCTAGTGAATTGCTGGTTCCACCAAAACCTATCCCTACTCTGGTGTTTCCTTCCACTTTCAAAGAGCCTGTTGTTATGCCTACTGCTATTTCTCCACCATCCCTGAAGGTGTATACTTGATGTCCAAGGAATCAGGTCCCAATACTTTTGCCACCATCATCTTTGCCCTCGAAAAGCAATCCAATATCTTCACCACCTGCATCAGATTTGCATCTTCCCATTGTTATATAGAAGGGTAAACGTTCTTCTACTCAACATTCTATTGCTTCATTTATTTCTTTGGATTACTTTAGTCCTATCCTTAAATAGTTTTCCTTGGCCTTTTCTTCCATTTCTATTTCCAAGAATGCAGAAGAGGCACTATCTCACCCTAGTTGACGACAAGCAATGCAAGAGAAAATGTCTGCCTTAGAGAGCAGAGGCACTTGGGAGTTGGTCTCTCCACCAGCTGATTGTGAAGTTGTTGGATGTTGTTGGGTTTTCTCCATCAAGTATCTGTCCAATGGCACCAATGAAAAGCTTAAGGCATGATTGATTGCAAAAGAATATTCTTAGACGTATGGTATTGATTATTTTGAGACATTCTCTCCTGTGGCACGTCTCAACTCCATCTGAATTTTGATTTCTGTTGCTATCAACATAGATTGGCCGCTATATCAATTTGACATGAAAAATGCCTTCCTCTATGGCGATCTTGAAGAAACAGTATATATGGAGCAACCTTTGGGGTTTGTTGCTCAGGAGGAGAGCTCTAGAGTATGTCACATGCGAAAAGCAATATATAGATTCAAGTAGAGTCCGGAGCTTGGTTTCAGAAGTGTAGTTAGATTGTTTGTCAATTTGGCTTTATCCAAACCCATGTGGACCATTCGGTGTTCATTATGTGCATCTTCGTTAAAGTGATCATATTAGTTGTCTATGTGGATGATATTATTATCTCAGGTAATGACCAAGCTAGCATAGAGCCAACTAAAAAATACTTGAAGCAACATTATGATACTAAAGACTTAGATCAACTGAGGTACTTTCTTGGGATAGAGGTGGCCCAAAATCATCAAAGACTTGTACTCTCTTAGAGAAAGTATGCTCTTGATCTACTACAAGAGACGGGCATGCTTGGTGCTCGACCACCAAATATTTCTCTAAACTAAACAGGAGCGCTTTGGAAAGAGGATTCGGAAGAGCTATTAGGCAAGACTGCGTACAAGAGATTGGTTGGTAAGCTTATTTACTTAATAGTTATCCAATCTGAGATTTTATTTGCAGTTGATGTTGCCAGTCAGTTTATGGACAAACCCAAGAAGTGTCAATGGGAGACTGCATGTGACATTCTCAGATACATTAAGAAGGCTCCCAGTCTTGGAATGTTTTACAAAAAGAATAACCATACTAATATAGTTGGTTATTCTAATGCTGATCATGCTAGTTCGAAGATAGACAGACGATCAACTTCTGGTTATTGTATATTTGTTGGAAGAAATCTTGTGACTTGGAAGGATAAGAAAAAAGATGTGGCGGCTAGATCTAGTGCAGAAATAGAGTATCGAGCTATCGTTCATACTGCTTGCGAGTTAATCTGGATGCGTTCCTTGATAATGGAGTTTGGATTTTGACATGATAAAATCATTCCTATGTATTGTGATAATCAAGCAGTCATTGTCATTGCTAACAACCCAGTATTTCATGAAAGAACAAAATACATGGAGGTTGATCGTCACTTCAAAGATCAAGTCACATGCAAACAAGTATGTACTCCATACACTCGTTCTGAAGATCAAGTGGCTGATGTGTTCACTGAGCCTTTAGAAGATAGCAAGTTCTCTATGTTGCATGGCAAGCTGGGAATATTGGATATATATGTATATATATATATATATATATATATATATATATGCTCCCCAACTTAAAAGAGAGTGTTAGAGATTATATTCAACGTGTCAAATGACATATATTATTTCCTATTATTTCTTTATGTTTATAGTTCTTTCATTTCTGTCTTTTCCTAATTAGACTTTTCCTTATTATATTTTTTCTTATAAGACTTGCCCTCTTTAAGAAAATCCTATTTTTGTACACTCCTATATATAAGAGTACAAAATCATCCCTTATTGTATTTTTCCTTATAAGACTTTCTCTCTTTAAGGAAATCCTATTACTATACACTCCTATATATAGGAGTACAAAGTCATGGAATAAGATAGATCAATTCTCTCTCATTTTCTATTTCAAAGCTCCAACTAACATGATCAATTTCAGAAATTTAAATGGGACGGAGAAACAATCAACAACAAAATTGTTTTAGTTGATACTCGATTCAAGATAAATGATTTGTCATATAGATTCTTTGGGTAAGACATAAAGAAATTAACGAGCTTTTCCCACTCAGTTGGGGTTCAACTTTATGGATCTGATTATACAAAATGTTTTTTATCCACAGTAAACTCTCAAATCACCACCTATCATCAAAGTCATCTTTGGTAGTCCAACCAGTGATTGATCCTTCTACATGCTTCTGTATCCAGACCTTAACCAGGGTCACCTTTGGCTTATGCAACAGAACCACACCATCTACTGAATTTTAGCCACTGATGTTAATTATCAATATCCTCCTCCTGAAATCTGTAATTAACTCAATCATTTCTAAATTTATTAGATATCCACCATATAATATCAGTTTCATTGAAAACTAATTTCAGTTTCAAAAGAGTTATCTGTCAGATGCACAGCTCAAGATAAAAGCAAGAGACTTTTGAATGAGGGGAAAAAAGTTCAGGATGGATGGCTCATAGCAATGCATGAAAAGATAATTGGTAAAGCAAGAAAATAAAAATAAAGCTGGACATTCTAGCTGCATGCATCTAGAGAAAAGGAATCCTTAACGCACAAGCATGATGTTCAAGGAAAAAAAGCAAGATTAAAAGGTGCAAATTAACATGATGCAAATTTATCAACCAACCAGTCCAAGGTCCAACTCCACTAGGGGCATAGCTTTCATATCTCTATATCTCTCTCTCAAGGAAAAAAAAAACAAAGAAGCAAATTTCTCATGAGGTCAAAACATGGATAGATGTTTCTAGTTTCTACAGAAACTAATAAAGTCTAATATCAATCACAAAAAGTAAAATCAATAAAATAATATGAAAAGTATAATACATGATAAGAAAATCTTTGGATGTCAATCTCCATAAAATAAGAGACGTATAATCACACTAATTGGATTTATTGTGCTGTTGTAAAGATATGATTAATAATTCTTCCTTAAAAACCATCTTACAAACCAAATCCATGATAAATACATCGAGCCATCTAACCACATATTGCATTAATCAAAATTTCAAACAAAGTCATATATGACCAACAAATTTAACACATAATACAACATTACATGATAAAGTGTAAAAAGTCAGTGGTATCAATACCTTTGAAAAATGATATGGTTGCAGGAGTAACTGTACTGACCCTTGAATCAGGTATATCATCTTTCATAAGACAAGTTCTCAATCCTAGGGCAGGATTGCTATCAATAATCGCAACACTTAAATGTTTTGTCAATGGGATACTTGCTGTGAGATGCAAAGAAAGATATGTTAGTTTAAACAATTATGAATCTATGATATAAAAGAAAAACTTTCAATAAGAAATCATTTAGCTTTTCCAATGCTTGAGAATGTGGTAGCTCAGATAACCACATTCAGTTAGTGGCATGAATACCTAAAGGAAAATATTGTATAGATAATTAAATGTGTCATAAGTCACATTATGTGACAGATCCATAAAATGAGAAAATAGAAGAACAAGTCATGAATGAATCTGATAAATGTATGTTGTTAGAGACATTAGCTTTTTGTTACTATTATAGGATTTAAATTCACTTAATGAAAGAAGTCAAGGAGGGTAAAAAATCAAGAGCACAATCAGCAACAGGCAAACAAATAGGGAAGAAACAACATCCAATTCCATTGAAGCTCTGTAAACATCAAAGAAACTAGAAACAGTGATCAGATCTAAACTATCCAAATAAATAAAAAAAAAAGGAATATCATGACTTGTGAATTATTTGAGCAGCAATGAAATATATCCCATCTTATGAATGTCAAGATGCTCTTTCAAGTCATTACAAGTTTCGCTAACTGCTCCATTGTGAATCCTGAGAGTTGAGATAAATGACCATTGTGATGGGTCATTCAAAATTTTGATAATGATAGAGCTCATCTACCTTGTTTACATTGAAATCAATGTGCTGCAAATACCCAACTATCCAAGGTGTCCCAAAGTACTGGACAATTCAAAATTTTTGAAAAACCAAAAGAAGAAAACCTCCATATAATACAAATATTTTCAAATAATTTTATAGATACATCAAAATATATTGACCAAGGTTCGACATCTCAGTACCAGGCTCGTACCGATGCTAGCTTATTACTTTGTCAGTATGAGGCTAGTCCAACATATTGAATGTGCATGTGCACCCCATACATACCGCATATCAGTACCGAACTGGTATGGTATGATATGCCTTATACCATCCGGTTCAGTACAATACGACAAACCTTATTATCGACTACAAGATTTAATTGACTTAAATGTTGACATAATAGTATAACTTATTATCAAAAAACATGCATACTTTCACATGTTAAATAAGTGAAAAAATAGAAAAGAATTGCACGATCTTCACTGAAAGTGCAAAGGATTTTAACCCAATATGGTCTAATATTTGAAATAGTTGAGAGCTAAGGTGCACATAACTTGCATTAAAATCTGTCTTGGTAGGACACTTCAGGTGTGACAAATGTTGACACTTTGGGTTCACATCAACATAGTTAGGAGTCTCCTTCTGAATCATGCTATGTTTAGGTGTCCAGTAGTGTTGAACAATGGAGAAATTTTAAATCTGAAGTGCAATGATATAATTTTTCATGAAATATGGAACTATCTTTCTGGGTAAAATATTTTAGTCTTCCTCGGATGAGTGTAGCATGGACAAATGGAATGTCCGCCAAATGCATCAGCATCACATCTCCTGATTGGGTAAAAACCAGATAAGTGCATCTAGGACTGCAGGTGGTTTCCACAAGATATGGATTGGTTTAAATTAATCACAACACCTAAAAAAATCAAAATAGGGCATGAATAAATTTGAAGCAAAATATGTCCCCATCAATTAAGTTATAAACACAATTATTACTTTGTATAAGATAATAGAAATTGGTTATAATTGCTGAAGAAAAGGTTCAGTGGGAGATAATTCTTAAATGCTATCAGCTTGGGCTTTCTTTTCCTGCTTTATCACCAACAATGAGACATCTCCACCATTATCTAAGCACTTTGGGCTTGTGAATTTTTGACATGTGAATAGGTTACTTTCCAGGTATCATAAGTTCACCTGTATTCTTCTTCTCACATCCATTACAGCACTTTGTCAGTTACTTAACTTTCATAATGTGACTGTTTCCCTTGTCTCATATTCTCAATTTTTTATCAAAAATATTCTTTTAGATGGCAAACAAATTTCAAATATCAGATCATGGCATATTTCAGTGATAAGAAATGACATTTATACCCAACTTCTGAAGCATGTGGAAAAAGAATTCCAGAGATGACTTAGAATGAGTGGCACCATTTTTCCTTATTGAGATAGCAGGTATCAAAATTGTGATACAGCCATTGACATTTTGGATAAATCGAAAGCAGTAAATTAAAGGTGATCCCATACATTGGAATAGTGCAATATCCACATCTTGAATACTGCAGTTAAAAGGAAGAAAACAACCATGTATAGTAACAGTAATACCTACATAATGCACATGCAAGGGCCAAGCCCACCATGCCTCCACCAACAATGGCGATGTCATGTTGGCCGGACTCAGTTGTCATTTCAACCTTCTCTTCAGAGTCCTATACAGACACAAAATTAGTTCTGGACAACCTTCAACTTATAAAAATGAATATATGATAAATATCTAAGGAAATAGTGGGGAGAGGAGGGTGAGAGGGAAAAAGAGAGAGAGGTCCTGCATCATAAGGCTAGCTTTCCCAATGATATTGTATATTGTTTCTCAAGCATGTTACAATAGATAAGATGCTTCTGATAAAAATATTGCAGTAAATTTTAAAGGAAAACATAAAAGCTCATTAAAAATTGATGGAAGCATTATGAAGATGCAGATAGCAGCTCTATAATCTTAACCACAAGGCACCATGACATCTTTTATGAGGTCAATTGCAGATTAACTACTTCACATCCATCCTATGTTATACCGGTTCATCCTCTGCCAAACAAAGCAGCTTCAATTTACCCTCTCTGATTTGATAATATAGTCATGTAGTTCTTTTCTTATTTGTCAGCACTTTACATATGAAATTTTTGTAAGAGTCATGGAATCCAAATTTTGTCCCACTGTCACTGTATCTCTCTACTCAATTGTATCATATGTTCACATGAACCATTTCTAGACAACTGACATCCAACTATCTAATCCATGCTCTCCTTCAATTTACATTGCTACCACCAAAAATTCATAGTTGCAAAGCATGGACATCAGATCAGGTAAAAGATGATTTTTGTTTTAAATTTTCCTTTTCACAATTTCCAGTCAAAGTTTCAATTTAACCCCAGAATCTGAAAAGCTGCAAACAAACAGCACCACAAACTAAGCACCATCTTAAACCATCCTAAATCATGTGCTCAAAAATCCCCACATAACCAAAACACAATCTATTGGCATCTAATATGACTTGGCGTCATAGAACAGTCTAAGCATATTCAGATCATAGCACTTATTGTATTTGATGATTGGAAGATAAATATAGAAAACATTACTAGCGGCACAAGGCAACAGCTGAGGCTTCTTACTTGAGCTTTTTCCACCCTCAGATTAGAATGAGCTCCTCCTCCAGCATCAACGCTGCAAAAATTCCTTCTTGGTATAACATTTAAGTTATATATGATGGCCACCACTTTCCTTGCAATGCCCCTGAAGAGTTCAAACCAAACCATGCGATCAAGAAGCAAAATTCTACTCTAAAAAGCTAAATAACTAAACAGAATCGAACAAAAATGGCACCTTTTTACAAGTAACGTCGATAAAGCAGCCATCATCTGCGACCAAAAAGCAGTACGTAAATTTGTTCAATCATCAATTTTTGGCCAAAAAAAGTCTCCAGATACAATATTTTCCATGTTTCCAATGTTCACTGTTTCTTGGTGAATTTAAATGGAGAAAAAAATGGCTAGCTTTTCCCGCATAGATTGATCATTTTTTTTCCTTTTCCCTTCTTTTTCTTTTCATTTCTTTCTCTTTTTCGGAGATCTATGGGAAGCAAAGCACCTGAGGGAGATCGGAGGGGAGGAACGACGCTGGTGACGATGAGGAGGAAGGCGACGGCGGAGAGCGGGGGCAGGTGGCGGCGAGGAGAGCAGGGAGGAGGTCGGCGTCTCTCTTTTACGGAGCTCTGTGGGAAGGAAAGCACCTGAGGCAGATGGGAGGGGAAGGCCGACGCCGGTGATAATTGAGAAGAAGGTGACGGCGGAAGGTGGCGACGAGGAGAGCGGGGAGGAGGTGGGCGACTGCGAGGCCTCGGGAAGGGCTCAAAGCGAAAACACACACACAAAAAAAAAAAAAAAAAAAAAAAAAAAAAAAAAAAAAAGGAAAACAAAAAAAAAGAAAAAACAAAACAAAACAAAACAAACAAAAAAAACTAAAAAAAACCATCCTGGAGAGCTCAACACGTGGCACATTAAAAAATGCTCTGGAATCATTTTTTTTTTTTTTTTTTTAAGTCTCCTTTAATATATTTTGTTGCGCTCGTGCCCAACGAACCTTGTTCTTATAAACATACTATAATTATTAATTTTTTAATAATAAATATTTTTTAAAATATTTTATTTATTTATTTATTATATATAATATATATTTTATTATTTTATAAAATAATATTTTATTTTATATTTTTTATTCTCATATTTTCTAGGTACTCGCTAGTACCGCTGCATTTTCTATCGTCCTATCACGATTCTCTTTCTTTCTTGACAAACGTCGATTCCAATTGCACTTCGGCCCTCTCTTTTCTTTTCAGACCTTTTTCGCACCTGTCGATGTCATCTCACCCCTTGCCGCCCTACTACCATTTTCTTTCTTTCTGGATAAATATCGATCCCAATTGCACTTTTCGACACCCAATCGATACCACCATCTCTAGCACCATTATTGAAGGAGAGAGAAACTCTCTCTTCTTTTTTTTCTTCATTTTTTTTTCTTTTTTTCTTTCAAAAAATAATATTTTATTATTATTTTTTTTTCTTCCTTTCTGTATCTTTTTTGCATCCATCAATGTCATCCTATCATGGCTCTCCTTCTCTTTTGACAAATGCCGATCTTAATCACACCCTTGCCCCCTCACTTCTTCTCTTTTTTACTTTCGGAGGCTATTAAATATAAAGATTTAACTTTCAAATTGACGGAATACTATGCTCTATTTGCAGATAATTTATTAAATTTGATCTCACTACTATAAAAAGAGCCTACGGCAACGCATACTATGCGGTTAATGACAACCGTTGCCATAGGTCAGTCCTATAGCAGTGGTTTCTTATAACAGCTGCTATAAGTCGATTTATGACAGCGATTATTTATAACCACTGTCATATTTTTTTTAAATATTATATAATTTTAAAACTTAATGTCCATCTTCATCGTTCATTATCTAAATAATTATCATTAGAGTATCGTTGCAAAAGATCACCTCGATTCGATGGCTCTAGCTTCATCGATCAAAAAAATTTGATTTTGACGATCACGAACGACGATGCGATGATCTGATAGATGGAGACATCCGATAGATTCGAAAACCTGCAACAATGATCTCGATTATGTTTGTAGCATACATCAAAGTTTTACTTTAATCGGATATCATTATTTTTGTCAATTTAGTATAAGTTAATTTCAACCGTTAAATGATAAACGAGTGATCAAAGGATCAGATGGTATCCGATTATGAGATATTTTTTTTTATAAATGATCTTGGCTACTACTTTAATCATTTTTTATGGTGGTGATTATAAAATTCAACTCATAAGATTAAGAACGATCTAAAACTATACCTCGCCTAATAACCATTCTTAAACTCTGTTGGTTGTTATGCTCGTGCTTTTGCAATATCTGCTTAACGTGAACAGTTCATATGAAAATGATTTGAATTTTATTATCATCACCAGATAAAATGATTAAAATTATAGCAAAAACTATTAAACTAAAAAATTATCTCGTAATCGAACGCCGTTTAGCCCTTTGATCACTTATTTTTAATTTAACAGTCAAAATCATTCCATACTAAATTAACCATGATAATGATATCTGATTGAAGTGAAACTTTGACAGTATGCTACAAATATCATCAAGATCATCATTGCAGATTTTCAGACTGATCGAATGTCTTCATCTATCAAATCATCTCATCGTTGTTTGTGATCGTCGAAATCAAATTTTTTTGATCGATGAAGCTAGGGCCATCGGATCAAGACGATCTTTTGTGACGATCCTCTAATAATAATTACTTAGATAATGAACGATAAAAATGAGTACTAAATTTTAAAATTATATAATATTTAAAAAATAAAAAAAAATTTATTTTCAATCTATGGCAGTGGTTACTGAAAACTGCTGCTATAGATCTATGGCAGCGGTTAGAAAATCGTTGTCGTAGATCTATTGCAGTAGTTTCTAGTAACCGCTGCCATAAATCTATATCAACGGTTCAAAAATCATTGCCATAGGTTAGGTTAAAAATTTTTAAATTTTTCTTTCCTCCCATGCGTGTGCTCTCTCTCTCTCTCCCCTCCTCTCCGTCGTCGGTGAGACTCCACCCAAGTCCTTCCCCTCCGACCGGTGCCGCCCCTCCTTCCCCCCCGACCGGCCTCGCCTCTCGATGCCCCCTCCTCCCCTTCGCCTCCCCATCCCCAACAGTCGCCGCCCTGCCCATGCCACGCCACCCCCTCCCACTCATCCCCCCCGCGCCGGCCCCTTTCTGGCAGTCTTCACCCACCCCCTGCCCATCCAACCCCCTACCCATCCCACCCCCCGTGCTGCCCTTCCATCCCCAAACCGTCGTCGCCCCTGCCCTCCCCATCCTCGGCCGCCCACCCCTGCCCTCCCGACCGCTGCCCCTTGCCCTTCCCATCCCTGGCCACCGCCACCGCCCCCAGCCCTCCCCATCCCCGACCGCCCACCCCCTGCCCTCCCCATCTCCGACCGTCGTCGCCCCCTCCCTCCGCATCCCCGATCGTCCGCCCCCTGCCCTCTCCATCTCCGACCATCGTCGCCCCCTACCCTCCTCTCCCCGGCCACCCACCCCCTACCCTCTCCGGCCGCCACCATCCACCCCCTACCCTCTCCATCCCCGACCCGTCGCTACCCACCCCCTACCCTCCCCATCCCCGGTCGCCCGCCCCCTACCCTCCCCCTTTCCTAGCCTTCTCGTCATGGCACCCCTCCGGGCCCCCTCTTCTTCTCTCTCCTCTCTCTCTTTCCTCTTTCTCTTTCTCTCTCTTCTCTTTCTATCTCACTATCTTGCTCTTATTTCGTAGGTTACCTCTAGTGCCATCATCTTCCTCTAGCACCATCGTCGGTGACCCTCAGAGCTTTTGGTGCGACCCCCTCTCTATAGCCGCAGGTATAATTTTTATTTTAATTTCATAATATTATTTATTAATCATTGAACTAGACCTGTTAATGGGTCAGATTTGGGTCGGAACCTAGATATTCAGATCTAGACTCGATTTTAATTACTGATACTGAATTCGAATCTGAATACCCGATAGGTCCGTACTTGAAGTACCAGATCTAGATCCTAATGGATCCCGGGTATCTGGACCCGATTCTAGGATCTAAAACTAAGAAAGAGAGAGGGAGGGAGGGGTTTGGCCTCGCCGCCGTCGCCGACGAGGAAGATCGAGAGAGAGAGAGGGAGGGAGGAGGTTCGGCCTCGCCAGCATCATTGGGAGGGAGGGGATCCGGCCTCGCCGATGAGAGAGATCGAGAGAGTGAGAGAGGGAGGGAGGGTTTTGGCCTCACCACCGTCGTCGGTGAGGGAGATCAAGAGAGGAAAAGAGGGAGGGAGGGGGTCCGGCCTCGTCGACGAGAAAGATCGAGAGAGGGAGAGAGGGATCAGGGAGGGGGTCCAACCTCGTCGGCAATGGAGATTGAGTGGGAGATGGATAGTCAGAAAGATGAGGGGAGGGTGGAGACATCCAAGAACAGGGGATGGCACATAGCCGAGTTAGCTCGGATATGCAGTCGAGTTAGCTCGGGCTAAGATCGAGCTGGCTGGGGAGGACCCGAGTCGGATACACAGCATTCAAGATGTTCCAACTTTTGATGCTTTGCTGAATGAGTCATTTTCCATACGCGCAGCGCTTTTATGAATAATAAATAACTTTTCAGCCTATGCCCTAATGTCGGATTGAAGCACCAAAAGTGAGCTAGTATGCCCAATTTGTGAAAAAAATATTCGATCTAGAATGTTGACACATCTGAGGAGCTTTAGCTATATGAGACATCGACGTTTCCTCCATCGAAACCATCCATACAGAAGGGATGCACGCTTCTTCGATGGCACTATTGAAGAAGGTGAGATGCCTAGCCGGATGTCTGAAAATGATGTACTTAGAGAGTTGGATGATTTTAGTATTGAATTTGGGAAAGATGATCCAATTGATGGTAAAAAGAGGAAGCATCGATCAAAGAAAGATGACACACATTTTAATTGGAGGAAAAAGAGTATCTTCTTTAACTTGCCATATTGGGAGATAAACTTATTGCGCCACTGCTTAAATGTAATGTATATTGAAAAGAATGTGTGCGATGCATGCTATGTTATGAATGCCTCCGAACGGTCCATATTTTTTCATGTGTTGGAGAACATAAAGATCTCTAATGGATACTCAAGCAACATATCAAAGCATGTGAATAGCAAGGATGTCAAACTTGGGAGATTGAAAACTCATGATTATCATGTGCTGATGTACGAATTGATCCCAATAGCTATTCACCGCGTATTGCCAAAAAATGTCAGAATGACTATTATTCATCTTTGCAACTTTTATAGAGCTATTTGTACAAAGAGGTTGCTTAAGAAAGATGTGAAAAAAATGAAGGCAAGGGCGCTAACTATATTATATGATCTGAAAAAGATATTTTCACCATCATTTTTCATGGCTATGATGCATCTTACCGTGCACCTTACGGGAGAAATTGCACTTGAAGGTCCAATGTTCTATCGATGGATGTATCCTACTAAAAGGAATATTCAAATTCTGAAATCTTATATAAGAAATATGAATCGCCCGGAGGAATCCATAGCAGAAGGTTATTTGGATTAAAAGTGTATGAATTTTTATACCATGTACTTAAACAAGCTCGAGATACATCATAATCGGCCAATGAGGAATCAGAATGATCAGTATGAGCCAATTGAGCCTGCATTTAAGTTCATTCCATAATCAGGTAGACTTTCCACTTCATATTGCCTCACTGATTTAAGCATTAAGAGATAAGGCACACCACTACATGCTCTTCAACTGTGATGTCATTGAGCTGTACATAAGGTGAGTCACTCAGTCTTATTGATTTCATAATAATTAGAAAAAAATATCTAATTATATCTAAATTTATTTTTTGTGCATGTAGCAAACACAAAGAGGTCATAAGAGTAAAATATGATGCTTTAAGTATGCGAAAAAAAGAAAAAATGCATAGTAAAGAATTTTCTGAATGATTCAAAGATCATGTAAGCGATTATATATTCTTGCCTTGTACAACTTATTTGAGCATGTTTACTAATTAGGTATCATCTCCTTAATTAGGTGTGGAGATTGTCGCTCAGTGATGTGAGCCCTAAAGTGCGTGCTCTTTCAATGGGCCTTAATCATACCGTGCGTGAGTATAAACAGCTCATCATTAATGGCTACAGGTTTAATATTCATAGTAGGTCCATAAATATGGTAATACGAAATAGTGGCATCATGTTGAGTACCACCATTGGGTGTTATACTAGCTCGAGAAATTCATAGCCTAATATGGAGGATTTGAACTATTATGATGTGGTGGAGAAAATAGTCATCTTGGACTATTATTCTAAAGAAAAGATTGCATTGATAAAGTGCGATTGGTTTGACACCTTGTCACAGTTTGAGATGAAGACTGATGAGTGTGGTTTTACTCTCGTTAACATGCAACGCCATCTCCGCACTGAAGAATCGTATATACTTGCCTTCCAAGTTAGTCAAGTTTTCTATGTTAGTGATCCCTTGGAGCCTCAATGGGGTGTTGTTGTAAAAATGGTGTCTAAACATATTTTTGATGATATCGAAGTTGATGATGATATTGGACCATGCATGCAAAATGCTCCTCTATGATAAAACTTACCTGGTACTGTCGAGGTCCCAGACATATTTGTCAGGAGCGATGGTGATGTCCATATTGTAGATGTCACTAGGCGATGACTTCAATATTTTGGTATAAATTATTAGAGTCTATTTATTGATGTGTTGCTAATATTATTATTCAACATATTATATTTATTGTCTAGAGGTTGCAACCCAAGAGGAGGACTGAATTAGTTTCTAAAATAGAGATGATTGGAGAGAGATTTTGAGACCTCTCAGTTCTGAATGAGACGTCTCATCATAATCATGAGATCTCTCGAGAATCCTGCGAGATTTTTCGCTCTCAGAGCATAGAAACTAAGTTTCTATCTTCTGAGAATGAGACATCTCGAGTTCAACTCGAGACCTCTTGAAACTATGCCAGAATTTCATTTAGGCGTGCCAGTCCATTCGAGCGCTCTCAAAAAAATTTTGAGATGTCTTAAAAACTATTCCAAGGCTATTTTGAAGAATTTTTGCTATCAATCAAAGAGATTTGATTTTTATTTAAATTCTCTTTTATATCTTTCTTGTTTTGATCAAAGAGCTCTCTTTCTTCTAATCTTTGGAAGCTTAAGAAAAATTTCTTCTTTAAGGATCTTGACTTGATGAATTTTTGTAGATCTTTTTCTGAAATAATTCTTCAATTTAAATACCTAGAAAGACCTACATTCATTCATGAAATAGATGGTTAAATATTCAAACTTATGTTGATTAACGTTGCAAATCACGATGGCACCAAAATGCCATCTAGCTTTCACCCCCACCCCTTGATGGACTACACGAAGCTCCGCATCTAAGCCATGCCGATAGGCCGTGCCAGTAGGCTATGTCGTGTCGGTAGGCCATACCGTACCGTGCCGTGTCGTGTCAATAGGCTGTGCCTTGGGTCGTGCTGTGCTGGCTGCTAAGAGAACCCCCGGCTGCTAGGAGAACCCCTGTCTTGTTGCTTTTGTTTATTGTATTGCATAGTGATAGACTCGTCAATTGATTAGTGTAAATAATCTTCGGCATCCGTATATTTATATATAATTATACGGATAGTACCTAGGCATATCTTTGATTATTGTTCAACATGTTATATTGGTTAATATTCATTAACATTGTAGGTCACGATGGCACCGAAATGCCATCTAACTTTTACCCCTGCCCCTCGATGGATTACGCGAAGTTCAGCATCTAAGGAGCAGTCGGAGCATACTCCATCTACCTCTGCATCGGCTGCTCAGAAACCTCCACCGTCGGCATCTACTCCACTGACGCTATCTACTCCACCGGCATCTGAGCCTTCACCATCATCCACATCTCCGATACATGCTACTCCACCAGCATCTGAGTATATATTTTTATTATATTATTTATTTATTTTTTATAGTATTTGTATACTTATATATTTACACAATATATTTTCATTACAGGTGCATCATCCAGTCAGACATTTTGCGATCCCACACGTATGGTGCATGTGTGGAACCGCCAGCATCAGGTAATAGTACACAGTATGATGCGGAGGGGAGGCTAGTAGGAAAGACCGCATGAGAAATGCATTTTTTTTTTGGAGTGCTTGTGAGACAGTCAGACATTATTTCCATAAAGCCTAAAGACTGACGATTGATGGATGCTGCTGTTAAGGATCGGATGTGGGAGGAGATATGGGTAAATGTATCTTAATTATATTTATGTATTTTACATATTTACACTATATTTGATTAGAATAATTTTGTAACTAACTTTTGATAACTTTATGCAGAGGAGGTACGACTTTTCTAATCACGAGAGGACTTGAGATGCCCAATTGAAGAAGATCGAAAAGTTGTATCGGGGCTACAAGATCAAGCTCCATAGAGGATGGCTCGAGCACCGACGAGACACTCCAGAGGAGCTTATTCCTTGGATACATAAGTGTCCTCCGAGTCAATGGGAGAGGATGGTTATACTTTGGAGGAGCCAAGAGTTCGAGGTAAAACTACTAACTTTTAAATTTTTTAATATTTTTAAAGTTATATTTAAATAATTTTTAAATATTTATTATTTATTTGAATACTTATTGGGCTACCTTCCGTCAGAACCGAAAGAACCAGGCAGCCCAAGAGTATACGCACACTCTTGACCACGAGTCTATGGCCAGTCGTGTGCATAGAGAGATAATGAATTTTAAATCTTACTAGATAAATTAAATTAATATTTTTTTATGTTTCTGATAAACTGATCCATTGTTATAGCTGATGAGAGATATGGAGTCACTACTATAAAAATGGCCTATGGTAGTGATTTTCGAAACCGCTGTCATAGTACCTACGGCAGCGATTTTCGTTAACCACTGCTATAAGTCGAATCTATAGCAGTAGTTTTTATAACCACTGCTATAGGTCTGACATATAGCAGCGGTTAACGAAAATCACTACCGTAGGTCGGACCTATAGCAGCGGTTACAAAAAATCGCTGCCATAGGTTAACCTATGGCAGTGATTCATTATAACCGCTGCCATATATATATATTTTTAAATATTATATAATTTTAAAATTTAATATTCATCTTTACTATTTATTATCTAAATAATTATCATTAGAGTGTCGTCGCAAAAGGTCACCTCGATCCGATGGCCCTAGTTTCGTCGATCAAAAAAATTTGATTTCGACGACCACGAATGATGATACGATAATCTGATAGATGAAGATCTTCGATGGATCCGAAAATCTGCAACGATGATCTTGGTGATATTTGTAGCGTACTATCAAAGTTTCACTTTAATTGGATATCGTTATCTTGGTCAATTTAGTATATGTTAGTTTCAGCCGTTAAATGATAAACGATTGATCAAAGGACCAAATGATGTTCGATTATGAGATAATTTTTTTTTTTATAAATGATCTTGGCTACTACTTTAATCATTTTTTATGATGGTAATTATAAAATTCAACTCGTGAGATAAAGAATGATCTAAAACTATACGTCTCCTGATAACCATTCTGAAACTTCACTGGTTGTTATGCTCGTGCTTTTGCAAGATCTGCTTAACATGAACAGTTTATACGAAAATAATTTAAATTTTACTATCATCACCATATAAAATATTTAAAATTATAATAAAAATTATTTAATTAAAAAATTATCTCATAATCGGATGCCATTTAATCCTTTGATCGCTTGTTTCTAATTTAATGGTCAAAATCATTCTGTACTAAATTGACCATGATAATGATATTCGATTGAAATAAAACTTTGATAGTATGCTACAAATATCATCGAGATCATCATTGCAGATTTTTAGATTCATCAAAGATCTCCATCTATCAGATCATCACATCGTCGTTCGTGATCGTCGAAATCAAATTTTTTTGATCGATGAAACTAGGGCCATCGGATCGAGGCGATCTTTTGCGACGATATTGTAATGATAATTATTTAAATAATGAATGGTGAAGATGAAAATTAAAATTTAAAATTATTTTAAAATGAGAAAAAAATTATTTTCACCTATGATAATAGTTATCAAAAATCGCTGCTATAGATCTATGGCAGTGGTTCGATAATCGCTGTCGTAGGTTAGATTAAAAATTTTTAATTTTTTTTTCCTTCTGTGCATGCTCAATCTCTCTTGCTCTCTCTTTCCTCCTTCTCTTCATCATCGGTGAGGCTCCTCCCCCCCGGTCGACGTCGCCCCTCCTCCCCCGGGCCGGCGTCGCCCCTCCTCCCCCCAACCAGTGTTGCCCCTCCTTCCCCCTCGACCGACGCCGCCCCTCCTTCCCCCTCCCTCTTCGGTCCCCATCCCCGATCGTCCTCCCCGCCACCCCTACCCACCCCCATCCCTCCATCCGACCCTCCTTGGCCCCCTACGAAATCCACCCCTCCGGCGAACCCCCTCCACCCTTGCTCGGCCCCCCACGAAAACCCCACCCCCCGCCCCTCCATCCGACCCTCCCTCAGTTTCCAACGAACCCTCCTCCTGTGAACCCCCATCCGACCCTCCTTCGGCTCCTGCGAAACCCCCCCAACCACCACCATCATTTTGACTCTCCCCTGACCGAGTGCGAAGCCTTCTTCGGCCTTCTCGTCACTATGCCCCCTCCCCCTGGCCCCCCAACCCCAGTCGCCCTACTACTCTCTCTCTTTTTTCTCTTCTTCTCTCTTCTCTATCTTATTTTTATTTTGTAGGTTACCTCTAGTGCTGTCATCCTCCTCTATCATCATCGCTGGCGACCCTCGAAGCTTTCGGTGCGATCCGCTTTCTATAGCCGCAGATATTTTTTTTTTTAATTTTATAGTATTATTTATTAATCATATATATTTATAATAATTTATAGAATATTATAATAAATATTATAATATTTATTATAAATATTATAATTATCTGCATGCCATAGTTTTTGGGCCATGCCGTGGTGGTAGCCTTGGATCGTGCCATATCGATGCGACTGTGGACTAGATCTGTCAACGGAGTTAAATTTGGAATCGAAACTCTGGAATATTCAGATCCGGATCTAATTTTAATTACTGGTACCGAATTCCAAACTCAAATATCCGACGGGATCTGTACTTGAGAGAAAAAGAAAGGGATTCGAGCCTCGCCGCCATCATTGGGAGGGAGGGAGGTCTGATCTTCGCCGGCGAGGAAGATTGATCGAGAGAGGGAGAGTGGGAGATCAAGAGAGCGAGAGAGAGAGAGAGGGGGGTCCGGCCTCACTGGCATCATTGGGAGGGATGGGGTCCGACCTTATCGGTGAGGGAGATCGAGAGAGTGAGAGAGGGAGAGATGGGGTCTGGCCTCACCGGCGAGGGAGATCGAGAGAGAGGGAGGGATGGGGTCTGGCCTCACCGACGAGGGAGATCGAGAGAGAGGGAGAGAGGAAGATCGAGAGATGGAAAAGCTGGGAGGGAGGGGTTCGGCCTTGCCGCCGTCGCCAGCGAGAGAGATCGAGAGAGGGAGAGAGAGGATGGTACACAGTCAAGCCAGCTCGGATATGCAGTCAAGTTAGCTCGAGCCGTGATTGAGCTGGTTGGGGGAGGACCCTAGTCGGATGTCTCAGGCACGGAGTCGGCTCGGCTTCCGAGCGAATAAAATTTGATATGTCATGATGTTATATTGATTAATGTTCATTAACGTTGCAGGTCATGAGGGCACCGAAATGCCATCTAGCTTTCACCTCTGCTTCTCGGTGGGTTACGCACAGTTCAGCATCCGAGGAGCAATCAGAGCATACTCCATCCACCTCAGCATCGACTGCTCAGGGACCTTCACCATTGACATCTACTCCATCGACGGCATCTACTCCATCGATAGCCGAGACTCTACCGTCGTAGATATCTGAGTGTACGTTTTTATTATATTATCACAACTTTATTTTTTATATAGTATTTGTACACTTATATATTTGCATAACGTATTTGTATTGCAGGTGCATCATCCAGCCAGACATTTCGCGGTCCCATATGTATAGCACATGTTTGGAACTGCCAGCATCAAGTGATGGTGCAGTATGATGTGGACGGAATGTTGGTAGGGGAGACTGCACGGGAGATGCATTCCTTTTTTGGAGTGCTTGTGAGGCGGTCAGACATTATTCTCATAGAGTTCAGAGACTGACATTTGATGGATGCTACAATCAGAGATCGGGTATGAGAGGAGATATGGATAAGTACGCGCATCTTAGTTATATTTATGCATTTTATATATTTATACTATATATGTTTGATTAGAATAATTTTGTAACTGATTTTTGATAAATTTGTATAGAGGAGGTACGATTTTTTTGATCATGAGAGGGCTCGAGATGTTCGACTGAAGAAGATCGGAGAGTTGTACTGAGGTTACAAGGTCAAGCTCCACAGAAGATGGCTCGAGCACCGACGAGAAACTCCGAAGGAGCTTATTTTCTGGATATAGGACTGTCCTTCGAGTTAGTGGGAGAGGATGGTTAGACACTAGAGGAGTCAGAAATTCAAGGTAAAATTTCTAACTTTTGAATTTTTCAATATGTTTAAAATTTTATTTAAATATTTTTTAAATATTTATTATTTATTTGAATACTTGTTAGACTACCTCTCGTCAGAATCGGGACAACCGTGCAGCCCAGGAGTATATACACACTCTAGGCCACAAGTCTATGGCCAGTCGTATGCATAGAAAGGTAATTAATTCTAAATCTTATTAGATAAATTAAATTCATATTTTTTATCATCTTTTTTATAAATTTATTCTTTGTTATAGCTGATGAGAGATGGAGTGATGCCCAGCCATAGCGAGATCTTTCGATCTAGCCGCACGGATAAGACGGACAGGTCGATGAACGCCACGATCGGACATATTTTTGTAAGTATTAAATATATTAGTATATATGATTAGTATTATAGTATTTTTTATAAAATTTTATTTTAATTTATAATTACAGGATCAGTTAGATGTACTCACGAGCGAGAGCCTGGATACTTTTGGGCCCCATGACCATCTATCTCAAGTCTTGGGGCCTGAGCACTCTGGGAGGATCCGATGCAGGCTCGAACACACGCCGACGAGCTATTGATTCGAGGTGAGCGTCTCCTCACAGACTTTCAGTATCGTCGGTCGGGAGGAGCTTGAGGAGGCGTTGGCACGGGCAGATCATGCTGCGATGTAGGTAAATCAGGCTAAAGAGTGTGCATCTCATCTGAAGGGCATCATGAGAGACATGATGTCGATGCTCAGCACACGTTTTGAAGTCACGGACTTCGAGGATATGTTGGCCCGCATTCTAGCTCTAGGTTCGGCTCCAGCTCTGGCTCCGGCTTCCGACGACGACGACGACGATGATGTAGATTTAGGAGACTTTTGATGTATTTTATTTTTTTTAAAAATATTATAATAAATTTTATTTGATAATAAAATTTTAGTATTTCAGAATAATTTTTATGTTTATTATATTTTATTATATTATATATCTATATTTATCAGATAAAATATATAAAAAAATAAAAATTTTATTTTTTTAATTATTCAAGATCTACGGCAGCTATTTTATAATCGCTGCCATATCCATGCCAACCGTTGCCATAGGTCTGGTGCCAACCACTACACTAAATCTATGGTAGCGATTAAGAAACCGTTGCTATAGATTATCTATAGCAGCAGTTATGTAACCACTGCCATAGGATATTTATAGCAGTGGTTACATAACTATTGCGATAGGTCGATCTCTTGCAACAGTTTATAAATCGCTGCAATAGGCCATCTATGGCAGCAATTCTAACAACCGCTGCAACAACCGCTGTCATAGAACTATGGCGATGGCCGCAGTAGCAACGGTTAGAAAATCACTGTTATAATCTATGACAGCGATTTTTTAGACTACGACAGTGGTTACAAATCGCTGCCGTAGCCCTTTTTTATAGTAGTGAGTGATGTCCAATCGTAGCGAGATTTTTCGATCCAATTGTACGGACAAGAAAGGAAGACCGATGAACACCACGATCGAAAGAATTTTTGTAAATATCAAATATATTAGTATATATGATTAGTATTAGAATATTTTTTATAAAATTTTATTTAAATTTATAATTATAGGATCAGTTAGATGTGCTCGCGAGCGAGGGCCCAGATACCTCTGGGCCCTATGACCATTTGTCTCAGATCTTAGGACTTGAGCACTTTGGGAGGATTCGATGCAGGTCCAGACATATGCCGACCAGCTATTGGTCTGAGGCGAGCGTCTCTTCATAAGCTTCCGATTCATCGGTCGGAAGGAGCTTGAGGAGGTATTGGCATAGGCAGATCATGCTGCGACGCGGGCAGATCAAGCTGTGGAGCGCGCATCTCATCTAGAGGACATCGTGAGAGACATGGTGTCGATGCTCAGCGCACATTTTGGAGGTGCCTTCACGGACTTTGAGAATATGTTGGCCCGCATTCCAGCTCCAGCTTCGGCTCTAGCTCTGGCTCCAACTCCAACTCGTGCTCTATCTCCCAGTGATAATGACGATGTAGATTTAGAAAACTTTTAATATATTTTTTTAAAAAAAAGTATTATAATAAATTTTATTCGATAATAAAATTTTAGTATTTCTAAAATATTTTTATGTTTATAATATTTTTTATGTTATATATCTCAGCATTTATCAGGTAAAATATATAAAAAATTAAAAATTTTATATTTTTTAATTATTCAAAAACTATGACAGTGATTTTACAACAACTGTCATAGATAATGTGTCAACTACTGCATTAGACCTATGACAGCGGTTACATAACCGCTGCTATAGACAAGCCTATGGTAGCAGTTCCATAATCAAAAATCACTGCAACAATCGCTGCTATAGACCTACGGTAATGACTGTAGTGGCAGCAGTTAGCTAATTACTGTCATAGCCTATAACAATGATTTTTTAGGCTATGGCAGCAGTTACAAACCAATACCATAGCCCTATTCTGTAGTAGTATCTAATCTGATCCAATGGATCGATTCAGATCTCGAAGCATGTTATTTTTTAAAAAATAAATTAATATATTATTATTTTTAAAATTAAAAAAATAATATACTATCTTTTAAAATAATAATAAATTAATATTTAAAAAATATTATTTTGATTATTTTTATAATATTTTATTTTTTAAAAATAATAAATTTTTTAAAATATTTTTCATCTCTTATCCTTTTCTACTTTTATTTTTAAAATATTATTTTTTCTAATTTTTTTAAAATACTACTTTATTATTACTTAAAAATAATATTTAAATTATTATAGATAATAAAATAATAATTTTTTTTATAATTAAAATCATCTGAGATACTGAGGAGGCAACACCATAATACTCCTCCATAAAGTATTATTATATATAATAAAATTTTAAAATATTATTTTTAAAATTTTTAAAATATTATTTTATTATTATTTAAAAATAATATTTAAATTATTATAGATAATAAAATAATAATTGATGTGGCATAATTAAAATCATCTAAGATGCTGAAGTGGCAATACCATAATACTCCTTTATAGAATATTATTTTATATATATAATAGATATTCTTTTAAATTTTTTTTTTATAAAATTGAGTGAAAATCCCTGCACAATCTATGTTATTAAATATTCAGAAATAATTTTGAAATCGGTCGGACTGAATGCCATAGGGAGAAAAAAATCTTTCACCTCTAAATTTATCAATTCTAACCGAATAATTATTTATAGTTCTTATAATCATCAAATTTCCAATTCTTTGGAAAATAATGTGCCAACTGATAAATGGACCAAACCAGATAAATAAAAAAAAAGAGAGAGGAAAACTAATTGGGTCACAAGAAATAGTTCAAAATATGGTACGGTCAATAAATTGGTGTTCATTTCAAATCCTAGTTGAAGGTGATCTAAAACTGACCGTCTATTGATTGGATCTTATTGGAAGTCAGATTTGATTAAATCTAATTTTCATTTTATATTCCCATTAACTCCATCCAACTTCCAAGCACTAGTCTTTAGCCCAATTATCTCTTTATACTCATTATATTATTAGCTTTCTTAGACCCCATTAGCATTTTAATTTATGCAAATTAAAATCCAAGTGGATTGTGAATCCACTATGCATGGGTTTAATTCTTCGCAAAATTAGCTGGACGGGGGCCGATCATCGTCCTTCGGATGAGCATCTCTCTATCATTCTTGCTCAAGTCAAAATGAATCTTCGAAAATAAAATAAGGTTGGTAATATATTTAGAAGAGTCTCAATCACCTTAATTTTCTTGATTATGCTTACTATACGTTGCTTCTATAGGTTTTGCATAAATATAATATGAATTTATCATATTGAAGGCAAAAGTCTCAGGTCCCATGGCTCTGGGAAGGAGATTGAAACATAATTTTTTCATCGGTCAACCATAATTCGGTGCATTAAAAAAAATACTGGCGGATGTTGGGTTTATGATGACCAAGTTGTTAGGAATGTTTTTCATTAGTATATTGTTGTTCGGTGGCAAGTTATCCATTCAGTAGATGATCCATGGCTGCCTCATCTGCCTTCTATATTATCTCTGGTGATGGGTATCAAGCTCTCATTGCCACGGTTTCAGAAGAGGGAATCTTCATTGCCGCCCATGATATTAATCCTGACGAGGCATTGGATCTCTTCACGACTTTTGGCGTGGTTATTCAGGGTGCGCAATTCTTTTTTGGCAAATCTACCATGCTGCCTTTTTAGAAATTTACCGATCTCATTTTGATCCTTAAAACCTGCTAGTTTTCGTCCTATCAGCTCATGCAATATAATTTATAAGGTGGTGGCAAATATCTTACTCCGTTATTTCCTGCTTTGATCTCTTGGAGGATGCAGTATTATCCAAAATATTTTAATAACCCAAGAGCTTATGCATTCTCTCCAATGAGCATCTCCGTCCGTCCGATGCAGTTGATGCGGATATTGCAATATATTTTTTTTTTTCATGTCAATTTATTCGTTGGATCCTTGCTTGGGTTTGTCATCCATAATATAATATGCTCTTCTTGTTAATGGATCTCCATTTTGGACTTCTCGTGGTCTATGTCAAGGCTGCCCATTATCGTCATTATTATTTATCCTTTGCTTTTGAAATTTTTTCTGTTATTTTATATATAGCAGTGCATGCCAATTTGCTTCATCCTTTTATTCCTTGATTGCATGGCCCCTCAAACCTCATACTTATCACTAGGACAGCTGTCTCTTAAGCTCCTCCTCCTAGATGCTTACCATTCATTTTCTGGTTAGCAAGTTAATTCTTCTAAGTCTCATCCGCTCATTGGTCCTTCAACCCCACCCGCCATGAAGCATCTTACTTCTTCTATCTTTAGTATGGCGCAGAAATTGGAGAGTTTGGAATTAACCTGGGATACCTATTTCGGGCATTAAGCTTTATCCTGTTGATTTTAATACCCTTATGGATAACATTATGGGTATAATTATGATGTGAAATTGGAAGGCCCTCTCCTTTGCGAGGAGAGCAACCCTGTTACAATTAGTTTTGTCTTCTATCCCATTGTATATGCTATCTTCACCCCCTACTCCTCTTGCCGTGTTTAACCATACTAAACATGAGTTTCAGTCCCTTTTATGGGGCCATTCTTCTAATCAAAGATAGTTATATCTTATTTCTTGGGCCACTATTTGTTCATCAAGAAGTTGGAGGCTTGGGGCTTCAATCTCTTCGTAATGTGCAAAATATTTTGCTTGGTAAGTTGGCTGTAAATTTGGTACTGCAACCTATATCATTGTGGTCTTAGTTGGTTTCATCAAAATATTGTTTCAAAAGAACTTGGATCTCCTACCGTAAGCTAGCTCATTGCTCTACAATTTGGTGTAAAATTTATTTTATGGAGAAAAAATCCAGTTTCAGTTTATGTGGCTTATGGAAAATGGTGCCACTATTAATGTTTAAGCTGATCCTTATATTGCTAATATGCCGCTATATTTTTGGCCCTTTTTTACCTATAATTTGTCTTCTTATTCCATGGCTGATTTTATTTTGCCTTTGGAATATTTCATTGTTATCTCATATTTTTATTGTTGATATGATGATGAACATTATATCTTTTCCCCTTACCCATGGTAACTGGTTTAATCAACTTGGATGGGCCCTTTTTCGAACTTTATTAATCTCTTCTAAAGGTCTTGGACATGTTTCCCATGATTATAAGATGCCTTTCGCGTCAGCGGAAGGAGAAAAATATGTTAACCAAATCTGTTGATTCTCTGGCGTGCTTTTGTTGGGTGATGGAGCTTAATCTACCCATGAGAGAAGCCCAAAATCAAAATCTAAAAAATTTAAAAATAAGTTCAAAGTAAAAAGCTCAAAGAAAAAAAAAAAAAAAAAAGAAGAAGAGGGGTTAGGCGGGCTCGGTCCGCTGGCTGGCGTGGCCTAGGCACCAGTAGGCCAACAGGCCCATGCGGGCGTACAGGGCCTAGCGGGCTGCAGCCCATCAGGGTGCGTACTGCGACGGGCTTATGCTACAAACCTAGGGCATTTTCTCATTGTTTCACATGGTCCGCATAGATTAGAAGGGTGTTTCACGCAATCCACAAGGTTTCTATGGATCGATTGCATGATCGGACGAGAAAAAAATATAGAAAGGCTTGATCGGATGGTTAGGAGTCAATTGGAGTTTGATTTGAACTTGAATCACCATTTTGGACTTAATTTGAAGTTATTTTTGGCTGTAAAATAACCTAAGCACCTGTGACTTGGCAGAATGCAGGGAAGAGCAGTGGAAGCTTTTCAAGAGAGAAAATGATATTTTTCAAGAGAGAAAAAGAGAGAGAAAGATTGAAAAAAAGAGAAGGCAAGAATTTTTTTGTAAGAAGCTGGGTTTCTTTTTGTATGCAATCTAGGAGATCACCAGATGAGTGAATAATTATTTTTAGATGGAATTTTTTTCTTCCTATTTATGGTTGCTGTTGCATTCAGAAGAGAGAGAAAAAAATATATTTTTAAATTTTTATTTTTTATAAATTTTCTAAATTTTAGTAAAAATATTATTTTGTACGATCGTGTATGTAGGAGCAAGAAACTTCAAATCATATAAAATTTTTATTATTTTATACTTATATAATTTTTTTTTTCTGCGACCGACCACCGTGTCAACCGTAATACTCCACCTAATTAGTTCTAACAGCTTTGTGGCATGTTTCTTCTGCTATCAAACTGACTGTCTTTGGGCTCCATTGATGGTATATTATTATCGTCAAATAATTCGTTGCTATTGTCTTCTACTGAAATTCTCTAATTATGCATGGATGTATTCTTTCTATTGGAGATCTCCTCCATGTATGATATTGGCACATGTGCATCTGAGGCTGTGGATGCTGCTGTATGCTATCTACTCCAAGAATCAACACCTCATCAATTATTCATTGTACTTCTACGCACTATCTTCTTGCCTATAAAGCCCACAATATCTTGACACATTGGTTTGCTGTGCATCTCACTGCTTATTAATAGATGTAATTGTCTTCCTTTATGTCTGCTGCGGCTGATGATGATTTATCATTCTGAAGCTGAGGGGCAATCTGATGGACTTCTCATCACGATCATATTAGATTTGCCAATCTTATCTCTCATCACATCGCTATGCCCTTTACTTCTTTTGCTCATGTATATAAATGGTCTTGTTTCTTGTCTATTTGTACGTGTTTCTCACAATTTTTGATATATTATCTGCTGTATCTTTTGTTGCACCTTGGGAGGTCTTGATTTTTTTATATGGTCGGCTGGGCATTTTGATCTTCTTTGGTCGGTCAATCCAATGAACGGGGTTACTTCTTATACCAAAAATTAAGCGGTTTTAATAATGATTATATATATATATATATTGTTTTTTTTTTCTTTTGGGTCAATAAAAAGAAGAATAAAAAGACTGTTCGCCACCTGGTACTCCAAATCCAAGCATTTGCCAACAAAACAGCGAACCCGCGGCCGGTCGTGCCAGTGCACATGTACGACATTTGGTACGACAAGCGTCATATCAGGCCACGCGAGCTAAGTCCCCCACTCTTCCACAGTAACACATCCATACACGAACACGCGGAGAATCCTCTCGCCCAGTCGGTGCGGCGATATTTTCTACAATGATCCTAGCCGTAGCCGCTGCGCTGTTTTTTCCTCTCGCTCGGTCGCTCCGTCTCACGCTCTCCCTCTTCATCTTGACCCGAGAGAGGCCGAAGGAGCGAAGCTTCGCCGGACCGCCTCGTCCTCCAATCGCCGAGATCTGGCCGCGGCGATGATCGCCACCGCCCGATCCCTCGCTCTCGTCGCCGCCGTCTTCCTCGCCGCGGCGGCGGCGGCGTCCGCTTCCGAGTCCGACCACAAGGTACGCATCTGCAGCCCTCCCCAGCTCCACGGGTTCTGCTGGATCCCTTGACCGTAGATCGATGAATTGGAAGTGCCATTTTTAGAATATTGTTTGGATTTTCTTGGAGATCTCCTCTCGAGCTTGTCCTTTACATGAGCTCCGTGGATCTCTGTTTTTGAGTTAGATCCGTGTTCTGATTTATGGGTGGCAACTTTTTTTATTTTCTGGAGTGTCTGGGTCCATCGTTCCTGAGAGTTAATTTCCTGGAGTGGCTCGGTCCGTGGTCCCCGAGAGTTAATATAGAAATTTTATAGTTGGATCTCGAAAGAACCATTTTTTTCTTGATTCTCGATGTGTGGGAAGTCCGCTCCTTTTGCTCTTACCATTCGATAATGGACAAATAAATTCCATCTTCTTGTCCTAATGGGATCAGTTTTGTACGATGTTTTTTCTCTCCTTTTTTTCCTTCGAAATATCCGTTCAGATCCTTTTGTACGGTGATTGATTGTTCAGATTTGGCAACTTAATATTTGATACTCAGTGAAAATGGAGTGATGGTAATTAGCAGAACTTGGATCTGCGTGGAGATTGTGGAAAGAAGCAAACTGAAGAAACGAGGTTAGTGACTTTAGGAAGAATTTGAAAGAATCGATATAGAAGAAAGATTCAGCGAGTGCTCAGGTCGATGGAATCGGACTTATTGATCGTGAAGACAGTGGTGTGAGCGGTGAAGGGCATCCTTGATTTGGACTGGGACCTTGTTGAAAACTGACTTCCTTCTTCTCGACATCAATGAGGTTGTTAGAGTAAGGAAATGGGAGGTTGGTGATCTTATCGTCGATTGCTTTTTATGAAGTTGCACCACTTTTCCTCTCTATTTCACAAATGGAAGGTTAGAGATAAAATTAGGATACCGAAGGAGGATCATCATATATAACACAAAATTTCTCCTCCAATTCTTTCTAGTCGAGCTTCTCGATCTGTCATTATACCTCGAGAAGTAGAAAGAATTACAATTCCCATTCCACCTAAAATCTTAGGAATTCGTTGATAGTTGGAATAAATTCGTAAACCGGGTCGGCTGATACACTTTAAAACGGTTCTATATATTCCTTTCCTAGTCTTTCTATGTCGCAGGGTTGAAACCAAGAAATATTTGTTATTTTCCTGATGTTTCCGAACATTTTCAATAAAACCTTCTCGTAGAAGTATTTTAACAATGTTTTCGGTGATATTAGTAGATGCTATTCGAACCGTTCCTTTTTTATTCATGTCAGCATTTCTTATAGAAGTTATTATATCGGCAATAGTGTCCCTACCCATAACGGACTATAATTTTTTGTGCCTCCTAATTTTGATATAATCAACATGTTTCCTTTTTTCTTTTTTCTTTGTTTTTTTTTTTTTGAATTATGAAATTTTTAAAAGTATATGCATCATGTCAATTGGTTAGTTGATATTAACAGAGTATGTTAACATTTAGTTCATCTCTTAGGTATTTATGATCATCCCTGGAGGATTCAAATATGAGTTTCATTCTATGTTTTTCATGGAATAGAACATGTAATATCTCAACATTCCAGATAGCAGATGTCCTATCCCATCTCGATCCTTGTACCATTCCAATCTCATCCCAACACTCGGGATGGGGGACTCCCTGCCATCACACCGAAACTTAAATCTTTGATCCTTAATGATCTTTATCATGATCTTGTCTATCATCTCGACTCATTTCTTTGCTAATTTGGTTATCCCTCTTCCCTCATGTGGTCTGGTCTGTTTTTTTTCTTGGGTTGGGGGGGGGGGGATGATGAAGCCTAATATACATTCTTGGCCTATTCCCTATCAGCTTAAGCATCTGAGATCAATTGGATTAATTAACAATGAGTTCTCCATTTCTTCTCTTCATCTCCCTCCTTGTTTGAGGTTTGAAAGCCATTGTTTTGCATGGAGAATAGGTGGGTAGGATGCACAAGTACTTCAAATTGCATGTCACATCATGTGCAATATGTAATGGATATTGATGCTTGTGAGATATTTATTTTAAGTATTCTACTTTTAAGATTAAAGAAAATCTCCAAATACTTTCTATATATAATTGGGATATCTTTTATGATGAAAGGGCGGGCTTTTTCTTAATAATCAATGATGATCTATTTATGATGAATGAATAATTTGAGAGCCTGTGATGTTGATGTTGTTTATAGCATGGACTGTGGTCTATGGATTTGAATGATGAGTAACTGATGGAACTTGAGGATGTTGATGTTATTGAATGGATATGAACTATGGTATCATGACAGTTTTTTAGGCTTCATGGTTGCTTTTTTTACGTATATGATGGCAACAAACATATTAATTTGTTGCCATATTGCGGTAGTGTTATATCTTGTCTTTTTCAAGGTATTCTGCTGTATTATCTTCTCCTGACATGTTCCACCCTTCTTTACATCTGGGTGGATGCTTCATAGCTAGTTGGGGACAAAAGAGTAGTAGGATAGGAGGAGAAATAGCTGATGTAGGCAGAGGAAGTGAAAGAGGGGTTGAGGGAGAACATGAGGGTGGAGGGGAAGCAGAATTGAGTAGAGGAGAAGGAGTGGAGGTGAGCAGGTCAAGGATACTGCATGATACCCAACTTATGTTTTGTTGGCCACTTTGTGTACTGTCTAGGTTGCATAGCCGATGTGGATGCTAAGGTGATTCTGATTAGCAAATCTGCCTAAGCCTATATGGGATAGCCAAGGGACCATATGCGCTTATGTGGTTGCATGTGGCATCATGGACTACTTTTTAGAACCTTTAATTCTTATTTATTCTTCTTTCCTACATTTTGTCATGTGCTACAAGCTATTGTACTTGGTGGTTTATGTAACTTATGTCAGTGAAGTGCTTGAATATATGTCGAAAGATCTTGAAAGAGGAGTGGTCTAAGCTTGCTTGGATGACAGTTGTGACAAAGGGTTAGAGAAATTTAGAACACCAAAAGTTGGGGAAAGGCTTAGTGGCAGTTGATAGGTTTATGTTCTAAGGCACATAGGTTCCTTTTTTCTTCCATAGTGTAAGGAAGAAATCTTGCATGAGGTAAAAAAAATATCCAATCCATTGCTAAAGTGGCTCCAGCTTGAAATGGAATTGATCCCTTTCAAAAGCAAATGCTTGGATGGACTTCGAGCCACAACAATTGAAAAAAAAGAAAAGAAAAAAAAAAGGAGAAAGATTCAGAGGTTTCCTTATCAAGAAAGTATACTAGTCATCATTGAATCACTTGATTATTGACACGTGTAGAACCTTTGGAAAACTTTTCATTTTTTTTACATGTCTTACCAAGTTCATGGGGCTTTTTACTTCCATTTTTGTATTAGCACTGGAAAAGTAATGATATTTTTTGAAGGATCTGATGATTTCATTAAATTTATAGATATTTTATTGCTAACATTCTTATGAAGTATCGGGCATCAATAATGGCTTTGATTCTTCACAGTTTCTTTCTTCATCATCACTATGCAGTTGCTTTAGAGATGGTTTTCATGGGGAAAATGTGATTTTCAGTTCATGTAATAGCTTTATATATATTAGTAGCTGGCTTCTGTTGTGAATATTTTTACCTTTTTTGGTTGAAAAAAGTGAACACAAGCGAGCTACTCATATCTCAACATAGCAGCCTATTGTGCTCTATAAGTTTAGATGGGATCATGACCGTCAATTAGACTGCACTTTTGCATATAGCAGTTGTATTATCTAGTAGATCATTGATTTCCAGCAAACCTTTCCTCACCTTCATGAATGACCTCAACTCATCCTAATATAAAGAGCAGAACAATACATTTGAATGCCTCGGTGCCTGATCTCTCTCATCTATATTTTTGATTCCTTTGATGGTAACTTTTTTTCTCCAAAAAAACCTTCAATTATATAGGCTCCCATCAAATTTTCTCTTCACTTCATTTTTTAAATAAAAATGGGTGGCTAAATGCATGATGTTCCCACCATTTCTAGGTTTTGGGGAGGGTCAGATTATCTAACCTCCCCCCTGCATGCTGAGAGGCTGTTTTGGTGTTTCATAATGGAGCAACCTTATAGTTGCACCAATGCTAAACCTCTTACTTCAGTTTTTAAATGCTAATCTTAAATTTCCAATTAATTATACTTAAGGTTGGAACTAGGCTCAAGCCGAAGGCTCGTCTGGCCGAGCTGAGTTTGGGTCGGATTTCTAATGCTGAACCAAGATAGAAGAAGAAGAGGAAGAAGATAGATGGCAGAACAAAAATAAGAGAAGAAATTTAGGATGAGCAATCGGAGAAGATAGATAAAAAATTCTATAAATTATTTCAATTCTCGATTAATCAAATATGTCAATGATGTTTTACAAGCATGTATTTATAGGCTTACAATCCCATAGTTGGAAAGTAGCAAAATTAAGCAACACATTTAACAACATAAGGAAATATCCAAAATAAATATAGAATCTTGTTAATAAGAAAAACTAAATCAAAGCAAATCAGCTAACTAAGAAAATCCTAATCAAATAAGGATTTTAAATCAAATCAGCAATTTAAGAAAATTCTAATCAAATATGGATTTGAGCCCACGCCTAGTGTAAACGCGTAAGTGCGGCTCATGATTTCCATCATTTCTCCCTAGTTGAATAGAGCTTGACTTCGGCGAGTTATGATACTGATATGACTCCAAAAGTTTAGGATCAAGATGACGAAACTCAGTAATCCAAGTATCATCAGAGATAGGACGTCCCTTCTAATGCACTAGATAGCGTTGGAATCCATCATTTGTCAAACCCACGATCTCATCCTCAATGACACTGCCAATCTGTTCTCGGGCTGACTGATGAACTGGCGGAAGCTCAGGAATAGGTGTAGAAGAAGTTCGACCTCCATCTGTAGGAATGCCTGTAGACACTTAGGGAGGCTCGAAAGTACCTCAACAAGAAAACAAATCATCCACATTGAAAATAGGATTAACAGTAATATCAGAAGATAAATCAAACAAATAAGCATTAGGTCCCAATTTACGAATGATATGAAAAGGTGCAGAGGCTCTAGCATTCAATTTCTTAAAAGAATGTTTAGGGTGGTGCTTAGGATGCACATGTACCATTACATAATCACCCTCATTAAAATGTTGATTTCTGTGGTGAACATCAATAGCAAGTTTATAAGTTTTATTACTCATCGCAATCTTATGCTTGATCTCAGCATGAATGTCTTGAATATGGTGAGCAAAGGACTTTACAGATTCAAAAGGACGGAAATCATGGGGTAATGGCAAAAGGTCAATGGGCTGGTGAGGGGCTAAACCATGGACAATTTGAAAAAGGAGACTTACCAGTGGATCTATTAATAGAGTTGTTATAGGCAAACTTGGCAGTAGGTAACAACAAGTCCCAGTTTCCTAATTTTTTTTCCACAAGGCATCTAAGCAAATCTCCTAGACTATGGTTAACAATCTTAGTCTGTCCATTAGTCTGGAGATGGAAAGCAGATGAAAACTTTAGAGTTGTCCCAAACAACTTCCAAAGTGTCTTCCAAAAATAGGTAACAAACTCGACATCCCTATTAGATACTATGGAAGAAGACAAGCCATGTAGTCGAACAATCTCATGGAAGAACAACTTAGCCACATGTAAGACCTCAGTTGTCTTCGCACAAAGTATAAAATAGGCTATCTTAGAAAATCTATCCACAACAACTAAGATGGAATCATGACCTCTAACAGTCCTAGGCAATTTGAAAATAAAGTTCATGCTAAGGTCTTGCCAAGGTGTGTGTGGAATAGGCAATGGTGTGTACAAACCAGTGTTTCTTTTTCTAGTTTTAGCTAGCTGACAAGTGCAATGCTGGGACACAATCCGAGCAATATCTTTCTTTAAAGAGGGCCAATAAAATCGATCCTCTAACATGGCTATAGTTTTATCACGCCCAAAATGACTAGTGAGGCCACCAGCATGCAACTCTCAAACAATAAAATCTCTAAATGAAGTGCGAGGAATGCATAGCCTAAAACCCCTAAACAAGTAACTATTTTGGATGAGAAAATCTACATGGTCACGACGATTACCATCTATGATCTGATATATAAGCACAAAATCAAGACAAGTGGTGTACTCATCCTTCAATCTCTCAAATCCTATCACCTGAGCACTCATAGTATGCAAGAGGTATACTACTCGACTAAGTATATCAGATGGCTTATTCTCAACTCCTGGATGATTGTTAAAAACAAATGTATACTCTTTAAGGCTGTAAATGGGTCGGGTTGACTAGTGACCCGATCCATCCTGACCCGCTTAGACCTGATCCGACCCATTTTAAAGGACCCGCGGAGCCGGGTCGGATTCTAAAATTGGACCCATTCAATATTCTGGATCGGGTCTGGGTTTACTGAATTTGGATCCGACCCGAATTCAGTATTAAATCCAACATATAAACTATAAAGTAAATAGAGTGAGATTGGAATTCCAAATGCTCTTATAGCATTATTATTTTTTAAAAGTTTTACTCAATTTGACTATGAGATTTTGAGAAATTGTTTATAAATTAAGAGCCAAGGTAAAATAATGTTTATTTTCTTTTGTTATAAACTTTGCATATATTAATTTATCATACGAACTGGGCTGACTAAAATTTGGATTTGAAATGGATCTAAAATTTTTAGATTGGGACCAGGTTATACATGGACCCGATCCGACCCAAATGATCCAATGGGATAAACTTTTTGATCATGAACCCGATCTGATCCGACCTGATTTTCAATTGGTTTGGGTCTGGGTCCAACATTAGGACCCGATCAAGGAACCGGATCGGATCGGGGTCACTCATGATCCGGTCCGATCCAACCCATTTACACCCCTAATACTCTTGGAGAAAATCCATCGGACATGTCTAGTACTCAACTTTTTCTACGAGTTCAGGTACTTGAGTACATGATGGTCGGAGTACAACATAAATTTTTGGAATAATAAATAGTACCTCTAGTGCCTTAGGGATTGCACAACAACATAAAATTTTTTGTCATAGGTGGAATACCTTTGCGTAGCTTCATTGAGGTTTTTGCTGAAATATGCGACTGGATGTCTCTCTTGACTCAAAACACCTCCAATGCCTACTCCAGATGCATCACAGGCAATCTCAAAGGGTTTAGAAAAGTCAGGATGTCTCAGAATGGTTCCCTCAGTCATCTTTTGCTTGATCTCTTGAAAAGCTGTGCATGCAGCATTAGTCCATTTGAATTCTTCTTTCTTCATGCTATCAGTCATAAGAGCCATAATGGTATTAAAATCCTTAATGAATCGCCTATAGAAGATGGTCAACCCATGAAAACTACGAACCTTAGAAAGAGTCTTTGGTTTAGCCCACTCTCTAATAGCTCTCACTTTTTTGGGGTTAGCTGCAATGCACTGTGCTGTGATAATGAATCCTAAGAAGACAATTGGAGTTTGCATGAAAGAGCATTTCTTGAGATTGATATATAACTTTTCTACTTTTAATATCAAGAAAACCCGATGAATGTGACTCAAATGCTCTTCTTTGATCTCATTATAGATCAAGATGTCATCAAAATATATCACCAAGAACTTGCCTATGAATGGCTTTAAAACTTGAGTCATAACCCTTATGAAAGTGCTAGGAGTAGTAGATAATCCAAAGGGCATGACTAGCCACTCATACAATCCATCTTAAGTTTTGAAGGCAGTCTTCCACTCATCTTCCGGTCTAATCTAGATTTGGTGATATCCCTGGCACAAATCAATCTTGGTGAATCATCTAGTCTTGACTAAAAAGTCTAGTATATCCTCAAACCTAGGGATGGAAAATCTATACTTGATGGTGATCTTGTTGATGGCACGGCTATCAACACACATTCACCAAGAACTATCTTTTTTGGGAGTCAATAAAGTAGGAATAGCATAGGGACTAAGATTAGGCTGAACAAAGCCTTTCTCCAAAAGTCTATCAATTTACTGATTAATCTCTGCCCTTTCTTTGGGATTTATCTTATAATAAGGCAAATTGGGCAGCTGGGATCCTAGGACCAAATCAATGGCATGCTGTATGTCCCTTATGGGTGGTAGCTCACTGGAAGCTTCTTAGGTTTCACGACTTCAAATTTATGTAACAACTGGTTGACCTCGGGGGGTAGGTCAACTTGTGACTGAGATGGCTTTTGTGTAATCTCTTTGGCTACCAAAGCTAAAACAATGCATGATTTTTTGCCCTCATTCTCAAATTTCCTATGAGTTAGAAGATGGAGGCATTTCTTTCCAACTTGTTGAGAAGAGGAAGAACTCGAAGTACGTGCACTAGAAGAACTCAAAGCATGCAAAGAGGTATTGGCTATTGGAGTCCCACATGCTATCTTCTTATCCAACTCAAAGGGTTTGGTGGGCTAAAGCCGTATGGTTTTACGTTTAAACATCTATACATAAGTGTTGTCTTACCCATAATGAGCGACATCTAGATCATATAATCAGGATCGACTTAACAATACATGGGACACATCTATAGGAAGGATGTCACACAAGATTTTATCTGAGTAATCACCCATCTATACGGGAATTAAACATTGCTTATTAATTCACAAGGAAGTCTTCTCAACCCATGCCACTCTGATTGGCTGGGGATGTGGTTCAGGTTGCAACTTCCGCTTTCTAAGAGCTGACTTTGAAATTATATTCATGCAACTCCCTCCATCAGTGATGACTTTGCACACTACATCTCCATATTTTATATAAGTGTGAAAAATGCAAGTGCACTTTCATTCATTGGTGCTCATTGAGGCAGACAAAATGCACGTTATGATCCCACAAAATTTGTCATCATTGCCTTGTCCTTCCTCATTGTCATCCTCGTATTTGGAAACATGCTCCTTAACCTCCAAATCCTGGATGTCATCCTTAGTTGACAGATTTTCTCTAAAGTCAGAGTACGATGAGGACATTGAGCTGTGATATGACCCTTATCATGACAATTATGGCACTCAATATTAGAGATATTATAGCGAGTATTGGTAATACTGGCATCTTTACCCTGATATGCTGAGATCCTCTAAGCAAGATTGCTACTTCCCTTATAAGCAACGGGCCCAGAGAAAGTATTCCTAGTGACTTTAGACTGAGATGACTCCCTGGCTTGGAAAGTCGTGCGCCTTTGAGTGTACATCTTGTGAAACTTCTCAATCTCTAAGGCCTTGTGATAGGCCTCCTCAAGAGAATCAGGTGAATATAGACTAACCTCTCTTTTAATTTCTGGTCTCAGTCCAGTGATAAATCGAGTGACCAACACCTATTGTTGCTCATCGATATCACATCTGGTGAGCAGCTCCTTAAACAGACAAATATTCAGTCATATTGGAAGATAGTTATCTAAGCGCGAGCATTTATTCCATCAATTGAGCTTTATAATATGTGAGGATGTACTTATATGTCAATCTCTCTTTCGTTTCAATCCACGAGTCTATAAGATCTCATCCTAGATGTAGTAGGTTCATCTGCACTCCATGCCAATACCACTTGACAGAGCCAACGAGCTTCATCTTGGCAAAACGAGCTCGCTAACCATCAGTCATGTCATACCATTCAAAGAAATCCTCCATGTCTGCTAACCAGTCTAAGAAGGTATTAGGAGCTAGTTTGTCATCAAAACTAGGGGCCTCAACCTTTACCCTCTTAGTGATATCCCCTGAATTATCAGGATAATATCCTTGCTGGTTGTGGTGGTATTGAGGAAGGGAGTGCCTTTGTGGTCTCTCATGATTTCCATCATGGTGGTTAGCATGGGAGTTTCGAGGCCTAGGGTAGGCTCCCAGGTCATCCTCTAGATAAGGATCCTCTTCTTCTAGGTGTCCTAACTCAGGTGGTAGTTCTCTGTGATAAGCAATTTGAGGGGGACTTGCAACAGGTGCAAATCTCCTTCCAATGTGTGGTGCTTTAGCCCCCCCCCCCCCAATAGGAGTCCTAACATGGTGCAATGGAGGAACGGTGGGAGTAGTTAGTAAGCTTGGGTTAACATCTGAAGTCCTGATGGGGTTGTGCCTATTAGTTGTGCTACCAATGTGCTCAACATTCGGGGGAAACTAGAGAGTTACCCTCAGAGTGATGTTACCTAAAGCAACTTGTAATTGAGAAAATAGTTTAATCATTTCTTATTGAACTTGGTTCATGGATGTTTAGAATGTATTAACTTTATGTTCAAGGATGTCGACCCACTTGTCCAACCCATCCTAGCATTGGAGAGGTCTCGAATGGTCCTAGTGATTTTAATTTCAACAATTTATGGTTTTAGAAGTTTGGATAAAAAGATGAAATGCTAGTTTCGGACTCAAATTGCAACATATAATGATCCTCCAACTGCAATGTTGTTCTTTAAAACGAATTACGAAATTAATTATTGCAATTATATGAAGTGATGTCCGAGAAGAAATAATGATAATTATTTTTTTTATGCAAGCAAAAGAATAAACAAATTCTAAAAATCTAAATGAATATGGTCCAAGCAAGCAGGATTTTGAATAAAAGAAAAAGCAAATAGGCTTTAGTGGTTTACTTGGATCCTTTGCAATTTGCTAGTCTATCAATTAATATGGAATTAGTCATAGATTTCAAATATGGAGGAAGCGTACCTTGTGTTAGAGTTTTCAAGGATCCAAAAGTGCATACTTACTTGAAACAGATTCTCTCTTTCTTTTTTTTTTTTTTAGCCGGGTTGGATTTGGATTTGGAGTCTTAAATTGGGTTATATCTGAATCTGATTGTGGGTGTAGATCTGGACCTGAGTTCGGGTCAGCCTAAGGAGCAATGGCGGCAGTAGAAAAGAAAGAGAGTGGGCCTTTTGGATGCGACGAGGGTCGTAGAAGGGCGATGATGATGATAAGTCGATGATCAGCATTGGAGGCTTGGATTCTGGCGATGATGGAATGATGGAAACCTTCTAAAATTGACAATGGCGATAGCGAGGGCTATCGACAAGTCTGGTGGTGGCAAGGGTTTCGGAATTCTGTGGTAGTGATGGTGGTGAGTTGTTTATGTGAAGTAAACAATGGCTATGGATTGCAATTTTGCTCTAATATCAATTGATGCCGAACCAAGATAGAAGAAGAGGAAGAACAAAGATAAGAGAAGAAATTTAGGACGAGCAATCGAAGATAGGTAGGAAATTATGTAAGTTATTTAAATTCTTGATCAATCAAGCATGCCAACGATGTCTTACAAGCATATTTATAGGCTTACAATCTCACAGTTGGAAAGCAGCAAAATTAAGCAATATATCTTAACAAAATAAAGAAATACTCAAAATAAATATAGCATCTTGTAAATAAGGAAAATCAAATCAAATCAAATCAAATCAGCTAAGGAAATCCTAGTCAAATCAGGATTTCAAATCAAATCAACAATTTAAGAAAATCCTAATCAAATATGGATTTGTGCCCATGCCTAGTGAAAACGCGTAAGGGCAGCTTACGATTTCCATTAGTTTCGATCTAGGCCCAACTAATTTTGGACTGGGTTTGGGCTATAAGAAGTAGAGCCTATTTGATTTTTGGTCTAGACTCGGGATACCATCAGCTTGGTTCGAGCCTAAGCTTGAGCCTATTTAAGGCCTGCCACTTAGCCCAATTAAGGCTGTTCTCTCCAATCCTCCACCGCATATTGAGTAGCTGAGGCCTAAGAGAGAGGAAGAGCCTTGGCAAGGCAAAGGCTGCAGGCAAAGTAGCAAAGATTCTCGGTGGTGAGGCCAGTCTCGTGGGTCTCCTCTAAGACAACAATAGTTATTCAGAGTCCCGATGGAGGCACATGGGTAGTGCGGCGTCGGATAGTGACATTTTAAGCGAAGGAGGTCCAATACCCTTGACCCGATCTTGAAGTGAATGAGGTGGACTGAGCTGTGTTCTCTGCCGTCGGATCCAGAAGCGGTGGCATCAAGGGCATCGAGGAGGATCTGGTTGGCAGTGAAGTTGGTGAACTAGAGCACAAGGGAGGACTAGGGGATAGGGATCGAGGGCTGGAGACCACGGTCATTGTCACAGTCGTAGACTAGTAGGTTCAGGAAAAATCATCCATCAAAGAGATGGGAGAAATGGGATAGAGGAAAACAGGTTAAGGTCCCCTTTTTTCTTCTTTTTTATCTTTTGAGGGACAGAGAGCGATGAAGGAGAGTATGATTTGGTTGGCCCAATCGAGTTTGGGCTCGGGCTGGACTCGGGCCTAGGATTTTAAAATTTTTTTTGGCTGGGCATGGGTAGGGGTATGGCTTGGCCTAGCCCAGCCCAGTTCCAACCCTAACTATACTATCAGTACATGCCTATTTTGCACAAAATTATGGGCAAAATTGTCCTTCCAGCAGCTTTTGTGGTGCAATCATTATTTTGGTTGGCATTTTTCTCCATTATCGTGATAACGTGAGCTTCTACCATCACCTTTTATTTTCATTTTTCTTCTTGATATTTTCTTTCATAGAATAGGCATCCTATGTTTTTCTCTCAGCATGGTTTAATTGAAAAATGGATTTTGTATGCAGTATCAAGTTGATGATCCTGTAACTCTCTGGGTAAACAAGGTTGGGCCATATAATAATCCTCAAGAGACATATAATTATTACAGCCTTCCATTTTGCCAGCCATCAGGGAATCCTGCCCATAAGTGGGGAGGACTTGGCGAGGTTCTGGGTGGTAATGAACTCATTGACAGCCAGATTGAGATAAAGTTTCAACGTATGCTCTTCTATCGGTTACAAATTCCTTTTTTACTTGAATATTAGAAACACATTAAAGAAATGGTGAACATAATTTAGTCTTATTTAACGTTAGCCTGAGAATTTCTTTTGTTTTGCCAGGAAATGTTGACAAGGGCCCTATTTGTACGCTTGAACTTGATGCTGCAAAGGTAAACCAGTTCAAGGATGCAATACAGAGCTCCTATTGGTTTGAATTATTCATGGGTACATCTCTAACTTTTACATGCATTTTCTTTCTTTGGTATGTAACTAAAATAAGTCTTCCTTTCGATGCCTGATGGTTGTCTGTCATAGCCTTTTGGTTGTATGCTGACTCTTTTTTCTGTTTCTGTTCTGTCTGCACTACCAACATGATGGCTCAGATGATTTGCCTCTGTGGGGTAAATATCTCTTACATTTTTTCCTCTAAAAAGTAAAATTTCTTGATCTCATGGCTTATGCAATGATGCACTATTATTCAGGCTTTGTTGGGGAGATGGACAAAAAGAATGAGAATAAGCTCTATCTTTATACTCACAGCAATATTCTTGTACAATACAATGGTGAGCGGGTATGAAATCTTTCAAATCTTTGTGGATTTCTACCATATTGTTTTATCATAACCTTGTTTGCTTCTAACATTGTCTTCTTGTTGCAGATTATTCATGTCAATCTTACCCAAGAGTCTCCTAAACTTGTGGAAGTTGGGAAAACTTTAGACATGACATACTCAGTCAAATGGATGCAGACTGATGTAACGTTTGCACACCGTTTTGATGTTTACTTGGACCATCCTTTCTTTGAGCACCAGGTATTGTTTCCTGTCAGGTTCTTGGCCTATTTTATGTGACCACCAGCATTTTTAGTGTGCTTTGTGCTAAGCTGGCTTGCTTGCACACTATGTATAACAATTAACTCCATCCATTGGTTTTTCAGGTAGTAATTAGTAACTTATTAGGTTTTGATCTGTTTTTTTAATTTTCTTTAATGTCATATATTCAACTTGGCTTTAGATGCTTTGTGTTATCCAACTGTAGCATAGTCTCTACCAGTAAAAGGATTGCAACTTGCTAGAATTTCATGTTTGTTTTCAATATTGCAGATTCACTGGTTTTCCATTTTCAATTCTTTTATGATGGTTATTTTCCTCACTGGTCTTGTATCAATGATTTTGATGCGAACTCTTAGAAAAGACTATGCAAAATATGCTCATGAAGATGATGATCTGGAGACTCTGGTGAGTACTTGATTGCTTTTAATTCTCTTGGTGCTTCTTCTATATGTATATCTAATTGATGGCTTTATTGAAGTTTCCATTTTCCGTAAATTCATTTGCTTTCATCCTTCCCAGGAGAGAGATGTGAGTGAAGAATCTGGATGGAAGCTTGTTCATGGTGATGTCTTCCGCCCCCCTCGCAATTTAGTTCTTCTTTCAGCTGTTGTTGGTACTGGTGCTCAGCTGGCATTGCTTGTTCTCTTGGTAATTTTGTTGGCCATCGTTGGAATGCTGTACATAGGGTATGTTCTATTATTGCTTCTTGAAATATATAGTCTTTTGCTCATTGAATTGTGATGTTGTAACCATTGAGGTTATAACATTCTCAATTATTTTTTATGATTCTACATCTTCTCATACAAAAAGAATCTTGTGTTATTTTAAACATATAAGCAAATGATGAATTTGTTTTTTCTGTTATAGACAAGAATTTAAATGTCTTGTTTCAAATAAGTGGCAACCTTTACATGACTTGGAAGAAGGCAATTATGTTTTTAGCATTTTTTACCTCTCGTTGATCTTTTTGTAACATGCTGTTAGTTTGCTTCGTTATTGTTGTTGTTAGTGTTTCAAGATGGCTGCGTATGTGGCTGCATATGCAGATGTGTTCCCCTGAGTGCACTTCATTGCCTATATGTAGCTAGGTCATCATATAGGTTGAAAGGTGCTCCACTTACTAGCATGTAGGCTTAGCATTTTGGGTCACATATGTGGTGGGTTCTTATTTCAGCTTGTGCAGATGGAGATGGTCCAATCTCATTGTAAAGTTTGATGTGGGTTTCAGGCATGCCAGATATGACTACCACTAATAATGCTGTTATTTTTATTATGTTATAACTATTGCTATTACGTATTTAGTACCAAGTACCAGGCACTACCGGTTAGATGTTATTTTTATTTAATGCTATTGTTTGTCCAAAAAATTATTCCTGTCATTCATTGTATTTGATGTAGTTTCTTTATTTTTAAGTAATTAAAAAATGTGCATATGAGGCCTACATACTGCATATGCACTGTCCAGTCCCTTGACCTGTTGCATCCTGCAGATGTGTTTTAGAATGCATTATTGATATTTTTGTGAGAGAAGGTGACTCCATCTTATACATCCATCCATCCATCCATCCATCTGATAGGGGATACATTTAGTTTTTGTAAGTGCTGACGTCTATTTGTGTGTGTTGCTTGAAAAAGAACAAAGTATTTAGCTTTTGGATTGATGGATTCTGTGTAGATTTTCTAGGTGAAGGGTGACTCCTGGAATGATTCTTTTCTTTTTGTTTGAGCTATATGAACTTTTTTCACTTCTAAGAAAGGACCTACTAGATATAGAAACGATGGAAGTAGACAGACTCACTTGTGCTGGTCAAATTAATAATCAGAGGTTTGATTCTGGAAGTAGGAGCTAGGATGGTAAAATTTGTTTGTTCTTCAACTATATCTTCTTTTGGACAGCAATATGCAATTAGAAGCAGTTCTTTAGAAGCAGTTCTCCATCATTGCCTTTTTCTGAAGTATGAGTTGCTGTTAAAAAATATTCCATTCAGAGACATATGACTAGGTCAAGTTTATCTTTCCTGAGTGAAAGATACTTCATTTCAAGATAAGTGTGGAATCTCCTTCAGTTCTTTATTCTTAATTATGCTTAGTAACATATTTAAACATGCGATCATGGTATATTGATATCCTGCTGTTAGTTGAGAAAAAAGAATGCTGTTGACAGAGGGCGTATTATTGTTGCTTGTAACAAACAAAGTCATTTGTATTTGATGGAGTAAAAATGGTGATTACTGTCTCGCATGATTGTGGAATGGAATGTAAGGATGTTTCTGTAAATAAATCACTTTGATAGAGCAGAGGGGTTGTGTTTTCTCAACCATAGTCAATACTTACGACCTACTATGAGAGGATTTCAATAGGGCAAATGATTAGCTTAGGTGATGTTTGGTACCGTTTCCTATTTTTGGTTTTCTATTTTTAAAAAACCAAAAATTGTTTCTATTTTTTTGTAATGTGTTTTTTAAAATTTATTTAAAAATAAGAAAGAATAACAAAAAATAGATCTGGTAACCGTCGTGCTAGGATTGACAAACCGTCTCGACGAGCTTGCAGAACTTAACGGTGAAGCTTTAATAGCAGGCTCCGATGCCTCCATCCCCCGAGTTGAAGGAAGTCTCTTTCCTATGCATCGACGCCTCGAGGGTGTCGATGATGTCGCAAGTGATGTCCCTGGCCTCGCCGTCCGACTCCCAAATGCAGAACTTAAGGAAGTTCTCGGCGGTGGTGGCGGCACTCGCCCTCCCCGGTGCTCCGTCCACCGACAATCTCTTCCTCAACGTCGGGAATAGCGGTAGCAGCAACAATGCATCATCCAACGGCGACGAGAGGCTCTTCCTCCCGCCAGTGATCTCTTTTGGTCCACCGGCGACGGAAGCCTCCTTGCGGAAGCCTAGATCTCCGAGAAATGCTCCGGATCGGAGGTGGAGGAGGTTCGACGATAGTAGCAGCGGCGTCGCTCTAGTGTTCCTTCTGATCCTATTCCAATCCAATCTATGTCCCCGAGAAAAGCATGAGCGAGAGAGAGTATGGGGAGGGAGGAGAAAAGAGAGGTATTTGAGAGGAAGAAGGAAGGATACCCTTGAGCGTGAAAAAAAAAATCTAAAAACCTAAAACCACTTTTTAGCATTTAGGAAAATAGCTAACATGTTTTTTTCTAATATTATATTAATTGAAAAATACTACTCCCAACCAAACACGTTTATTATTTTTTTTAGAAAAAAAAAACAATAAACCAAAAACCACAATGATACCAAACACCACCTTAGTTTTTTTTTATCATTTTTTAATTCTTGATGGCAGCTGGTAAAGTTCTTTATTTCCAAATAAATGAGCTATAAGTCTGTTAGATTGGTCTGGAAACCCAAACTTGAGAGTCCCCAAAGTTGAATTTTTAGTTAATGATATGGACTTTCTGTAGATATTTTGTATTAGGTATTAGATTCAAAAGTTGAAATCTATGCAGACTTGCCTTAGAAAGATTGTCTTTCTCCTTAAAGATGATTACCTCTAAATTATGAAATTTAAGCTTGTGTATTGAGGGAGTTTTTGTATGCCAACCAAATGGACCACTTTTCAGGATAGTGGTTTTATCAGCTCCAAAATATCTCCATGTATCAGACATATCATACATCAGCATTGAATCAAAGTAATACTTGTGTTTTCGTAGGTAAGTATGCTTGTGTCCCCTTACGTGCTTTGTGTCAATCTAAATATTATACATGCTATTCAAGGTTCTGTGGTGGTTTGCTGTAGTAAGGAACCAACCAGGATTTAACCATTTGTTGGTAACTTTTAACCCGTTGATAGACATGTGCAGATGAGATTTTTGAAATGAAAGAAAGAAAATGAAGTCAGTTGCATTCTCTTTCTTCAGAGGTTATGATATGCATTTACAACATGAAAAAAAATCATGTGTCCTCAATTAGTTAATGAAACCCAATGATCTTTTTACTCTGGTACTGGAAGCTAAATTTATGGCAGCCTGAGAACAAGCAGCAGCAGACTAGTTCCATGTGATGGAGTTAGTTATGAAGCACGACTCTAAAAGAACGCTTCACAATGAAATGAGAGTGATTCCACAGCAAGCTATACCAAACATCAAGGGTGTAAACAGGGGGGTTGACATTCAACATTTTGGTTGATGAAACCACTATTCTGAAAAGCGGTTCATTTGGTTGCGTATACAAATACTCCCTGACCACACAAGCTTAAATTTCATAATTGAGAAAGGAGATCTCTATCCTCTGACTTGCCTTTAAGGTTTTATAGCAGACCTCCAGTTTGTCTAGAGATGTGTTGCCCAAAACTTAGCACACTTTAGATGGTCCAGTTCCCATTTGTTGCTGGTCCTTGGAACTTTCTCATACTTTTATTGATAATACCTTGCCCTTGAGCCCAACTCCATATAGATGAGACAATGTCTT